>JACAXG010000212.1:75207-176137 GCA_018881555.1 Amblyornis subalaris
TCCCATCCCATCCCATCCCATCCCGGTGCCACCCCGCAGCACCTGAAGGACATGGTGAACCACACCGCCATCATCATCAGTGTCACTCGCCGGTACTCGGGCGCGAAGCACTGCTGGAAGTTGCTCCAGACCTGCGGGAGGTGACAGACACGGGAGGTGACGGGGGGGTGCAGGGGGCGTGTGGGGCACAGGGACCCCGYGGCGGCTCTGGGCTCACCTGCTGGGAGAGGTTGAGGCATCGGACAAGCCAGCGCCGGTACCACGTCCCGGTGTCCGACTGGATCTCGATGAGCTCATCCTCCCGCTTGATTGTCTTGATGTGGGTGACCTGTGGGGGGGACAGTTTGGGTACACCGGGAAGCGCCAGGGCCCCACCTCGTGCCTCAGTTTCCCCACTGTTACAGCAGCACTGACCCCCCCCCCCCGGTGGTGCTTTTCCCAGAGGTGGGAATTGCAGCCCCTGCTCCTGGAGGAGACCCCACCCTCGCTTGGGGTGCTGGGGATCCCAGGGCTCGGCACTGGGGTGTCCTTACCGAGAAGACCCTCTCGGGGTGGCCCTTGGCCCTCATGTTGGTGTCGTGGACCTGCTTCAGCACCATCCAGGCCTCGTCATGCTTCCCGTTCTGTGGGGCAGGGACAGGTCACCCCAGGACACTCCAGCCCCCAACCGCCCCGTCAGTGGCCCCTTCCTGGGTTCCACTGCCCACCTGGGTCCTGCCACCCACCCGGTGGTCCTTGTGTGGGTCCCTCCACCATCTTCATCACCTCCTCAGAGCCCACCCACCCCGCCGAGGTCCCTGGCTGGGTCCCATCACCCACTTGGGGGTTCCTGCCCCRTTCCACCCCTCTCCAACACCCATCTGGGGGTCCCTGTCTGGGTTCCCCCATCTCCATCCCCTACCTGGGGGTCCCTCCCTGGGTCATCCCACCCCCCACTCCAGCTCCCTGATACACCCCAGCTTCCCCCCAGGACACAGCCATGTCCTCCCAGCCCCCCACCTCCAGGTAGAAGCGGGGGCTCTCGGGCATCGTGGTGAGTGCCCCGATGGCAAAGACCGAGGGGAAGGCGCAGACAAGGACAAAGACCCTCCAGCTGTGGAATTGGTACGCGGAGCCCATCTGGAAGCTCCAGCCTGGACAGGGACAGGACAYGGTGGTGGGGCCGAGCCCCGGCGCACCCCCCGTGCGCCGCCGGCCCGGGGCTCCTACCGTAGTGGGGGATGATGGCCCAGGCCATGGCGGAAGCATAAATGCCCCCGATCATCCAGAACATGCAGAGCCAGCTCAGGTGCTCCCCGCGCTTCTCCTGCGCCAGGAACTCCGAGAAGTAGGAGAAGACGATGGGGATGGAGCCGCCGATGCTGGGGATGAAGGGGAGGGAGCGRCATCACCCCATGCCCTGCGCCCCAYGCCCCACACGGGGGGGTAGCTCAGCCCCGGCTCTGGGGGTCCCACGTGCGGCCGGGCCCCCCTTACCCCACGCCCGAGAGCAGGCGGCAGAAGAGGAAGGTGCCGTAGCCCTGGACGAAGGAGGAGAAGAAGGCGAAGACGCTGTTGACGGAGAGGGAGATGAGGAGGCACTGCCTTCGGCCCAGCCGGTCGGCCAGCCCGCCCCACACGAACGCGCCCACCATCATGCCCAGGTACACGATGAGTCCTGGGGAGGGGGACRCATAGCGAGGTCAGCCCGGGGGGCCAGAGAACCCGCATCCCCCACCACCTGGCAGAAGGAGAACGTCCTCGGCACTGGGGGTGAGGGGTGGGCAGGGACCCCCTCCTCGAGATGCCACATCCCCTTGAAGGGAGGGAGCAGAATCCCGTGGGCATGGGGTTAGCGGGTTGTCCCCCTGCTCTGCTCAAGGACTGTGGGTCGGGGGGCAGATGTGCCCCCAGGACCCCCACACCCAGCCCCTCCCCCTGTCCCGAGTTTGCCAGATGTCTGTGACGGGGGGCATCGATACCCCCTGGGATTTAGGGGGCTGTCAGGCTCCGGTGGGTATCACAGAGAAGGGGGGGCAGCCATCGAACACAGCCTCTCACAGCCCCCCAAACCCAGTCTCAGCATCCACTGATCGGCCCAATTTTCTAAGTTCACCCCCCCAGCTCCCCCTCGCCGTTGCTCAGGTGGGCACCAGTGTGGGACTGGGAGGAGGAGGAGGATGGTGGGAGTCCTATGCTCACGGGGTACTGTGTCCCTCCTTGTGCTTACATCCCTTCCTGGACCCTACACCTCATGGCCTCATGGCCCCCCAATTCTTCCTGTGTCCCTCCACACCCCCTGTGACCCCCCCCACATCTCCCTGAGCCCCCCATGTCCTTCTCCATCCCAAATCCCCTGTGTCCCCACACCGCTGTGCCTCTCTGCCCCCCAACATGTCCCTATGTCCCCCCACATCCCACGTGTCTCTCTATCCCCCATGGGACTCCCCCACATCTCTCCACATCTCCCAGTGCCCCTCCATGTCACCCTGACCCTCCTGTCCCCCCTATCCCGTGACTGTCCCCTCTAACATGGCTCTCCCCTATCCATGACTCTCCCATATCCCCCGAGGGCCTCCCGTGTCCTGCTCCTCACCCAGCATGCCCTTGTTGGAGTCGGAGAGGCACATGTCCTTCTCGGCGCTGGGCAGGACAAAGCCCACCACGAAGACTTCGACGCCGTCAGCCATGAGGGCCAGGCCCAGGACAAAGTAGAGGGTCCACTGGAAGCGGCCGTGGCCACATTCCTGCAGGATGAGCTCGTACTGCTGCGCCAGCTCCTCCCTGTCCTTCCTCCGCTGCCCCTCGCTGTCGTCGAAGGCTCCGGCCGCGGCCGCGGCCCCCAGGCGCTCCCCCCCCTTCAGTGACTCGTGCCGGGGGATCCCTTGGTACTCGCCCTCGTAGATCTCATCCTCCTCATCGTGGCCCTCGGTGGCATCGCTGGACACCCCCTCCTCCTCGTTGGCCCCCTCACCCCCCCGGTAGTAGCCRTCCTGGGGCGCGTAGTCTTCGTCGTCCTCCTCCTCCTCGAAGCGGGAGTAGGAGCGCCGGGTGTACTCGTCCTGCACGCGGTCCATGCCCCGGCTCACCTTCTTGGCCGCCTGCTTCTTCACCTCCTTGGCGATGTCCTTGGCACCGCGGATGAACGCGGTCCGGTCCCGGAACGACTCGTCCATGGTGCCGGCGGGGTGGGACGGGGCGCCGGGGGTGCGGGGGGGAGGTCTCTGCGTCGGGGGCTGCACCCTCAGGCCCGGGGTGCGGGGAGAGGGGTGACGGCACTACCCATCCGTGGGAGGGGGTCTGGGGGGACCCTGGGTGCCGGCCTGGACCTGGGAAGCCCAGACACAACCGGGGCTGAGTTCGGGTGGGAGCAGCCCCGCATCCCCCCTCCCGCTTTTCCCCACCTCAGATGGAAACAGGAGGATTTGGGGACCCCCCAGTGAAGTGGCAGGCAGGTCAGCACAGGGCGCAGTGAGGGCTGGGGTGGGGACAGGCTGGGGACGCTGGATCCATGCCAGCCCCCCTCCCCTCATTTGGGGGACCCCAGCTCCCACAGTTCACTGCGA
Source organism: Amblyornis subalaris (assembly GCA_018881555.1). Lineage (NCBI taxonomy): Eukaryota > Metazoa > Chordata > Aves > Passeriformes > Ptilonorhynchidae > Amblyornis > Amblyornis subalaris. Next base: position 78,753 of record JACAXG010000212.1, read on the forward strand.
GCCCCCCAGCCCCTCTGGATCCAYCCCTTCTGCATCTATCCCAAAGGACAGAGGGAGCTGGAAGGACATCAGGGGCATGGCTGCCCCTGAGTGTCCCCAGACCATGTCCCTATGACTGCGAGTCAACCCAAAAAACAAGGCCATCAGCAGGCCTGGGCTGAAGACCTCCATTTCCTTGGGCACCACAGGGATGACAAAGGGGATCAGCCCCCCAGAGCACGGAGGTCCCCAAACCCTCCCAGCACCGCCAGTGCCCAGGGTGGGTGGCTCAAGGTTTGGCACACGRGTCCCTCAGGGGCGTCCCTTGGGTGACAGTGACCCACGTGTGCCGGGCCACGCTCCCTGCGGAAGCTTCCAGGCAGGATTTACTGCAGGAGATGCCAGCACCGGCAGACACTGCCCCAGCTAGGGGGCTGGGGGTACCACAAGTGCCCTGGGGTGCAGCCCTGGGGCAGGAGAGGGGCATCCGGATGCCTGGGGGTGGCATCTCCTTGTCCCCTCATATCCCAGCATCCCCCCCCCCTTCCCCAGCCCAGCATCCCCGCGCCCTCTGCACAGACCCCAGCTCAGCTCGTGACAGGGATGGACACACAGCCCCCCAGCCCGGTGCCGCTGCTCCGCCCGCGGGGGCCATTGTGACCCCCCCAGAGCTATTTTTGTCACCGGCGAGGCGGGAAGGAGCTGCGGGCAAAGGGATGCAGCCGGCAACATGTCCCCCCCTGCCCAAGCGAGGGGACAGGGCATGCAGGAACGCTAAATTCAACCCTTCGGAAACCCTGGAGGGAGGGGGGCTGCGGCACGGCACGGCACGGCCCCCGCTCCTGAGCAGAGCCGGGCAGGTGATTTTACAGGATAAATCGGCAAATTCCCTCCCTGCCTTCCCTTTCGGCTGGGGGAAGCCCCCAGTCCCCTCCCTGAGGGTCCCGTGGGCCTGTGAGGCCCCTTCCAGGGGCCGATCCRTGACCAAGGTCATTTTGCTCCAGCCAGGCTGGCGGCTCCCTGCAGAGCCTCCCCGTGTGGGGCCAGCATTCCACAGACTGGGAGGTATCGGGGCCCGGGGGAAGGAATCGGGGAGCAGGGAGAGGCCAGGTGCACGCTGAGGAAGAGGATGGGCTGGGGAGCAAGGTCACTGCTGGCTCCGTGGCGGAGAGCGGCCGCACGAACCGGGGAGCCTCGAGCGGCCGAGCCGACTCCAGGAGTCGGCACCAGATGAGATCGGGGGTTTGATCCCACGAGAGAGCCAGAAATCCCACAGAACACGAAATACAGGAGCCAGGGGAGTCCCTAAAAATGCCTGTCTGGGGGCTGAACGCGCTGCTGGCCCTGCAGCCCCGTCCTGGCGTTGGCCAGAGCTGTCACCGCCAGCCCTGGACAAGGTTATTGGGTCTGGATCCGTCTCCTCCTGCCGCGCATCCAAGCGGAGCCAGGGATTGATGCAACCACGCACMCCAAAGCCCCCGGGGGTCYCACGCTGGGGGTCTGTATGCCYCCCCCCCCGCAGCCCCCAGCCTCCCTGCGGAACGCCAGGAACATGGCGACAAGGGGGAAGAGTTGGAAATCGCTCCTGTCCAAGGTCACCCCCCAACACCCCCGGGGCAACCCCTTCCCCAAAACCCCCCGGTTTCCCCCTCCCATCCCTGCGGCGAATTCCCGATCCCCTCCGGCTGCTCCCCGGCCACAGGACGGCGCGGGGGGATGACAGGAGCCCCCGAAAACGCACATCCAAAGGCAGAGCCGGGCTCCAGGGGAGGTTTTCCAGGACAAAATGGCCACAGTAAGTGGGAAGGAGAAGGCGAACCCCGAATCCATCAGCGGTTCCGAGAATGCCGATTAACGCCGCGGGGAGGGGGGACGTGGGGTACAAACCCATTTCGTTCCCCCTTACCTGGCTCAGCCCTCGCCCTGCTCCGGCTCCAGCTCCCTCCCGGCGCCGGCGAGGAGGATGCTCCGGCGAGGAGGATGCTCCGGCGAGGGAGGATGCTCGGGAAGGGATACGGCGAGCAAGGAGGATGCTCCGCCAGCGACACGGCGCGACAGCAGCTCCCGGGTACCAACGCTACCGCCGCAGCCTCCGCCGCGCACACGGAGCGCTGGGAGAGTCCATCGGCGCAGCCCCGGCAAGGGAGGGATCAGCCACGGCACGCGGCGAGCCGGGGGGGCTCGGCGGGAGCGGGGGGGCTCGCCCCACCGAGGTGGGGGGGGATGGATCCCCCGGGATGTGCAAGGGGAGCTCCCGCGGGATCGGGGCTCCCGGGCTGGAGCCGCCGGGATGGAGCCGCTCCGGAGGCTGCGGATGGCGGGGAGTGGCCGCTGGGATGGGGGGCACGAGCCGCCGGCCCCCCCGGATCCCTCGGCGAAGCTCAGGCCCCCCCCCCCTTCCCCCGCCGCCCCCCGCCCCCGGCACGGCTGAGTCACGGCCTCCGCGGGGCTGGATTGGGATTTTTTTGGGATCAAATCGTCCCCGCCTGGGCTGGCCAGACCCAGCCCCTCCGATGCGACACGACACGAAAGCCCCCGATGGATTTTTTAGGGGGGGTAACGGCCGGGGAGGCACAGCGAGGTCTGGGGTGTCCAAACCGACCCCCATTTCCCATGGATGGCTTTCCCGAGGGTGGGAAACCAGGACCCTCAGTGCTCCAGCCCCACACCGCTGGGGCTGTGGGATGCTGGGTGCCCCCAGGACCGGCGAGTTCACAATGGGGAGGCCCCTCAGAGTGAGCAGGGCTGGGGATGCTCCCAGAAGCAGGATCTTCCCTGAGCCCCCTCATCCTGCATCCCAGCATTCCCGGAGCCCCAGCCTTCCCTGAACCCCCTCCTCCTGCATCCCATGCAATGAGTTGACCCAGTCCCAGCTCCCAGGGCGTCAATCCCAAAGCCCCACAATCCGTCAGGATCCATCAGGATCGGCCCTTCACCCCTCGGACTGGAAAACAGGGATGGGGACCAGTCTGCACCGGTGGCACCAGCACAGGGAAAGATTTAGAAACCCGGGAGCTGAGAAATCATTGTGACATTTATCGTTGGGAAAAAAAAACCCAAAAGGGGGCTGGAGCTGCAGGCCAAGGCTGGCAGCCGAGGAGCATCCCCGAGGAAGGGGCAGCACCGGCACCCGGGCTGTGCCCCCCAGAGATCATGCGCCCGGCGAGCCCCGGCCCCGGGGGCAGCGAGTGCCACCCCCTCAGGCACTGGTGACTCATGTGCCACCGTCCCCGCAGAGCTCCGTGTCCCCGGCTTCGCTCCTGCTTGGCCCCGGGGTTTTTGTGCGGATCATCGAGGAACAGGCTTGGCAGCAGGACAGGGAATGGCTCCTCCTGTCCCGAGGGCCCCATCTGTGTCTGCCAGAGCCTAAAAACCCGCGGGGAGGGAGACAGCTGAGGGGAATGGGATAAAACCAGGGGGATGATGGGATAAAATGGGAGGAAAAGGGACAAAATCAGGGCTGACAATGGAATACAATCAGGGGGAAGATGGGATGTAACTGGGAATGACAGGATAACACCAGAGGTGGTGATGGGATAAAACTGGGGGTGACAGAGGGATAACACCAGGGGAGCTGGGGATGACGAGTGTGTCCATGCAGGGAGATTGGCTGCCCCGGGTGGATCCCGGTGGCTTCCATGAGCAAGGAGCAGAGAAATGCCACCCCAAGGCTCCCTGGATCCAGACAGGAATCACCAGATTCTTTGGATACTGGAGATCTCTCAAGCCCCTCAGCTCTCAGCACCACAGGGAAACCACCCCGTTCCCACCCCACATATCCCAGCCCTCTACACCTCAATCCATTCATCAGTCATTCACTCATTCCATCAGTCCACGTTTGATTCTCCCCACATTTCTGGATGTGAAGGGTCAGAAGGGGGTTCCAGTCTTGTCCCTCCCTCCCTCCCTAACCCACACGGACCCTGGGAATTCCCACCTGGATGGTAATGCCAAGCACAGCCTCAGCACAAAGAATGAAGGAAGAAGGGAGCAGCACATTCCCACTTCCATGTCTCCCCAGAAACTGCCGGCTTTGGAGGCTCTGGTACTGCCCAGAGGGAGGAGAAGCCCCTTGGGATATTTTCCAGGGGAATGTTTGAGTTTGGCCAAACCCTGGCACCAAAATATTCCACAGTCAAACCTCAGCTCCCTGGATTCGGGCAGCAGTGGCTCAAGAACGGGAATCCACATGTTCCTAGGGAGCAGCTGGAGAGAGCACATGGCTCTTCCAGGCTCACGGGTGGAGCAGGGATCAGAGCATGGATCAGCTCTGCCACTCCTCAGGCCCCGAATCCCTCCAGCCTGGCCCTTCCCAACAGCCCAAGTAGGGAACAGAGCCCAGCTGGTGACAAACAGGCAGAGCCTCTACCCAATCCACAGAYCCTCTTGGTTCCCAAATCCTTTATTTGCCAGTGACTGGCCACTGCTTTCCATACAAAACCAACAAATCCAGTAAAAAGGAGCTTGGAAAAGCTTCCAGGGCGAGAGAAATGGGAGGAAGGAAGGAGAGTGAGGAAAAATAACACTATAAAAAGAAATGGAGGGAAGAAAGAGGGAGGGAAGGACATAATAGGGGACGGCCCCCAGCCCCTCACGGGAGCGGGAATGTTGATCCAAGGGGCTGCAGAAGGCCAAGGATGGAGAGCGGAGACTCCCCCACCCCTCAGGGCAGGGGTCCCCGCAGGGGCCCGCGGGGGGGGACTCCAGGGGGTCTCTGAGCCGGTCGAGGGGGCAGTGGGACCCTCTGGTAGCCATAGGGCGGGGGCCGAGGGGGGCCGTTGTAGCCGTGGGGTGGCATCAGCGGGGGGGGCCCACGGAGCCCATGGTGCGGCAGCGGCCCGGGGTGACCTGTGGGGGACAGGACAGTCAGTGCCGGGGGGYGACGGGCAGAGCCCCCCAAGCCCCCTGGAGGGATACGGCCCACCGCCCCCAACCCCCCAAAGATCCCTGGAGGTGCCCCCCACAGCCCCACCCAGGGGTGCCACCTCCAGCGGGTGCCCCCAGCTCAGCCAACACTCCCTCTGGGAGGGGGTCCTGGAAACAGGAATTTCTCCTGTGGCCCCCCGTGGGCACAACAGGCCTCCAGAACCATCCCAAACCTGTCCATATCCCAGCAGGGGGGTGCAGGGTCCCATGTCACGACAAGGAAACTCCAGGAAGACCCCGGAGTGGGACACGGAAACCCCGGGAAGACCCCAGAGTGAGGGGTGCCAGGTCCTYCAGGCCCAGCTTCACGCCCAGCCTCGCCTCCCCTCCTCCCGCTCCCAGCACGGATCCCCCGGGAGCAGATCCCACTCACCCATCGGAGATCCGAAGTGCGGCCCCCGGGGCGGGAGCCCCATGGGGGGGGGCCCGGGGTGGGGCATTCCCGGGGGGGGCCGAGGCGGGGGCTGCCCTCCAGAGCCCGGTGGGCCCGGGTGGTGCTGCCCCATCCCGGGCGGCCCGTGGTGCACCTGCATCGGCGGCATTCCTGGGGGGATGCTAGAGTTAGGGGTGCCAGCAAGCCGGGAGGTGGCTCTGGGCACCCCCAGGGGCTGAAATCCCAGCTGGGTCTGGAATTCCAGCTGGGTCTGGAAAACGTGGGTGCAGAGGGGCTTCTGCTGCCAAAAAGGGGGTTAAAGAGGAGGGAACACGGAGCTTTCCGGCAAGAGGAAAGGGCTTGGAATCAAGTGTGTGGGAAAAGTGATGGGACAGCGAGTGCATGCAGCCCTGGGACAGCGAAGAATCCCCATTCCTGGAGATTTTGGACAATCCCAGAGGGATCCAGAGCCAGAGGCTGCCCTGCTCCAATTGGAGCAGCCAGGGTGCCCCCCAAACTTCTTTTTCTAAATTATCCCATTTCGCCCCATTTAAAAAAAAAATCAAACAAACGATTCTTTGCTCTCTCCGGGAAGCTCTGAGCCTGGTTTTTCCTGGCTGGGTGTAATTGGCTCTGCTCAGACCCCACAGCAGCTGCTCCTGGCACAGCCAGAGCAGGATCACACAAAGCTCCCTAATCAGGGTGGCTCCGGAGCCGTGGGATCAAACAAATCCCAGAGAATCATTAAATTGCACATTTCACAAAATCTGTGCTTTTGAACCTGGAGCTGAGATGCAGCAACAGCTCCTTCTCGGGACCATGGGGCCAAAAAAGGGGGAAATCAAGAAAAAAACTGTTTCATTGAATTATTAATGCCAAAATTAGCTCCTGCCTTCCTTCCCTGCATCCCTGCCTTCCCATGTCCCTGCCTCCCTGCATCCCACACCTTCCCAATCTTCCCCTCATGCAGCCTCCAGGAGGAGAAGCCGAGCCCTGCTCCCAGCCCCATTCCCGGCTGGCTTTCAGTCCTGTTCCCAGCCTCACTCCCAGCCTCACTCCCGGCCCCATTCCCAGCCCTGCTCCCAGCCCCATTCCCAGCCCCGCTCCCAGCCCCATTCCCAGCCGGCTCCATACCTGGGTGGTGCATCCCTCCCGGTGGGAAGGGGTGCGGGTGTGGGGGGTGTCCCCCGGCGGGGGCGGCTCCAGAGGGGGGTCCCGGGGCTCCAGCGCCCGGCGGCATCGGCGGGGGAGGCATGGCCGGGGGCATCCCGGGGGGCAGCGCTCCGGGCGGCGGCACCGGCGGCGGGAACGAGCCGGGGGGAGGCAGGCCTGGAACACACAGCGGGATGTGGGCGAGGGGGACACGACCCCACAGAGAAACACGGGAAAGGAGGTGGGARCGGAGCGTGGAAACAAGGGAAAGCTGCAGGATGCCGGGACAGCACCCCGAGCCCCGCCCCGGCCAGGCCTGTCACCCACCTGGGGGGGTGACCCCGGGCCCCAGCGCGGTGACCACGGGCGTGGGCACGGACGGGGGCGGGGGGGCGTCGGCGAAGAGCTGGTGGGGCCGGTCAGCCTGGGACAGGGGGTTCTGCGCCGCCAGCAGCCGCTCGGCTGCCGAGCCGTGCCGCTCGCCCTTGGAGTCCTTCTTGAAGGCGTAGGACACCGTGATGGGGCGGTTGCACAGGTATTGCCCGTTCATGGCCTCGATGGCCGCGTCCGACGCGTCGAAGCTGGCGAAGTTGATGAAGGCGTAGCCCTTGGAGTTGCCCGTGTCAGGGTCCCGCATGATCTTGGGGGTCTGCAGGATGACCCCGAAGGCGCTGAAGGTGTCGTAGAGCAGCTTCTCGTCGATCTCGGGGTCCAGGTTGCCGATGAAGATGTTGGCGCCCACRTCCAGGTTCTTGTTGTGGGCCGAGGCCTTGTTCACCCGGATGGGTTTCCCGTAGAGCTTGATCATGTTCATTATCTTGATGGCGTAGTCGGCGTCCTCCTCGCTCAGGAACTCCACGAAGCCATACCCTGGGGGACCCCAAAAGGGCTCAAGGGAGGGGGGACCTCAACGGGGCACAGGGGGACTCCAATGGGGGTTCAGGGAAGGGGCGACAGGCTCCAAAGGGGCTTCATGGGGGACCCCAAAAGGATTTCAGGAGAGGGGAGACCTCCATACCCCTCACTTGATCTAAACCCCACTTGATTTAAAACCCCGACTGATTTAAAACCCCACTTAATTATTGACTGAAACCTCCTTGATTTCACTTAAACCCCACTTGATCCAATCCCCCCTTGATTTAATCCCTGGGGCCCTGACACCTCCTGAGGGACACAGGATAATCGCCTTCTTCCACACCCCAGTCCCACCCCCGGCTCTGCTCCTCGCTGGGATTTGGGGGTCCCTTACCCTGGTGCTGGCCCGTGACCCGGTCCTTGGGCATGTGCGTGTTGACCACGGGCCCGGCCTGCAGGAAGAGCTCCCAGAGCAGGGGCTCGCTGACCTTCTCGTCCAGCCCCCCCACGTACACCGTGGCATCTGCGGGGAATCGCGGTCAGTGGCGGGACACCCGCGGGATAACGGGGGGCTGACATCACTTAAGTCAAACCCCCCGAACCCTCAGCCCTCCCAGAGTCAGCCCTTAACGCAGCAGGCGGCCCCTCAGCCCCCTCCTTTTCGACACCAGAGCCCCCCACGACACCAGAGCCCCCCACGGCCCCAGAGCTCCCCCGGCGCCGCCCCTCCGTGTCCGCAGGGAGCCCAAAGTTCCCTCCAGTGCCTCCCCGTGTCCCTAGAATGCACCAAGGCCTCGCCATTGCCCCCAGAATCCTCCCCAGCACCCCCTGGTGCCCCCAGTGTACCCAAGATCTCCCCAGGGTGTTCCCCCCAGTGCCCTCAGGGTACCCCTAGCGCTCCCGCTCGTCCTCCCGTGTCCCCGGTGTCTCCCGGTGCCCCCAGATCCCCTCCCAGGACCCCCCCCCGCTCCCACCCTGGTTCCTCTCCGAGATCGGCCCCGCCGCCATGTTGGCCCGCTCCCGCGCGCCCGGCGCCGCACGCACGCAGGCACGCCGGGAGTGACGTCAACGCGCAACCCTCGCGCCCCTGGGGGAAGCCGGAAGTGGCGTCACGCGGGGAAGGCGCGGGCGCCATCTTGGGTGTGGGCGGGAGGGGCGGGCGGCGCCGCTGCCCTGCTGTCGCGATATCGCCCTTCTTTCTGTCGCGATAGCGCCCTCACGGCCAGGAGCGCCCTCAGTGCGCGGGCAGCTCAGTGCCAGAGGATCTCAGTGCCGGAGGATCCCAGTGCTGGGCTGCCACAGCGTCCCCATTCCATCTCAGTCCCATCCCCATCCCCATCCCATCACATCCCCGTCCCATCCCATCCCTATCCCTATCCCTATCCCAGACCCATCCCATCCCCATCCCACCTCATTCCCATCCCATCTCCAATCCCCATCCGTGAGCTCCTTGAGCCTCATGGAGGCAGCACAAATTTAATGGAAAACCAGGACCCCGCAGTGTCCGTCTGGCGCCGGGGACATCTCGGGACCCTTCCCGGGATCCCCGAGCACCTGGAGAGGAGCCGGGAGCAGCCGCCAGGAGGGGACGGAGGACCCAGGCGGTTCCAGAGGCCCCAAATCCCGAGCGGTCCCGGCGGGGTCCCAGAGCCGGGATGGGGTCAGGTGTCCTCCAGGGTCTCAGCAGGGTCTCAGCGGGGTCTCCGCGTGTTCCAGGCGCGGAGCCGGTCCTGGAGCAGCTCCAGTTCCTCGGCCAGCCCGGCCAGGGATGGGGCCAAGCGCCCGCGCTGCCAAGAGACTGTGTCCGGCACGGGATGGGGACACGGGACACGGGGATGGGGCAGGAACACCAGGACAGGAACATGGACAGGGTGCAGTGTTCATCATGAGGCAGGGACACAGGACAGAGATAAGGAACAGGGACACGAGGATGGGAACATGGACAGGACGGGATGTCCAGCACAGGACAGGGACACGGACGGGGTGGGATGGACAGACATGGGGTCCCCCCAACCATCCATCCATCCATCCATCCATCCATCCATCCATCCATCCCACCCAATGGACACACGGATGGGGTTGGATGGATGGACATGGATCAGGTCCAGCCTTAGCCCCAGCCCAAGCAGCAGGACAAGCTGGGATCCCCCACACCAGGACCCCCCCGTGCCCCCGTTGGCCCAGTACCTGTTCCTGGGGCAGCCCCCTGAGGTAGCAGCGGTGCCAGAGCCGGATGCAGGGCCCGGCCGTGCAGGGCAGGAGCAGCCCGGGGGGGGGCCGGGAGCCCCCCGAGAGTCCCCCCCGTGCCCCCCGGCTCTCCGGGGGGAGGTCCCGGTGTGGGGGGCGCGGGGGGGGGCGGCTCCGCCAGGGCAGGGCGTGGGGGCACAACGAGCCCTTGGCCAGCAACAGCACAGGCCCAGGAACGCCCCATGGGCGGGGGTCTCCGGGCTGGAAAAGGGGAAAAACAGGGATTAGGGGAAATGGAGGGGAACCCAGCAGGGCTGAGGGATGAGAGGGATTAGGGGGGGAAAAAAAAAGGGGGGGAATCCATTGTGATGGGAAAGCGGGAGGAAAAGCAGGGTGGAAAAAGAGGCGTTAGGGATAAAAGTGGGTGAAAGGGGAAATGGGGGGAAACAACAGGGACTGGGGGGAAACAACAGGGATTGGGGAAAAAAGGGAAGGAAGAGCCAGCCAGAGGGACAAACAGGGGGCAAAGGAGGGGTGCAGCCCCCCCAGCCCAGCCACACTCACCCTGCCCGGGGCCGGGGGCTCAGCAGGGGCCGGGGGTCCCGCGGGGTTCCGGAACTGCTCCTGCTGCTGCCGGGGGTAGCGCAGCCCCCAGGCCCAGACTGGGGGGAAGGTGCAGGCGGGGGGGGCTCTCCTGGGCCCCCCAGGCTCCTGCCAGCCCTCCATGGGCCGGTAGCTCTGGCTGGGGAGCCGGGGCTGTGGGGGGAGATTTGGGGATCAGTCCCCCATTTGGGCTGGGGAAACTGAGGCACCGAGGGGAAAAGAAGGGGTGAAATGGGAGGTCTGGGAGTGCGCATCCCCCGTGTGGGACGGGGACACAGAAACTGAGGCACAGCGAGGAGAAGAAGGGGTGAAATGGGAGGGTTTGGGGGTGCCCATCCCCGGTGTGGGGTGCAGGGATGTGCCCCTGCCCCTCACCGTGCCGCCGTGGCCCCACTGGCGCTGGCAGCTGAAGCGGAAGGTGCTGAAGTAGGGGCTGAAGCTGCTGTCATGGAGCGCCAGGAGAAAAGCCTCGGTGAAGCCGAAATGTGCCGGGAATTGCCGCAGGAGCTGCCACGTGCAGTCCAGGAACAGCAGGAACACGGGGGCCTGGGGCGATACGGAATGGGGGGGGTCTCAGCTGCTCCCAAGCAGGAGCCAGCTCCTGTCACCCTGTGGGGACAGGGATGGGGGCCTCACCTCCTCCCGGGGGCTTTCCCGGTGCAGCAGCCCCAGCCGGTGTGGGAAGGGGTGTCCGGCTGCCACCCACTCCCGCTGCACCAGGCTCTGGAAGCCGGGCAGGGAGCGGGCGTGGGGGTCCCCCAGGAGCTGCACCAGTGAGGCCAGGAGGCAGTTCAGGTCCCGGTCCGATGGCTCTGGGGGGGCAGGGTGGTGAGGGGGGTTCCTTTCCAGCTCCCTCCATCCCTTTCTGTCCCCCATCCCGATGCCCCCACCTTGCAGGACCACGGAGCAGCGTCTCCCTGCCAGCAGCGACACCACCTCCACAGCTTTCCTCAGGCAGGTGCTGGGGGGCAGGAGCGGGGCTTCAGGGCACCCCAAAATGCCACAGTGACCTGCCCAGGCAGCTCACGCACCCAGCACAATGCCCCCATTACCCCGCGCTGCCAGGTGGGCTGGGGGGGTACATCCCACCGTGGGTTTTAGGGTGAATTTCCCCCCTATACCCCAAAGAGCCCCCCTCGCCCCCCACTCACCGGACATGGTCCAGCCAGCGCGTCCCCTCCAGGGCCGAGAGCCACTTCTCCTCTGCCGCCGCACCTGGATCCCACGGGATGGGGCCTCAGCAGGGGGAAGGCCCGGCCCCCCAGAGGGTTTGGGGGTCCCCGGGGTCCCCCCGGTGCCACTCACCGGGCAGGCAGAGCGCCCGCAGCCTCAGGTGGGCGAGCTGGATGTCAGCCAGGGTGGGCAGCTCGGCCGTGCTGGCCAACACGCAGGGCCCACGGCCCCCCAGCAGCAGCATCTCCAGGCACCTGGGGGGTACAGGAACCCCCGGGTGGGGCCAGGCCAGGGGGACAACCCCAGCCCCCCTGAGGCCCCCCGGGACCCACCTCACATCCTCACTGCCCGGCTCCGAGGCCGGGTGGAAGCCGGCGGCTCTCAGCAGGTACCCCCCACCTGGATGGTGCCAGCACAGGCGCTGCAGGAGAAACGGGGTGACGCCCCCATATCCCCCCCCAGCGCCCCCCACCCCGCCAGGTCCCCCTCAGGCACTCACAGGCACACGTCGCTCCTGGAAGTGGGCGAAGGTTCTCTTGAGGTCGTGGTCCAGAAGCCCGCTGGGCACCCACAGGTACCGGGGGAGGCTGTGGGCAGGGGAGCACAAGGTAGCGTCTCCCAAATCCCAGGTGCCATTTCCAGTGGGTCAGGGGGTGTTGGGGGCCGGCGGGGCCGTACCTGGGGGCCATGTCGAAGCGCTCGTTGACGGTGCTCACCCTCCAGCCCACGGCGCCGAGGCGCTGCAGCTCCTTCTCCCAGTCCCACAGGCTCTCGAAGAGCAGCGTGGCAGGCGAGCCTTCCTCCTCATCATCCTCATCTTCATCCTCCTCCTCCTCCTCTGGGGGGGCCTCACCGGGGCAGGAGCAGCCATCGTGTCCCTCGGCAGCGTCCCCCGGCCACGCAGCCGCCTCCCGTGCCTGTGCAATGGCATTGGCCACCTGCGAGGGCAGCCGGGGTTGGCTGTGAGCCCCTCAGGTGCCCCCGGAACCGTGGGGTACCCCGGAGTGAGGGTCCAACCCTTCTGCACCTCCCCGGATTACCCGGAACGCCTGCGGAGCCAGCCCGTTCTCGGGGAAGTAGAAGCGGAGCAGGCGGAAATCCCGGCAGAAGACGGCGAGTTCCTCGGGGATGAACTTGAGCGTAGAGGTGGCTGTCAGCACCTTGGGCTTGGAGAAGCTGCTGGCTGGGGGCCGGGGGGCGAGGCAGTCAGGGCCAGCGGAGACCCCCCCGACCCATCACACGGGGCAGAGACCCGAGACCTGCCCGGCTCAGCCCCCGTGCCCCGAGGTGCCCCCGGTACCTGCCACCAGCTTGCGGATGCAGGGCAGGGCCACCTCGTCCTCAGCGTGGAGGAGGCCGCGGGAGCCAGGGGCCTGTGGGAGAGCGGGGAGAGCTGGAAGCTGTCCCGGAGTGTCCCCCCAGTCCCAGGAAGGGTGGCAGGGATGGATCTGGACCTAGCTGTCCCGTGTCCCTTGTGCCTTGTCCCTTGTCCCCCACCAAGTCCTGCAGTGAGGAGTTCCCAGGGTGAACACGGAGGATTCCAGGGTGAGCTGGGATGGAGCTGGGATGGGGCTGGGATGGAGCTGAGGTGGGGGTAGATACAGGTAGGATGGAGTTGGGATGGAACTGGGTTGGGAGTCAGGGATGCGGTGGGATGGATTCGGGATGGGATCAGGATGCGGTGGGATGGGTTCTGGATGGGATCGGGATGCGGGGGATGGGGTCGCGCCGCGGCCGGGGTCTCCCCGGGCGGGGTTGGGCTGCGGGCGGGCGACGCGGGGCCCCGCCGTCCCGGTCCCGCTCCCGGTATTCCCAGCGTTCCCGGTGTTCCCGTCGCACCTGGCCGGGCAGGAAGGCGAGGCGGCGGTTGGTGCAGAGCAGCGTCCCCGGGACGGAGCCGCCGCCGTTCCCGCAGCGCTGCCGGGCGCCCGCCGCCTCCTCAAGCACCCGCTCCCCTGCGGGGACCGGCACTGGGTCCGGGGCTCCGGGCGCCCCGAGCCCCCTCGAGCCCTCCGCCCCTCCGGTCCCCGGCCCCGGCCCTACCTGGGAGCCCGGGGAAGGTCGGGCGGCGGCCGCCCGGGGCCCCGCTCATGGCGCAGGGACTTTGGCCGGGCGGGCCCGGAGCGGCGGGGCCGGAGCGGCCCGGGAGGGAGCCCCGAGCGCCCGGCCCGGCCCCGGCATCCCGCCCCGCACTCCGGCATCCCGCCCTCCCCTGGCATCCCTGCACCGGCATCCCGCCCCTCGGGGCCCGCGATTCCACGCATCCCGACCCCTCGGATCCCGGCATCCCGGCCCCCGCCATCCCACTGCCCGGTCCGGGCGCTGGGAAAGAGGGACAAGCCCGGGGGCGGGAGCTCCGCAGGAGGACGGGGGTGGCGGCCTCAGGCACCCCAAAAGTTCAGCGGCGGGGGGGGGTTACAGCCCCGGGAACCCGTCAGGGACGGGCGGTTCTGGGGTCCCCACAGCCCCGACCCCCCGCAAGCGCTGCCCAAGGCAGGGGAACCCCCAAACCCGGTCCCGCCCCCGCAGCGTCCCCGGGGCCTCTCCCGGGGATACGGGAGGAGAAGCTGCTCCGTGACTCACGGCCGAAGCACGGAGCCTTCTCCTCCCAGCCCAGCACCGGCTCCCGAGCCAAGCCGGCCCTGCTCCCGCTGGCCCCCGCCTCGCTGAGCCCCCGCGGCCCCAACCGCGCACCAGGCATTAGGTGGATGGTGGCCCTGGGGCCACCTGTGCCACCCCTCAGTGCCACAAGACCTCCGGGCACCCCAAAACCCAAAGCCCGAGGCAGCTGGGGTTGTGGTGCTGGCACATGGTGGGATAAATCCCGACACAATCCAGGCAAGTGGAAAAACTCTGATTTTTGGTGTATTTCCCCCCAGATTTTTGGGGCAGCCTCAGCTTTGGGGGCTGCAGCTCGTGCGCCCCAATCTTCCTCCTGCAGGAGAATCACCTGGCAGAGGTTCCGGGTGCTCGGGAGGCTTTTGGCTCCGGCACCTGGCAGATGAGAGGAATTTCCTGGAGGCTTTGAGCCCGGAGCTGCTCCAAGCCAGGACGGGGTCAGCCCGGGCCGCAGCAGGAGGAGTGATCCTGGAGGAAAATCATCCGGCACAGACGTGGCGCTGGGCATGGAGTGGCCCCTCACAACGCCGGGAGGAAGGAAAATCCCAATGCACAGAAACCCCATTGGAAACTGCTCCTGGGGCCCCACCTCCCACGATCCATCTCCAACCACCCCCAAACCTCTTCTTCCCGTTTCTGAACCCAGTTAAAGCTTCGGCATCCATATGACCCATGCTGGATTTTATCCCTAATTTTTATCCTGAGACTTGGGTACCAAAGGGAGCATCCCTCTGCGGTAGGCTTGGGATGCAGCTGGGGAAAAGGCTCGAAGACCAGCGAGGATGGACAGAAAAGGGGAGGGAAGGGTGGTTGAGGGGGTTCTTTTTTAAATGAAAGCCAAGAATTGGTACCAAAACAGAATCACAGAATAAATGGAATAGAAGGAATAGAAGGAAAACTTACCCACTCCCCAGGAGGGCACTGTTCTACTCAGTGGAGAAATAAAAAATCCCAATAATTGCATGGAGGAGAGGATGAGGAGCAGCCCCATGAGGGAATCGGGGACCCCCAGAGCCCGCAGGGTGAGGGGATGAAGGAGCCTCAGGTGCATCAGCTGAAGGTTTTTATTGTCAGTGAGTCTGTGGTGCCACAACGAGGCCGCGGGTACAGCCCGAGCGCGACGCTCCAGCCCTGTTCACCAGGAGGCCAAATATCACCAATTAATCCGGAATTAATTAAAAAAAAAAAGGGTTTTTTTGTGAATAAACCACTGCAGAATTAATTCAGGTCACTTGGTGTTGCGTTAGTGAGACCCAAAGCTGCCCCGGCCTCCCCCGCTGAGGGGCCTGGGTATGGCGAGGGTGAATCTCGTTTAATAAAATCAAATCAAATCTCATTAACGGGTTTTACACATGCTGAAAGACAAAGTTTTCCTCCACCAGGATCTGATGGCAGCGATTTGAATTCTAACCACACCAGTAAGTGCACTTAGTTTGACCTTGGGGTCACACCGCAGCCTCCCTGTCCCCATCCCCATGGAAAAATCCCTCCCAGGGGCAGGTTTGGGGCTTTTCCTCCAGGTTTGGAGTTTTCCCTCCAGGATTGGTGCTTCTCCTCCAGGTTTTCTGCCTTCTCCCTCTCTCCTCCCCACCCCCCCCAACCCACCAAACCAGCAAGCAGGTCTGGGCGCTTCCCACCCTCACCCAAGTCCAGCATCCACTGGGATGGAGTGAACCAAACCAGAGAGAAATTCCTCCAAAACCTGAGGAACAAGTGGGGAAGCATCACCTCCCGCCTTCCCTCCCGTGCCATGGGGCATCCCTGCTCCCTCCACATCCTAGTGCTTCCGGCACAGCCGGAGGACATTCCCAACCCCAAAATAAAGCTGCTGCTCTGATTTTGGGAAAAAGAAACATCAGAAACTGGAATTTAAACCAAGTGCCCACAAATAGTGAAGGTTTTGGGTTGGGTTTTAAACATTTCAGCTTAAAATCTGGGGAGAACCAAGTAGGGGCAGAGCCTGTGGCACTCAACCAGTGCTGCACATCCCTGCCCTGGGGCTGAAGTCCACTGGAATTCCTGCAGTTTGAGGGAAAAATGTGGAATTTGTTCCGAGGTAAGAGGAGCCAGCTGGAGCGGGTGTGACACCCTCCCTCTTCCCACAGCTTCAGCCATGCTTGAGGATTTTATAAAACCAGGGAAAATTACTTAAACCAGAGTCAAACCGTCCCTGGGGTATTTGAAATCTGAAAATCTGTGGACAAGGAGCATCACTGGCTGGACTCAAACTGTTGGGATCCCCCTAGGAAAGACCTTATTTTGGGGCATTTAGGTGTAGGAAAGGCCTTAATTGGGGGGGGGGGGTTAAGTCTAAGTTAACGTTTTTAGGGCCAAGTATAAGGCGTCGGGTGATCCCCCGAGCTCAGCACACTTCCAGCTCCTCTGCCCAGGCGCTCATCTCTTCTGGGAATGGCCATGGGCAGGAGGGGGTTGCATAGTTTGGTGCCTTCTGGAAAATCAACCTCAAAATAAAAACGAGGGAATGTTCTAAAGCTCTGGCTGAAGGAAGTGACTCCTGGTTTTTTTCTGTGTGATAGGAAATGCTGCACCTCGCTCTATGCAGGACCAGGCCCGGTTTGGGAGCTGCAGTTACCAAAAAACCCAAGGAATTCTGTGCAAACATCGCAGTGCTAAAGTGAATCCCACCCTGCGAGCCAGGGGGCCGGGATGGGGTCGGGAATGGTGTGGGATGTTAGTAATGGGAGGATTTTACCTTATTGTTCTGCTTTTTAGCCCTGTTATCAAAAATATGGATTAATTCCGCAGCCTAAAGGTCAGTTGGTGGCTCAGCATAACAGAGCCGAGTTAATCAGGATCAGAGGTAGTACAGAGTAGCTGTGCTCAAGTAGGAGTTACACGGGGCTGCAAACCCCCGGCTCCACCCTGGGACTGGAGGTGCTCTGGGGCCCCTTTCCAGTGGGTATTCCTGGRGGGGTTTGCCCCACGCCACTGGGAATTGCTGGCGAGAGACGCTGACCCAGGGTGTGGCCTCGGCCCTCCCACGGGCCGGGGGTTCCGCACAGGAAGAGAAACCTCCAATCCCTCGAGCGCTGGGAGCATCCTCTGGCTCCCCCCGCCTCAGAAAGAGTTTAAAAAGAACATTTTAAAACTAGAGTTGAGCCCACTGGGGGGCAGGGAGACAGAGCCGTGAGCCCGTCCTGGCCTTCGGAGCGATCTGGGGCCAGGCAGGGGGAGTCCAACCCACCCCACCCCACCAATGTCCAACTCCAACGCGGCGTTGCTCAGTACCAGCAAGAAGAAATACAGAATAAAACCAGTGTTAAAAAACTCCATTAAAAGGTTTGTGGCGCTCAAAATGGGGCGGTTTTCCCCCCTCCCGGGCGGTTGGGGCAGCGGGAAGGACCCGGCGGGAGCTGCTCCCCCTGCCCGCTCCCAAAGCTTTGGTCTGGTTTATTGAGTTTTTGAGGAATTCTCCCCCCTCACCCTGTTCTCCGACCCGAGCAGCCCCCGCTGTCCCCAGGCGCCCCTGGGAATCATCCTCCTCCTCCTCCTCTTCCTCCCTCTCAGGGGCTCTGGGAAAGCTGGGGCTGGTTTTCCCCTGCCTCTCCCTCCTGCACCCCCTCCATCTCAGCAGACCCACGCCATTCCCAGCCCCTCCGGCCGAACGCCCGCTCCTGCCTCCCGCAGAGTGGGAGGGGAGCGTGGGTGGGTGTAAAACCAAAATGGATCTCTATTATTGCATTCCCCATGTTCCATGGGTCCGGATCCGTGCGGGGGGAGCGTCAGAACCTGTGCACCAGCGCCTCCTGCTCCCTGCGCCGCAGCTCTTCCTTGTAACAGCAGGAACAGAAATTCCCAGTCTCGGGGTGTCCATAAAAGCTGCAGTTGGGCTGTTTGCACTTGGTCTGCTGGATGTTGTAGAGGGCTCGGCTTCTCATTTTATCCGCTGTTCCTCCCTTGTCCTGCTCGAAGAACTCCCGGCAGCCGTTGCTGTGCGGGGGGAGGCAGCCAGAGCCCTCGCACTCCGGAGGGAAGGGAGGCTGGATGTCCATGTCCGTGGGGGAGAAGCGGCCTGGGGGGGCAGGGCCGGGGAGGCAGGGGCCGAGCCGGCCCTGGTGATGCCGGGGCAGGGTGGCGTAGGGGGGGAGGCTCCCACAGGGCCCCCCGGCCAGCTGCCGCCGGCCCTCGGGGCACCCGGGCGGGTGCAGCCCCTCGGCACTGCCCACGGAGGGCCTGGGGAAGGTGAAAACGCCAGAATAGCCGGTGGGAAAAGCAGCGATTTTAGTGCCCAGGGCTGGCTCTAGGGGCTGGGGGGGGTAGCTGGGGGGTGGCTGGGAGAACACGGGGCTCGGCATCGCCTCCTCACCCCGCTGGGCGCCCACCTCCCCCTCCAGCCTCTTGGCTGGGGCAGCGCTGCCCAGCGCCTTCTTCTCCGCCTCCTTCTGCCTCTGCTCTGCCAGAAAACGCTCCTCGGCATCCAGGAGGTACCTCTGGATCATCTCCTCCTGGAACTGGTGCCGGGTGCTGGTCTTGAGGTGGCCGGCGAAGATGAACTTGCGCTCGCCCTGCATGGCAGCGCGGAGGATGCTCAGGCTCAGCCGCACGTCGCTGCTGTACTTGTAGGGATCCGACGCCTTCTCCGGAGCCGCTTTCCCCGGGCACGTTTTCTCTGCAGGAGCTGACAAGTCTCCCGGGGAACATTCCTCTTTGCTGCCTTTCCGTGCCTTCAGGGATCCTTTCTTCTTCTTCTCCAGGGTGTCTCCCTGCCCGTTGCTCACGCCGCCCTTCACGGCTTTGCTGTGCATCAGGCCCCCCATGTTCTTTTTTAGTTTGCTGCCCAGAGTCTTCCCGAAGCTTCCCAGCTTGTTGGCCACCGAGTCTGCCCGTTTTTTATCCTTTTCCTTCTCCTTCTCCCGCTCCTTCTTTGGTTTCTCCCTGTCCTTGCCCGCCCTGGTGCCCCCGTTGCTGGCAGAGCTGCTGCACACCGACTCCTTGTCTGACTCGCCCGACTCCGCTGCTGAGCGAGCGTCGTCGCCCGCAGAGGCCGTGGGGGATTCTGGCTGAGCCAGAGGCGCCTGGGGAGGAAGGAAAGACAAACATCAAAGTCTAGGAACCCCTCAGGTAAAGATTTTCAGGCAGAAGGTGAAGACTAAAGGAGGTGGAGTTGCTCGGAACATGGAGGGGATGTGTTCTCCAAGAGACACATCCCCAGTGCCATCCTGCACATCCCTAAATACCCCCGTGGCACCCTTCCAACCTGGGATATCCTAGGATTTTATGGTTCCGTTCTGTGATTCTGTGATATCTCCACTTACTCGAGGTTTCAGAGGCAAAGCTAGGGAAGAGGGGGGTGAGAGTGCTCCCAGTCTCGAGGTGGCCATAAACCAACAGCTCCCATTTGTTTGCAGCGTGGAGCATCCCCGAGGGGCACGGGGGCTTCTGGGTGGTGTGAAGACTGAAAATGGGCATGGAAAGCTCTAGGAAAAATGTGCCCACCCGCAGAACTGAGTCACTTCCCTGCTCTCTGAGCAGAATCAGCCGCAATTCCTGTGGGCACAGAACCCCAGGTGAGGCAGAGCCCTGCAGGTGAGGCAGAGCCCCTCCAGGTGAGGCCCCACACCAGCTTCCCTGCAGAGAGGAGGGTTAAATAATTCACAGGTAAAGAAGATCCCCCTGGCCCCTTTACCTGCGTATCACAAGGCAATGTGATCCATTGGACATTCATGTAGCTGTGCAGCAGGTGCAGTTTGGCCTCCAGCGACAGCGTCACGCTGGCATCGGAGCAAAAACACACGTTAGAGCCATTTCCACTTGCCATCTGGAAATATCTCCCCCCATATTTACATTATTCCCTGTGTTAGCTGTTTAAATGGGTGGTTTCCCAGAGCAGGTCCAACGGCACTGGACAAAAGGGGCAATTTTGCAACTTTCCAAACTTTTCAATGAAAACCCAAAGGGAGGAATCAGATTCCCCAGTGTCAGAATCAAAACACTTCTGCCTCAGCCACAGAACTGCTGGGACCAAACCACGGCGAGACCTGCCCAAAGTCCCACCACCCTCCCTGCTCCAGGGACCCATGACACAGGGATTTGGTGGGGAATGGGAAAAATACACCTTTTTTGTACCACAATGACAGAAGATCCTCCACTGCTGCTGGTGTCTGAGCTATGCCCAGCCCAGAGCTCCAGGATCTGGAGCATCCTCTCTTTACTGTGTGGGAACGAAGCTCGGGAGATGTCACAATCCCACCCAAAATGTACCAAAATGAAGGAGAATGAAGGAAAAGCTTCCTGGGCAGTATCATTCCCATGAGCACAACTTTCATCCAGCACAAGGTTCCCTCCAGCCGTGACCGCTCTGCTCTGCAGATAACCCGGATGCCCTGCAGAGCCTCCCCCGGGTCACTCGTGGTCACCAACCTGGCCAGCTTGACATTGTCACTGTCGTCCTTCCCCCACTGCCACTCCTTCCCGGGGTCCACGGCGAAGTGCACAGGGAGCAGCTTGTGCTCAGAGTCCGTCAGGGGGATCACAGCTGCCCCAAGACAGAAATGCCATGTTTACAGCCCAAAAAGGACAAATATTCCACACTTGGAGCTGACTCTGAGCACCCACCAGGAACATCATCAGCTCTGATGGGAACAGCCTCAAGGCACATCCCAGTGACTGCCAGTGCTTGGGATCATGGAATTGTCAGAGCACCATGGAATGCCTCATGACCCTCACAGCGAAGAGTTTCTTCCCAATATCCCATCTAACCCTGCCCTGTGTCAGTGGGAAGCCATTCCTCCTTGTCTTGTCACTCCAGGCCCTTGCCCAAGGCTCTCTCCAGCTCTTGGTGCCCCTTTAGGCACTGGAAGGGCCCCAAGGTCAGGACACTGTTGGTTTTCTGGGCTGCCAGTGCATGTTGGGGGGTCCTGACCAGCTTTTCCCCAACCAGCACTCCCAAGTCCTTGTCCTCCTCAGTGCTTTGTTCACCTGAATCTCACCACCCACCTTGATCCTTTGTGTTTTCCTTCTGTTCCATGGACACCAGGGCAGAAAAATGGGCTTGGTCATAAGCCAGAACCAATGGAGACCGGTGGCATTTGTTGGCTGGGACTTCCAGGGGTAGATAGATCCCTCCAAAGGGAATTGGGGCAAATGCTGGGAAGAAATGAGGGCGGTTAGTTCTGATCACAGGTTCAAGAGTTCAGAGTTGTTTGTGCTGCAACTGCTCCAGAACGAGCCGTTTGCCTCAGTCGAGGGCTCACCTGCAATTATCTGTCATCTCAAGGGACATTAAACAGAACCACAACCCAAAATAGATGTTTATTTTACATCAGGAGGATGCAAAATGTAGAATGAACTGGTATTTTCTATAAAAAAACCCTCCTCTTCACTCCCCCACAAGACAAACTTTGCCCACAGAATGATGGAAATTGATTAACCTCCTCTGACAGGAAATTGAACCTGACGGTGGAAAATCCACCACCCAGGGAATGGAATTTCCCCTCTCTGGATGTGTGTCTGTGGGGGCAAAAGAGGTAGAAAAAAGAAAACTCGTGTGGATGCTCTTAAAGCAGCAGAAATCAGGCTGGGGGCCAAGCCTGGCCCTGGCCCCTCTGGGGGTTCACCTGCAGCAGGTCCATTTTCCCGTTCCCAATTCCAGGTCCTGCCCTGGGGAAACACAGGGTGGAAAGGAAAGGTGGACAGGCTGGAGAGGCTTTGGGAGGAGAGGGTAGGGCTCACCTTCACCGCCCGAGTCCCGCAGCATCGTGTCTGCCACCACCACAATGGGTCTCTTCAGCACGTGGGCCAGGACGAAGACGTGGAACTCCTCCAGGCTCTCGTACACAGGCTCCTCTGAGCTCTCCACCCTTGGGGAAAGGAGAAGTTGAACGTCACCCCTTGGATATTCAATCATTTGCTTCATCACACCAGGAGGAGGTTTCCCAGGCAGCCACGTGGAGGTGGGTGGGCAGCACTAAGGCTGATCTCGGCACTGGTTTAGGGTTTAGGTGTGTACCCCCAAAAGGTCCTGCTCCAAGATGAGGGTTTGTGCCCAGGGAACGCCCAGCTGCTGCCTGGCACTGCTGGGAGCCCCTTATCCAAGGAGCTGGGACAGCTGCAGCAGGGAAGTGCCCTTGAAACAGAGTGAGATGGCAGAAACTCTCACTCTGGGTTATTCTCTCATTTCGGAGCCAGCGACACAAGGAAACACAAGGAAAGGATTAATTCCCTGCCCAATCCATGTGCTACCCCGCAGATGGGGCYGTGCAGCACTGAAAGCCCTTCCTGGGATGCTCTACAGGCCTCGTGTTTCCTCGGGATGCTTCGTCCTTCCCCAACGAGACCGACCAACACAGACCCCCTGCCTGGCCCTGGAGCACCCTGGGAGCTGATCCCTGGGGGAAGACATTCCCTGTTTTACCCCTGGATGCGCCCTGTGCTCCGTACCCGCCGCAGCCGCCGCCGTTGGTGCCGTAGTGCACTCGGGGCTCGCTGGACGCCAACTTGATCAGCTCGTTCCACTCCTTCTGCCACTCCTCCTCCGTGTAAACCAGGCCAGACTGAAAAACGCCAAAGAGAACCCAAAATCCACCAAGGAAACCCCTTCCAGTTGCTCCAGCAGGGGTTTATACCCACAGCACAACTTTTCTCTAAGGATTTATGCAAAAATAATCAACRTATTCTGCGCCACGTCCCTGGAAGTGCTTCCCAATATTCATCCAAACTTCCCCTCTCAATTTAAACCCCTTCCCCTGTCCTGTCACTTGTCCCAAGCCCCTCTCAGTTTGCTGCAGTTCTGTGTGCAAGACACCCCTCACCACGGCACAGCCCAAGGGCACAGCAGGGAGCTGCCCAAACTTCAACCCGACAGGAAGCACCTTCCAAACCCTCTGGTTGTTTTCCCAGGACTTTCCTCACGGCAAAGAGGGTCCAAACCAACATTCAGTGGGCTCCCACCTCCTTGTTCTGCTGTGTCTGCTGCCAGCGCCATCTCCGCCTCAGCGCTTCCCGCTCCGCTCCCTTGTCCATCAGGGTGTACAGGGATTTCCGGAGCATGAGATCCCGGTCGTGGAAGCCCCACATACCTGCAGGGAGAAGGAACGGAGTGGAAGGTCAGGAGAGGCTGAAGTCACTCCTCGACCTGCTGAGGTYCCTGTGCAGACGTGCCAGAGGAAGAGGCTGCTCCATTATCCCACATTTCCTTCAGGAATCCAGTGAAACTTGCCAGATGGATGGGGAGAGTGATTTGAGAAGCACACAGGCTGCTGGCAGCCCCTTCCCTTCAAGCCATCCCACTCCCTCAGAGCCCGAGCACCGCGGCTGCTCTCGCACATCGAGGCCAGGAGGAGCAGCAGCACCCTGGCTTCCCACCAGCACGGATGGGTCCTGCTCCCAAAGAGGGGTTGTGGGCTCCTGCCCAAGGACTGGTTGGTTGTTTCCCCAGGGATGAAGCCCAGCCTTACCCAGGGAGGCAGCGTGGAGCAGGCAGTTCCCGTCGCCGGTGGTGGCCAGGGGCAGCAGCCGCTGGCAGCTCGGATCCACCGTCGCCCACCAGTTCAGGCGCCCTGGGGGAACACAGGAGAGGGTGAAACCAGGGCACAGCATGGGACTGGAGGGCACTGGGGGGGCTCAGCCCTTCCAAAACCACTGCTGAGGACGAAAAACAGCTCAGTAAGTGGACAGGTGGGAAGCCTGGACCAGTGAGAAAGTACAGATCCATCCCAGAACTGGGGGGAAGAGTCAGGACAGTGACAAAGCAACAAAAAGGGGAGACTGGAGCTGCAAAACTCCCCGGGGAGGCCAGGAAAGAGCCGGGCTGAACTCGGGGTCACACATAACAGAATTACACACAAGTAGGAGCCAGGACATCCACGCAGAGCAGTTCTCCTCTGCCCGTTTTTCCCCCATGCCTCTTATTTCCCTCCCCAAAGTCCATCAGGCTGAAAATGCCTCCAGGAGCGCCCAGCACAAACAGCATCTCCAGGGAAAACCAGCCTTTTGCTGCTTCTTGGAACCAAATCCCTCCAGTTTCAACTCTCTCATGGCCGGGTTTCCCCGCTCACTGGTTTTTAGGCAGAACGCTCCAGGATTTCTGCTGATCCCAGCAGCTTTCCTGCTGCAAACACAAACTGACGGCGCTTTAGACCAGAGTTTTGGGTCATTGTGGTGATTCAAGTCAAGAGTAGCTAAAAATAGAAGGCAGGAAGAAATGCCCAGTGAGCCCAGCGTGGCTAGAGGCTCAGCCCTTCCCAAGGGAGCGGAGCTGGGTCAGGACTCTGAATCCCCCTGACCGTGTCTCGCCCTGCCCTGCCCTCAACACCCCTCCTTGGCTGCCATGTTTTTCAGTAGTTTTTGGATCCCGTGCAACAGGAGGTTTTTGGCTGGATGAGGCTGTTCAGGCTTCCAACAAGCTGTATTTAAATTGCTCCTGCAGGAAACCAGCCCTTTCCCAGCTTTTCCAAGGAGCCGCTCCTTCCTCCGGAGCACGATCCCTGCCAGGGATCCTGGTACACAGACATGGGATTGCTGGGAATGCTTTGTACAACCTCAGGGAGAGCAGCTGGAGAGGAGCTAAATGCAGAAAACAGGAGTTTAAACACCCCCAAACACAAGAAAACACAAACCCAGGAGCTCAGTGTGACACAGGCAGGTCGCTCCTGTCCCCAGCGCCGGGAAAGGGACCCAGCAGAGCTGGAAGCGTTCCACACTGAGCCCGGGGACAATGGCTCCGCACGGAAAAGCCGGCTGTTCCCTCAGTGTAGCTCCTGGCACGGCTGAGCCGGGAGCCTGGCCAAGTGGCCCAGGGCCAAGGGAGCCAAGGGGGCGCCTCACAGGAGCTGTCCCACACCTAATGCAGCTGGGGGCAGCGCTCAGAGCTCCTTTTCATCCATTTCCCCTCGTTCCTGCAAAATTTGATGCTCTTTTCTCTGGAGTTTGCATCTCTGGTTGGTGCTTCAGAGGTTGTGCAACCTCTGGCCAGGTCGGATCCGAGGGGACACACCTTGGAGAGGTATTTCTGTGCCCGAGTGTTTGCACTGACTCTGGTTACACAAGAGAAGTYGTCTCCAAAGGAACCACACGCCCAACCCTGCTCCCAGTGTTTTGCTCCCGTTGAGGCGGCGGAAAGGCCAAGAGGCTGCCCAGAAGTATTGAAATCAACACATTTCCCCGTGTGGCTCTTAGGAGCCAGCCCTGAGAGCTCTGCAGGGAAGTCAACTGGATTCAGGAGCATGAGGGATCGTCCCAAAACGGCCATGGCGGCAACAGATCTTCTGCGCATCGAGAAAGTCCATCGGCATCCAGAGGCTCCCTCTGCATCCAGCACCATGACCCCACGTGACCCCACAGAACACTTGTTTGTCCCCACAGGGTGTTTGGGGAAATCCCATCGTTTCTTCCAACAGAAGCCACCTGAAAAAGTCACGGCAATGGGAAGGAACCGACAGCTCTGCCCAGCCCGAAGGGAGGATTGCCTCATCCAAACCCCAAATGGCTCCCCTAAGGCTACCAGGAATCCAATCAGGCTGTGTGACACAGGGAAAGTCCCAGGGATGTGTTCCCTCGGCCTTGTGCTCCCAGGCCCGATGCCGGGGACCCAACACAGACACGGACACCTTTCCCTGCCCTGTTGGCAACCAGAGACCAACGGGGGCTTCCCCTGGCTGGAGGTGAAGGACYAGGATCAGGATCTTTCAGTTCTCCCTGATTTTTTTCCCCAATATCCTCAGGTGAGGCACCATGGATTGCTCCTCTCCATGTGCCACGAGCAAAGCCACTCTTCTGCAGCTTCCCAACTCAGGGCAAGGCCTGATTCCCGATCCATGAGGGTTTGTGCCAAAGGATGCCATGGCTGCATCGAGGGCCGAGGTTTCTGCTCCACCAAGGTCTTTCCATACCACTCCAAGCACATTCAAAGCATTCCCAGAGGATCTCATTGAAGTTTACAGCCACTCTGAAAGCACTTACTCTACCACAGTGGTGTTAACAGGACCTCTGAATACACGGGGAAGAGGATCTGAACATTTATTGGGCTATAAAATATTTCCTTAATCCCCTAAGGATGGTGTGTGCTAAATTAATAACGGGAGTGTCTGTAGATCACAGCACCACGCTCAAAACCCTACTTGGAATCCAGCTTGGAATATTTCATAGCTGCAGTACAGCCCTTTGTTACAGACAAAACACTCGTTTGTAACAGCCCACAGACATTCGAGACTCCCAAAGGCATTTTCTAAAACTCTGAATTTCTAAATTCCTTCCTGTTAATGGCATCTCAGTGCGCATGGAAGTGCTCCCAGCCCACAGATGGAGCACCTGGCCACTCCCAGCCCCTCATCCCACTTGTGCTGGGACACAGGAACCCAACCCCGGCTCCGCTGGGATGGGATCTGGGGTTTATCTGCACCAGAGGCGGCAGCTCCGCCGTCACCGTGCAGCGTCGCCATGTAATGGGATCGCTGGGATCAAGTGCTCATTCCCAAAACATGAGAATATTTCTTACAGCAACACCTGAGCAGGAGAGGGAGAAGTTGGGCCCTCAAGTGTCCATTATCCCCAAGGATAACATGTTTTCCAGCGTGTGTAGCAGCCACAGAAACAGTGGGGGCTGTAAACCCTCCTGAGAGCCCTCCCAACGTCCTGCTCCTGCCCATGGGCACCTTCATGGTGCCAGGAATGAGGTTTTTCCCTGCCAGCATGGACGTCCCGCTCACTCCCCAGCTCAACCCCATTTACAGATTCCCTGGCAGATCTTGAGGAACCTGATGGAAAACAAAGCAGGAGGTTCTTCCCCAGGCACCCAGCAGGCGCTGGAGCAGCAGCATCAACCTCCAGGGTCTATAACCAATGCAGGTTTTGTCAGCAGGACGGGAATTCCCTTTTTCCTGTCTCTCCATGGGACTGGCAGGACAGAGCAGGGCACCAGGATGCTCCAGGGGTGAGACAATGCCAGTTTTTGGCTATTTTCCCTCTCAGCTGTGTGTAGTGACAGCCCCAAGTTATTTACACTTGGTACCTGTGGGTGAAGGGAAGCAGCTCCTACTCAGCCCTCGCACCAGGCCATAAAAAGGATGGAACGATTCCCTGTTGGATATGCATCCAGGTGATATCCTGGGGTGTTCCTGTGGGTGACACTGCCCATCTGYCCACAGCACATGCCACCAGCATGGACCCAGCACTCACCAGCCTGCTCCAGTGCCACCAGCATGGACTGCTCGATGAGATCCCGCTCGATGAAGCTGCGGAAATCCTCGGGGTACACGGTGAGGTCGGGCAGCTGGAAGGTGCAGATGGGCATCTCTGGCAGGTGCTCGCTGCTGCTGCCGTTGCTGGAGACATGGGAACGGGCCAGGGACACGATGGTGGAGCTGGCGTGGGAGATGCCTCGGGACAGGCGCTTCTCTGGAGGAAGGGGAAGAGCAAACACCAACGTGGGGCAGGAGCAGCAAACCCCAGAGCAGCCACCGCCGAACCGCTGCGGCGCTGGCGGCGTGTGGCCGGCTCGCTCGGGCCCGGGAGAAGATGTGACGGATCCCTCTGGCTCGAGGACACTGACCTTGCACGAGGTCATCCTGGCGCTGCAGTGGGGGCCTCCCCGGCCGCGCCACCTCCCGCTCCGGGGGCCGRGCCCCGCGGCCCTCGTTGAAGGAGTGCGGGAGGTTCCCGGCGTGCACCTGCCGGAGCTGCTCGAAGTCGCTCAGCGCCGCGCTCAGGTCCCAGTTCTTGCCTGGAGGGGAAAGGAGCAGCACTGGTCACCCTCACCCAGCACTGGTCGCCCTCACCCAGCACGGAAACTGAGGCAGTTCCTAAACATCTGTGTCAGAAGCCACTCGTGGGCAGGGCCTGGYGCGGGCTGCCCAGGGAAGCTGTGGCTGCCCCATCCCCTGGAAGTGTTCAAGGCCAGGTTGGACAGGGCTTGGAGCAACCGGGGCTAGTGGAAGGTGTCCCTGCCATGAACGAGGTGAGCTTTAGGGTCCCTTCCAACCCAATCCATTCTATGATCCAAGAAGATTGTTGCTGCCACCAGACAGTTGACACAAAGAAGAAACACAAAGCACAGAGAGAAAATACGACTTAAATTGCTCATCTCACCCTCAGACTTCATTTTATGCATCTATTTATCCAACTGCTTMCCTAATACCACCCAGAAAAGGAAAATCCCGGTGTTTTCCCTCATTCCCACCCCTGCAGCTGTCAGGTCCTCTGAGGCTGCCGGAGAAACAGCAGTGACTTGGTGGCAATGTCACCAAAATGAGCTGAAACTCCTGCTGTCAAAAGAAATCAGCTCCTGCGGCAAGCAGGAGCCGGGGTTTGGATGGAAAATCCACTCAACTTTTCCCATCACAAACCTCAATATTCCCTCCAACAGACAAGATCCAAAACCCTGACATGGGACCAAGCGACCCAAACCTAGGAAACAGAACTCAGACACACCCAAACCCATGACTCGCCCAAATTCTGCYGGGGTGACAATGGGCTCCCAAAATTCCAGGGTGAAGCCATGAAACCTGCAAATATTGGGAGTTTGAAGAGGAAAAAAAAGCTACAGATTGCTGCTGTCAAGCCAAGGTGGAAAAAATTGCCTGAAGAAATGGATTCTGGTACCAATTTCAGAGCTTTGAACTCATTCCTGCCAGGAATCCCAGCTGGGAGCTGGTGTGGATGCTGCAGAAGCAGCAGTTGGTCCAGGGTTCAAGCACCAACAAAAATGAGCTGAATGGTACAAACAAGGAATGATGGGGAGAAATTCAGCCAGTGGGGCCTGGCACTCTAATTCCAGCTGGGATAATTCCACACACACAGTGTCTCCATCCTCGAGCGTTCCTGGGATTGACTCACTCTCTTTACCCAACACAAATCCAAAGGCAACGCCCACGAGCACCTTCACAGCCCCAAAACTGAGCTGAGATCCCTCCTCCTCCACCCTTCCCACCAGTGGGAGCACAGGGAGAAAGGGATCACCTGCAGCCTCCACTGAACACCGTCTCGAATGATCCCTTCCTTTGGGAGGCAGAGCCATTGGAAAGAACTAAAATCCTAACGTTTTTGAAGGCATTGCTGCTAAAAGGGAAAAAAACTTTCATTTTTTTAAGGTATTGCCACTAAAAGTGAAAATCCTTAATTTTTTTAAGGCACTGCTGATACAAAGAAAAAAATCCTTCAGTTCTACTGCTCGTGGCAGCCCACAGAGAGGATGGAGAAGGAGAATCCACATTCCTGGTTGCTGCCCTCTCCTTCCCAATGTTTACAATCCATCACCTGACGGATGTACAAGGAGAAACTGAGGCAGAATGTCCCCAGGGCAGGATTTTCCTATCCTAGCCCTGCAGCTCCGGCCCCCAGCTCCCTGACCCTCTTCCAACTATTTTTCCTCCCAGCTCCCCATCAGCCATCCCTGGCACTTCCCAGTTTTCCATACCTTCGAGGAGGTCTCTGGCCAGCCCCGGCTCTGCCCCCGTTGAGCGAACAAAATCCGACAGGACGATGTCCATAGCCGAGGCCGGGCGGGGTCAGCGGCTCCAGATCAGCTCCACGGCATCAATCTGGGAATGACACCAACAGCACACATGGATGGCTTGGCCAGGTCGGGAATGATCCGAAGGGGGACACAAACCTCCCCCTAAAATTAACTGTGCTCCAGGATTGCTGCAAGAACTGGGAGAACACCCACTTTGCTGTAACTAGCAGGCATTTCCTTGGAAAATTCATGAACTAAACCCAATTTTCATCTCAGAGGTGGTGGAGTTTTTCTTTCCAAATTAGGAATAAGGAACTGGGAATAAATTATATAATAAATGACAATTTGGGAGCAGTGAGAAAGCAGAAAGTTTCCCTTGTACATTTACAGGGAGCAAATCCCTGCCCCATCCCACTCTGAGCGCCGTAGCTGTGAGCCAGGGAAAGGGAAGCAAGGACAAAATGCTGGAATTAGGAGATGTATCCTAAGAAGAATAYATTTTAAAAAGCCCCTTCCAGACAAAAAAACCAAAACAAAACAAAAAAAATCCCAATTGCTCTTGCAGGCAAATTCAACGTCCAGACAGAGCTCCTGCCCAATCCAGAGCCCCTTCCTGAGCTCCTTCCCACTCCAGAGCCCCTTCTCAGGCTCCTTCAATTCCAGAGCTCCTTCCCAGAAGTGAACAAAACCAAAGATCTCTTCAGTAAATCTGGGTTTTGTCAGGTTCTGAGCCTGTGGAAGGCGTGTGTGCCTGCCATGCCTYCAAATCCTGATTTTCCACATTCCTCGAGGCAGAGAGGGAAAGGGAGAGCAGCCTCATCCGCCCAGAGTCCGGATGGATCAGCAAAGTGCTCCGTGGGATGTGGTGCTTTGCAGTTAAAGGTTGGGATAAAAATCCTGCCATCGAAGAACATAAGAGAATGGGAAAAGAATTTATCCCAAGCTGAAAATTTGGAAGAAGAGGGGGAAAAATTGGGAAGGCTGAGAGAGGGAGGTGCTGGTGTATCGGGCGTAAAAGAGGAAATTGCAGGATTGTGTGGAATATGAACAAACCTGGTTGTTTTCCTGGTGCCTGGCAAAAAGAGTCTCTTTTTCAGGATTATCCCTAAAGATGGGCAAAACCACCCTGGTGCCATAAGAAGTTTTTTTCCAAGATTATCCCTAAAGATGGGTGAAATTCCCTAAGGGCACACAACTCCCCATGAGCAACCGTTAAGCATCCAGTGTTTAACCTGGAATTTCTTGGAGAAACACCATTCCCACTCTGACAATTGTGTCATTATTAATTTCCTGTTCCCAGAAAAACTCCTCCGTGTTCCTTCACCACCGGAGCAATCCCAGAGCTGCGTCGGAAGAAGCAATGCCAAAGCCCAGCGCATTCCGGGAGCAGGATTCGGCAGCGACTCCTGCTCTTGCCCCACCAGTTTAGGGAACATCCCTAATTAGGAGCTGCACGTTTGGATCCTCTAATCCCTGGCAAGAGCTGCAGGAACAAGGAGCAGCTTCAGGATGGAACTGGCTGCGATAACGGGTAAAGCTTCCTTCAGGTGGGTTTGGAATTCCAATGAAAATGAAAACTCAGCGCATGCAGCCGAGGTCTGGGGAGGGAATGAGCAGCACATCCCACCCCCTCATCCACGGCATTCCAAACTCCCGCGTGCACAAGAATGCCAGGGAAAACACAGATGGAGAACTCCGGGTCCGACGAGGCAGCCACGGATTGTTGGAGATTTATTGAGGGATCAGACGGAGAAATGTCCCCAGCCCAGAGTTATTGATTATTTCATTTCTCTGTGGAAGGGAAGCGCTCTCTCCTCTTCCCTCCTTCCAGAACAGGTCAGAAATACGAGCCCAGGTAGGAAATCCAAGCCTCAGGAGATCCACACCTTCAAGTCCATCCCCCAGCGATGGAACAGGCACCGAGCACACCCCAAAGCCCCCAGGAGTGCACGGGGATGGAGCACGGCTGGATGTAATCCAAAGCGAGTGTTCCTGGCACATTCCAACCAGAAATACAGGGAAAACATGTCTTTAGGACTGAGCCCAGTTGTTGCTGTGATCCTGGCAGTCCCAATAGCTCTTTGCAGGACACCCCAGCAGGTTTTTCAGCTAAATGTTTAACAAATATCCCCCTGCACTTCTGCAGGGCCTGAGCACAGCAGCATTCCTGACGGAAGTGAGGAGGGATCAGCCATGCTGGAGTCGCACCTTGCTCGGATCAGGAGGAGCTGGAGCCTCACACAAACAACATTCCGTGGCCACACACCCATGGGAACTGAGTGGCATCCCAAGGTGCCAAAGGATCTGCCCAACACTGACACTGACCTTCAGCCTTCCAGGCACCAGGAATCTGCCTGGTTCCGCCTTTGGGAATGGGGCAAAGCTGGGTTTAGTCAACCCCGGCAGCCTGCAAATCCTTCCGAATGGGCATTCGGACCTTGAACATCAAATGTCCATCTAAAATAAGGGGAAAGTCATAAAGCCCCACAGAGCCTCCTCTCCCTCACAGCTCACAGCCTCTCCCAGGGCAACTCCAACAGTCACATGCCAAGTTTGGGAAGGGACTCACCAGGAGCACGTAGGACTGAGCTCCCTGCCCTGACATCACCAGGGAAATTGGGAAACTGAGGGAGGAATCCAAGAGGACACAAGGTCCAAGAGCTCAATGCCCCTCAGCTCCATCCCAGGGGGAAATAAACCATCAGGAACACTGAACTGAAGCCTTTCACCAGAATCAACTGTGAAGCAGCAAAACTGGATCCATTCAAAGTTCCAGACTGGAATTTAGGGGCTTTAATTCCCTTATTTTGTTAGACTTCAAATGTGCTGAACATGCTGCAGAAACAAGAAATAAATTCCTTTGTAAGGGCCAAATCCTGACCCCAAGGTCGGCCACAACCGGCAGCTCCAGGGTGTTTATAAAGGTGCTTCCAGAAATATTTTAGGAGCAGCAAACCCTGATGTCTCTCCCCCGGATCTGCCACGTGATGTTTTGCTGAGGGCAGGAACCAAGCTGGGAGCCAGGACTCCACTCCCAGGGTTCCGCTCCCAGCTCAGCCCCTCCGCCACATCCCGTTCCTGCAGGGACACAGGAAATCCCAGGCCGGACCCCCAGAGCCCTCGGGGACCTGCAGGTGAGGCAGGAGGTGCCCAAATCCATGGGAAATTTAATCCTGCCAGACCCACCCGAATGTTTTTGCTCCCATCCTTGGGAAGCTGCAGGGGCAGAGTGGCAAACCAGCACATATCAAACGCCTAAACCCCAAATCCTCCAAGACCTTGGAATTTGGCAGCACTCAGGGCTAAGCAGAGGGGGGCTCAACGGAAGGGCCACGCTGGGACCCACAGGTGGGACACGGGGGCAGCCCTAACCTGAGCTAGAATGAGAAAAATTAGCTTCTCCATGAGCTCCTGGAGGAGGTTCCTGGCTTCCTCCTGCTCCCCAGAACAGCAGGAGCTGCCTCCATCCCATCCCATCCCATCCCATCCCATCCCATCCCATCCCATCCCATCCCATCCCATCCCATCCCATCCCATCCCATCCCATCCCATCCCATCCCATCCCATCCCATCCCATCCCACATCGCTGTCCTGGCCCGGCAGGTTACCTAACGCCGCCGGAACAGCCGCACGCCGCGCCGGGATTAACGGCAACCGACCTGACCTGACACCTGTGCTGTGCTCACTAAGCCTGGGCCACAGGCCATGCAGCTCCTGCCTCTTCCAGGGTGGGAATCAACCCGGATCATCATCATCACCATCACAGAAATGCCATCAACAAAAACCAGTAACTCCAGCTAAAACCGATGGTGCAGGACACCCTTGGAGCCCTCCAGCCCAAAGGAGGGGTGCTCTGGGTGCAGAAGGAAGCCAGTCCGAGAGAGAAAAACAGGGATGTTTGGGAACAGAGGGGACAGGCAGCCGTGGCCACACCAGATGTGGCTCTGTGGTCGCACCTTGTGCTTGGTACAAGCAGCTCTCCAAGATTTACCATCCTGGGAACCGCAGGCTCAGGAACCTCTGGCAGAGTTTTAGCATGATCCCAAAGGACAGTACATGATCCCTGCAAACGAGCTTTTCCAGCAGGGAAAAGGGGTTCCTAAAACCACGCTGGTGCTCAGGAGCCAGAGCAGGAGTGAAGTGACAGCTACAGAAATCATCCCGTTTTTATAAAACTTCAGTGCTTCAAGTAACAGCTTTATCCCACTTTTCCAGAGCTCCAACTGCTTCCCAGTGCTCCAGACACAGCTGGGCTCCTCCCAACACCCAGGTCATTCTGAAGCTCGGGCTGAAGCACCCACCACAATGACACCTCCAAGACAGATAAAAGCCAAAAAAGTCTCCAACACAAACACAGCAGCTCCATCAAATCCAGGCTCTGTCCCATCATCATTATCCCTCCTCGTCATCAATTCCTCTCGCTCCCAAAATTACAGGATTTTCTAATGAAGCGCTGACAATAAACTCAGTTCTGTCGGTGTCTGCACCAAAGAAATTCCCTTTCAGCCAAATTCTCCTTAAACCAGGCCGTGACTATTTCCAGCCTGATCCCTGATTCTCTTGGAGAGCTGGGCCTGGCACATGCTGTCCTTGCCTGTATCCCGGGGGATGCACCGAGTGGCCCCTCTGCAATCGAGGCCACGGCAGCTTCATCACTGATTCTGCGCCTTTTCTCCCCAGAATGTCTCAATCCAGGGCTCCTCTCGCAAGGAAAATCCATTTTCAGTCATTTGCAGGGATGAGTTTAGGGTGTAACTCAGGACTGGGGGAGCTGAGGCACCAATTGAGAGCCAGAGCATCTCCCAGCACTCCCCCATGGACGGCAGAGCCACATCCCGGCACCGAGTGCCACGGACTCACCACAAGCACAATAAATTCCAACAGAAAACTGAACCAACTAATACTGAGGCACTAGGAAGAGCAGAGTCCTGAATTTTAAGTAATTTGGGCACATGGCTCCTCTTGCCATCCCCTGCCGCGCTCCATCCCAGCAGGATTCAGATGCTCCCGCCCACAGCAGGGGCTGACAAGGGTCTCACACGTGAACCACACACAGGGGACACCTGGATCCATGTCCAGGATCTTCCCCACTGCACATCCCAACACATCCAACACTGCATCCACAAGCAGCCACACCGTCTCCCCTCCAAAAGTTTCTCTCTTTAGTACAAAACCATCCTTACGTACCTTAAACATCCCATTTCCCAAGAAAACGACCCAGCATAGACACATGCCAGGTCAGGAAGGAAAAACCCAGCAGTGTCAGTGATTCGGTGCAGAGAATCCCAGCTGGAAGTTTGGCTTTTCCAGCTGCTCAACTTCAGTGGACAACAAGGCCTTCATGAACCCCGAAATCGCCGGTCCCGGCTCCCACCTCGGAGCCACCCCATTTCACAGATGGGAAAGCCGAGGGGACCCGCAGCATTCCCGGTGCAGAGGGATCCATCCCAGCTCCCGGGAGGCTCCGTCCCGTTACCATGAGCGACTCCCACGGCCTTGGAACAGAGTTTCCCTGGAGCAGGAGATGGTCCGGGGCTGGGGCCGGGAGCTGCTCCTGGCCCACAGCGACAACACGGAGCCCGGCGAGGCAGCCGGGAATTAGCCAGACCAGGAGCTGCTTCTCCCCGTGTATCGGGACCGGCAAACTCCGGGATTGTCTCTGAGCTCGTGTCTCGCTGCCGCTCACGGCTCTCCCCCCGCCCGGGAAGGGACCCCGGGCGCGACCCCCGCCTGGACCGGGCAGCTGTGCGGATACTCCGGCGCTCCGGGGGAAAACGAGTGCCCAGAGAACAATTACTTGGCCCCAAATCAGCGCGACTGGGAAAACGCCACTGCCCGGCCCCGGGGGCAGCCAGGGTCGCCCTCTCCCCGGGGAGC
This sequence comes from Amblyornis subalaris, assembly GCA_018881555.1. Classification (NCBI taxonomy): domain Eukaryota; kingdom Metazoa; phylum Chordata; class Aves; order Passeriformes; family Ptilonorhynchidae; genus Amblyornis; species Amblyornis subalaris. Next base: position 113,906 of record JACAXG010000212.1, read on the forward strand.
CCCGAACGGCCCGGCGGTGGCTCCGGCGGCGGGACAGCCCGGGGGACTCCGCACCGGGAGCGGCGGGGGGGGGGGGCGGCCCCGGCCCGGCGGAGTGCTCCCGGCCCCGCCGCCCACCGCGCTGAGGCGGGACCCGCACCCCGGACCCACCCCCGCACCCCGGGACGGCCTCCGGGACCGACCCCGGCACCTGCACCCCGAGACCGATCCCGGGAACCACCCCCGCCGCCCTCCGAGGCCGCGCCGTGACCCCGCGGGCGCCGCCGCCGCCGCCGCCCCAAGGCCCGGCCCCGCCAAAACTTTCCCGAGGCCGAGCGGGGTCCCGCCGTTACCTGCGAGAGGCTCCATGGGCGGCGCGGCGCGGCGCGGCCCGGAGCGGCCCCCGGGCCCTCCCGCCGCCGTCGCCGCCGCCGCCGCCGAGGCCGCTCCCGGGGCGGGGGGGGAGGCGGAACGGAACGCGCCACCCGGAACGCGCCGCCGCCCCCGTTCCCGCCCGGAATGCTTTGGCGGGCGCACGCGGCCGCGCCGGGACGGGCCAATGGCGGCGCGGGGCCGAGCCCGGCCCCGCCCTCCCCGGGCGCCACCGCGCGTGCGCGAGGGCGGAGGAGCAGGGCGCCCCCTGGTGGCGGGAGGGGGCGTGCGGGGGCGAGACCCCCACCGACCCTGGAGAGGGATCGAACCCCCGGAGTGGGGCCTGAGACCCCCGTGAGGGGGCTGTGACCCCGGTGAGAACTCTGAGACCCTGCTGAGGGGCTTGAACCCCCTGTGTGGGATCGGTAACCCCTTTCATGAGGCCCGAGACCCCCCTTATGGGGTCTGTAACCCTCCTCAGTGTGGAGCCTGAGACCTTGAGTAGGGCCCCCCTCCATGGGGTCTGTACCCCCAGCCTGGGGCTGAGCCCCAGCATGAGGCTTSTGTGGGGTCACTACCCCCAGCATGGGGCTGGACCCCTGACCCCAGAGGCTCAGGGGTCAGCACCCACTCCCCTGAGCCTGGTTCCCCCTGTGAATCACATTCCCTGCCATGGAAAGCCACCCCTCCCTCGCCCGCGGCATGGGAACAACGCCAAGTGGGCCAGCAGCTCCAGGGCTGGCGGGATGGCACATCCCTGGGCCGAGTGCCTGGCATTCCCTGTGCCGAGGGCCCAACACTCCCTGTGCCAAGGCCCTGGCATTCCCCATGCCGACGGCCTGGCATTCCCGGTGCTGTGGGCGCCCACGGAAGCACACGGACAATGTGTCCCCGCACTATGCCAGACCCAGGCATCTGGTGGCCAGAGCAAGGGGACTGGTGATGCCACCAGCTGTGCCAGGAGGTGCTGGGAAGTGCTGGCACAGCTCCCATGGAGCCATTGCTGGTGGATTTGCCCTCTGGTCCATCTCCCACTCAGCCTTCCTGATTTTCCCTTAGGAAAAACACAGGTGGGGCAGGCCCTGGGCTGGCGCAGTGGCCACTGGGGGCCGGGGGCTCCTGGGGCTGGTAGCAAACAGGGCCTGTCATGCGCGTGGCTCAGCTGATCCCAGCACTGAATCCACTCTTTGTGTCCTGCCAGGAACCTGCCCTTGTTTGTGTCCTGCACAAAGGGATTGTTTGTGTGTCTGAGCAGGGAAACGTCCAGCACAGAAAGGACAGGCCCAGGGTTTGTCCCCACTGGCTGCACTGTTTGTCCACACAGGGGGTCCTGCCCAGTGTCTCTGGTGCCCAGCAAGGGACTGGAGTGTCCCTGTGCTCTGGAGTGGTCTGCGTGCTCCAGAGTGATCCCTGTTCTTCAGAGTGCTCCTTGTGATCGCTCCCCATGCTGTCTCACCCTGTTGCCATCCTGCTCCTGCTGGAGCCATGGCGAGGGGTCAGCACAGTGTTAAGTAGACATAAAATCCCATCTCATTCCTGACAGCTCCACTCTGAATCACTTCCACATGGAGCAAAAGGGTTTTGTCGTGAATTTCCCACTGAGGAGCTGGGCGAGGCCTTGGTGCTGCTGGTGCCTCCGGAGCCACATGCTGGGCAAGGCAATGGAGACAGGGACAGGGACAACTGCCCCACCACGGGCATGGAGGGAGATGAACCCGGTCCCACACAAGCGTGGCAATTCACCCGGATTTGCTGGGGAACGTTGGGATCAGTCAGAAGAGGCCATAAAGAGGATCAGGAATGGAGGGAAGGGATAAGGACAGAGGAGCAGATGGCCCTGGAGGAGGGAGGCCAGGATTTTGCATGGAACTCATTTCACTAGTGAAGGCAACATCCAAGGAGGGAGCACAGGGGTCGAGGACACAAGGTCCCGGCAGCTTAGCTTGGGATTCACCCTTGGCTCTGGAGCGATCCGTGAAGGTGACGTTCAAGGGCCTCGACAGCAGGTTGGGAAAGGGCTTTTCCTGCCTTAAACCCCAATTGACTTTCCCCAAAAACCTTCTGGAGCAGCCAAGGAGCATAAATTGCACAGGGATGCTGTTTCCCAAAGGATCCAACTGGGCCTTTCCATGTTTATTTGGATTTTTTTCTCCCTCTCTCACTGTTAACAGGGAAAGCACAATTGGATTATAAAACAATAACAAGGCGAGGTGAAGCCCCTCATGATTCCTCATCTCCAAAGCTGGAAACTCATCATCTAGGCCTTATTTTACTGCCAAGAGTCTCTTTTCATGGAGTATTTTGCTCGAGAGATGCCTGGAATACAAACGTTGAGTCAGAGTGGAAGAACAGGGGAAGGTTGGGATGTTCCCAGGTCACCCAGGAGGTGCCGGGAGATGTCCTGGGAAGCACAGGCTGCCTTGGCTGTTTCTCCTTGGAATCAGGAGTGGACAATCAGTTGCTTTTGAAATAATTGAGATCAAATTCGATCCCTTAAAATAGCAGTGCCATAATCCCGGACAATCCTATTGCCTTCACTTAGGGACCAACGTCCGTCCTTGTGCTGGGCCCGCGGTGACAGGCCTAGGGCAGATATTGGTGAGATTAAATTTGGGTTATTTACAAGAATTATACTGGAATAAATTCTTAAGGAAGATTTAAATTAGAAATTATGGCAAATGCAGAGGTCTTTTCCAGCCTAAACAATTCTATGATTCCAAGCACTCCCGGGACATGGAACTGCTCTCCTACCCCCCAAATCAGCCTATGGGGAAGGAAAAGTGTAACATTTCCACAGAATGAAAGTTGTTTTAAATGTTTTACCTGCAAACCAGTGACAAACATCCCACCAAAAAGCCTCAGAGTTTTGGTTTGTGATTCATTTTGTCAAAATGTCACAAGAAGGGGTTTGTCTTCCCTAAGGACAAGGGCAAAGATGGATTTAAAGAGGAGATGACACCCTGGGTTTGGTTAGTTCACAAATAAAACCCTCACCGGCCTCGTCCAAAAGCACTTCCGAGGAAACTGGACAATAACTGAACAAGCACTTTACAGACACTGAATCATTTAACATCTAAACAAGGCCAGAAAACAATCAGATGCAATTAAATCTCAACTTTTTGTTCCATTTGCCATTACTCTGTGTATCCTTTGGCCGGGAGCACCCTCACACTCTTTAAAGCATCGGTTTGGATATGAGAAACAAAATCAGGTGAGAAATAAAAAATATAAGAAAGAAAATACTGGAGTTGTATTTTTCTAGGTAAATCCCTATTTGAACCACCCAAATCTTTGGGGTTTGTGTAAAGATCCATACATGTGTGCAAAACTCCCCAGCCTGCAGGAAAGAAGACCCAAAGTGCTTGGAAGTGAAAAGTAAAATCTCGGCAGGGAATTGAAGGATTAAAGACGACAAAGGTGTCCGTCACTCGGAGAGGAAAAGGGGAGCTGCTTAATTGGAAGTGAAAGGCAAGACCTAATCGTTAATTAATTGTTATCCCACGCTATAAATAGGGTCTTGGCAGCGGGGGAGTGCCTGGCCCCGGGTCAGTTCTGTCCCGCCCGGAATAGCACCTAATCCCAGCATCCTGCTCCCGGGAACAGCACCTAATCCCGGTGCCCTGCTGCCTGTGATTCCGGGAATAGCACCTCATCCCAGTGYCCTTCTCCCGGTGGGAGCTCCGGCATCGCCCACCCCTCGCCCATCCCCGGGCCTCATGTTCGGTGAAACTGAGTCACGTCCTTTGTCTCTGGGGACCCCGGGGGACCCTCCGGTGTACCGAGCGTTCATGGGGGCGTGGAGTGGGTTTAGGTTGGTCTTCAACGGGTTTGGGTTGTTTGGAGTGGATTTGGGTTGATTTAGTGTAGGTTTGAGTTTGAGGTTTGGGTGGGTTTAAGTGTGTGTGGGGTGAGTCTGGGTGGGTTCAGTCTCAACCTGCTTCCCCCTCCCGGGCCATTTCCATCTCGGGGCCCCTCGGGAGGGAAGGACGGGCCGGGGCTGCGGGGCCCCGGGGCCGCTGCGGGCGGGGCCGCTCCCGCTGCTGGACTACAGCTCCCAGGAGGCGGCGGGGCCGCGCCGGGCGGGGCCGGAGGGAGCCGAGCGAAGCCGAAGGCGCACCGAACGGGACCGAACGGAGCCGAAGCGGGGCTGAAGCGGGGCCGGGGCCAGCCCGGTGGCGGAGCAGCCCCGCCAAGATGAACGCGGTGCTGGCGGTCCGGCAGTACGTGTCCAAGATGATCGAGGACAGCGGGCCCGGCATGAAGGTGCTGCTGATGGACCGGGAGACGGTGAGCGGCGGGGCCGGGAGCGCGGAGGGCGGCGGGGCCGGGAGCTGGGCCCGGGGCCGCGGTGACGGGCGCTGCCCCGCTGCCCCCTCAGACCGGCGCCGTGAGCGTGGTGTACACCCAGTCCGAGATCCTGCAGCGCGAGGTTTATCTCTTCGAGCGCCTCGACTCACCCAACAGGGAGCCCATGAAGCACCTCAAGGCCATCTGCTTCCTGCGGCCCACCAAGGTACGGACCCCAGAGCGGGAGGAAACGGCCTCAGATCGTGCTGGGGAGGTTTAGGGTGGATGCTCGGGAAAAGTCCTTCATGGAAAGGGCTGTTCAGGCCTGGCACAGGGCAGTGGTGGAGCCACCATCCCTGGAGATGTTAAAAAATGGGTGGATGTGGCACATGAGGACAGGGGTCAGTGGTGGCCTTGGCAGTGCTGAGGGAATGGCTGGACAGCAGGATCTCAGAGGCTTTTCCAACCTTAACGATTCTATGATTCCATATTCCTTAACCGTGCTCTCCCTGGTGCTGTTTCCATCCAGGAGAACGTGGAGCTCCTGGTGCAGGAGCTGCGAAGGCCCAAGTACAGCATCTACTTCATCTGTGAGTATGAAGAGTCTGGGGATCCCGGTGGTCCATAAATCTGGAGCAGGCTCCACATCCCAGTGTGGATGGGACAGGCTCCACATCCCAGGATCACACGGCGCCTTCCTGTGCTGTGTGTATCAGGCAGGTGCTTCTCATGTGTCCTGCCCATGCCACAGAATGTTCTGTGGGTTTGGGAATGAAGCAGAACAACTCCAGCTGGTTTGGGGTTGGTCCAGTTCCCCAGCTGAGGAATCAGTCAGTAGGATCCCGGGAGCTGGGTGAAGTGGCCTCTAGATGTCATTGCGGCTCTGCAGGACGCAGCGGGACCAGGCGCTGGGGAGATGGGCAGGGAGGGAGCTTGGAGCATCCCTGGGAGGTGGCTCAGGATTCCAACACCTGCAGGCGCAGGGTTAGAGGGTCTCTGTGAGATCTGGTACTGCTCCTGAGGGGATCAGACTGTGCCATCCTGCGGAGCCYGACCATCCCTTCCCTGTTTCCTCCCAGATTTCAGCAATGTCATCAGCAAGAGCGACGTGAAGGCCTTGGCCGAGGCCGATGAGCAGGAGGTCGTGGCTGAAGTCCAGGTGAAGTTTGGATGTTTTAGGTAGATCTGAACCCAAAAAGCAAAGGGAAGGTCCAGGCTCCCAGACACTGGGAGCAGGAGGGCTGTTGTTCCCGATCAGCACGCGACGGGCCGAGGTGGGAGGAGGGATGGACACAAATGTGGGATGAAGAGGTAAAAGACAAGAAAGGTCCCATTTCTCTGTGCCCTGCACTCTGAGCTGCTCCTGTTCTTGGTGTCTCACAAAGTGCTGCCCAGGGCAGTGGTGGAGCCACCAGCCCTGGAATTGTCCAAATCCATGTGGATGTGGCACCTGGGGACATGGGTTAGTGGTGGCCTTGGCAGTGCTGGAGGGACAGTTGGACTCGACAGTCTTAAAGGGCTTTTCCAACCTTGGTGATTCCATGGTTCCATGTTTGTGGTGCTGATGAAGAGCTGGGCACTGGAACAATGCACAGTACAAATGGGAGGGGAGTTGTCAGTGGGATTGTGGGGATTGGAGGGGTTTGGGGCGGAGGAAGGAGGGGTGGTCTGAGCCAGTGTGTCCGGGCAGTGGTTGGGGCTGGGTGGCCAGTGCTGGCACATGGCTGTGGCCAGGGTCAGGGTTAGAGACAAGGACTGTCCTGCTCCCCTCCCCAGGAGTTCTACGGCGACTACATTGCGGTGAACCCACACGTCTTCTCCCTCAACCTCCTGGGCTGCTGCCGGGTAGGAACACAGCGAGTTCTCCTTGCACTGGGTAACCAGTAGCCCTCACAAACTGGGGTGGTGGGGGGCTGCCAGAGGGGCCATGTGGGGGGAATGGTCCTTGGCAAGGAGAGGAACACCAGGCAGCCCGGGCTCAGCCCCTGGGTACCTGCTCCTCCTGCCCAGCCGTGCTTTTCCTCTGAGACTTCAGGACTTAGAAACAAGGATGTGGGAAAGTTTGGGGCCAGTGCATCCATGTAAGGCACAGCTTTTCCTTTCAGGGCCGCAGCTGGGACCCAGCTCAGCTCACCAGGACAACCCAGGGGCTCACTGCTTTGCTCCTGTCCCTGAAGAAGTGCCCCATGATCCGCTACCAGCTCTCCTCGGAGCCGGCGAAGCGCTTGGCYGAGTGCGTGAAGGTGAGGGGAGCCCATGGCACATCATTTCTGGATGAATCCAGTCTTGGTTAGTTTTTTACATACGGATCCATGGGAGGGAAACACCTATTTTCAGTCAATGCCTGTAAATTCTATCATTTACTTTGTGGCCCAGCGCTGGGCAAGTCATGTCCCACTCTGCTCCCAAACCAGCTGCGGGAGTACAGCATTCCCAGGAGCAGTGTCCTGGTTCCCTGGGGCTGTCAGCTCCTTTCTGGCAGTGCAGACAAAGCAGCACAGTTGGGGTTTCACCCGCCTTTCCCTCTGTGCCTGAGTCCACACTGAGAGGAAGCCTTTTCCAGGTGTTCAAGTGGGATTTTTCTCATCTTTCCACAGCAGGTGATCACGAAGGAGTACGAGCTGTTCGACTTCCGGCGCACCGAGGTCCCTCCCCTGCTCCTCATCCTTGACCGGTCGGACGATGCCATCACCCCACTCCTGAACCAAGTGAGTCACACCCAGGTGTGCCAGGCCTGGGAGTCCTGCAGCAGCCAGAGCTCTCCCCCTGGCAGGGCATGGGTTGGATGTAAGAGAGGAAAGTGTTGCTTCCCACCCCCTGTCCTGGTGAAATCCTTCTTTTATCCACTGGCCGGGTTTTCCAGACCTGAGCAGGGATTGTTTGTGCTGGTTGCAGTGGCAGATGGACCCAGCACCCTGGAAAACAGGGCCACCAGCACTTGCATGCAGCTTCTGGAGCCCCAGTGCCTTGGCAGGGCCTTTCCCAAGGGATTGTTTGTCGGGCTGTGGGCAGCACACGGATACTGAGTGACCTTGCCCTGCTGAGTCTCCCTCTGTTATTGATGGCTGCTGGATTTGCTGGGAGCTGTTAGATTTTTTTGTTCCATGCTGTGCTGCAGATCCTGGCAGGATCTGTTGGTCTCCTTTTCTGTGGGGTTCCCTTGGAATCCTTGGGGATCAGGAGCTGCACCTGGGCAGGATCAGCAGCCCCAGAGCTGCTGTAACACCGGTTCTGCAGGAGCTGGAGGTGACGTGTGTGTCAGGGAGGGGTCTGGCGGTCACAGCCCAGCTCACACCTGGTTTGTGGTATTCAGGACTGCACTCAGCACTGGGTGTTATCTGCTGTTTCAGGATTTCCTATCCCAAAGAGATTCCCAGGGATGTAAATGGAGTGTTGGGCTCTGATCAGCTGTCACTGTTCTCTCTGGGTTATTATTAGACTTCCCAGGATAAATATAGAAACTCCTGATGTGCAGAAATGCTCCTGCCAGCGGAGCATGTAGGGAATTGTGCAGTGGAACTGTGGGACCTCTCCCTGCCCAGGCAAAGGGGTGGTGGCCAACAGAGGTGTTGAGACAGGAATGTTAATCCTCATCCCTCTTTGGTCTCTTTTGAAGGTACCTGCAGGAATTCCTGGTCTGGTGGGAGATGACCCTGCCATGAACAGGATGAGTTTAATGTCCCTTCCAACCCAAACCATCCCATGATACCATGATTCTGGAATGGCCCTGGAGGGGGGTGGTTTCCCTCTGCACTCTCTCCCCATCTCATTATTAATCAGTGGTGTTTATTTTCATTCATTCAGTCCTGGCTGGTATGAGGGACACACTCCTGGGCTCTGTTGTGTGTCCTGGGGGTAGCAGGAGCAGCTCTGGCTGGGTTCAGCTGAGATCCATCAATTTCCCAGTGCTGTGTCTCACCAAGGTCATCCCTTTGCCTCCCTCTGTCCCCTGGCAGTGGACGTACCAGGCCATGGTCCACGAGCTGCTGGGGATCAACAACAACCGCATCGACCTGTCCCGGGTGCCGGGGATCAGCAAGGACCTGCGGGAGGTCGTCCTGTCAGCCGAGAACGACGAGTTCTACGCCAACGTAGGCATCCTGGGGGGCTTCACCAGCACCTGAATTTGGGGCTTTGCCACGGGAAAAGGGCTTCCCAATAAGCCTTGGGGTGGGTATGTGCCATTTGTGCAGCACCAGTGACATCTGACAGGAGATGAGGTGTCCTGGTTGTGGTTTGATTGCAAACCCCGCTGCAGGTTTGGGGCGATGGAGCCACCTTCTCCCAGCTGCTCAAGGCTCTTCCTTGGTCAAGACTCTCTCAAATGAGTTTCCCTATGCTCCCCATCTTGTTCCCTGCAGAACATGTACCTGAACTTTGCCGAGATTGGCACCAACATCAAGAACCTGATGGAGGATTTCCAGAGGAGGAAGCCAAAGGAGCAGCAGAAGCTGGAGTCCATCGCGGATATGAAGGTATGGACAAAGCCCATCCCAGCTGTGTCCCAACCTTTTCATTTTAGGAGCAATTAAAAAGTACATCTCTGCCAGAAATCTCCTGGTAATGGGAGAAATCCCATGAGCTCCTGGGATCAAGGTGTCCGATCCTCCGCACACCTGCACAGGGCTTGGATTACTGGGAATTTGTACCATTTATGCCTGGCTGCACCCATTCTCTGTCCCCTGCTTTTCCCTGGAAGCACCCACTGCCTYGTTCTCCCCATCACAGGCCTTTGTGGAGAACTACCCTCAGTTCAAGAAGATGTCGGGCACGGTGTCCAAGCACGTGACCGTGGTGGGGGAACTGTCCCGGCTCGTGGCCGAGCGGAACCTGCTGGAGGTGTCAGAGGTGGAGCAGGAGCTGGCCTGCCAGAGTGACCACTCCAGCGCCCTCCAGGTACTCCCCCTGGCTCTGCATCCAGGGGCTTTCATCTCGTCGCTCCCCTGGGAGTGGGGATTTGATGCTGGGAGATGGTGGGAGTTCTGTGCATGGATACCCTGTGGGGAGGGACACTGCATGTGGAATTGCTCCTCAGTGCTTGGCTCAGATGGGAATGAGTCATCGTTAATAACTRGCTTGAGAAGCATCTTTGCAAATCCTGTCCTTACATCCCACAATCCAACATTCTTTCATTCTATTCAGCCAGTTGGCTTCTGGCAGGCAGCAGGATAAAACAACCTCAGACGCTGTGCAGGGGCTGATATGTTTGTTGGGCGGGAGAAGAGCTGGAATCCATGGAATTGTCTTCACCTTTTTTTTTTTTTAAAGAAAAACCACTGGAAAGCCTCTTAGATCCAAGATTTCTTTGGCAAAGAGGCCTGGAAAAACCAGACAGAGGCTCTGTGACAGCTGAGTCCTGCCGGGAGCATGGCCCCTTGTGCTGTGACCGGAGCAGGGTCTGGCAGAGCCAGTGGTGATGGATTTGGGCTGGTTTTCAACAGCAGCTTTGGGATGGGGCTGGCTCAGAGCAGGGTTGGAGCAGCCATTCACTTCTGAGAGATGATTCCTTGATTTTTGGTAGCAGAGGGGGATTCCCACCATGTAACAGAGACCCTGCATGGCACTGGGGATGCAGAGGGACTGTGAAATGAGGAGAAGCATCTCCATCAGATTTGAGACCAGCTTCTTCCCCACCTCTGTGACTCTGAACTCCAGGTGGGGGCTGAGGGGACAACACTGGACTGTCTCCAGAGGTGGAATGTGTTCCCAGCTCCTGGGCTGATGTGGGTCGGGACAGACCCACCAAAGCTGATGCTTTCCTATGGACCAGCAAGAGTAGGGATGGGATTCCGTAGCTGGTGTCTGGTAGGATTTACATGGCTGAGTATGGAACTGGGAATGCAGCCAGAAATGTGTTTGCTGGAAGCAGCCTCTGAGGTCCTTGTGCTGTATCACTGTCTCCAACGCAGGTTGTTGCAGTTTAAAAGTCAAATATTCCCGGTCTGCTCCATCCCTGTGCCATGAGCCATGGTTTCTGATGGAATTAACATAGCACAGAGCTGGTGCCAGGTGAATCCTGGGGTTCCTGGGGTCACCTTGGTCCTGCTCTACACAAACTTAGTGTTTCTGCAGTTGTAGAGCAGAAGAGTTGCCTCAGTTTCCTTCCAGCCCTGTGCCTGAAGGGCTCTGTTGTATTTCCAACAACTGAGGCCACTGGAAGACGCAGCAGCTTGGGAATAAACAGAAACCCGTGGAACTGGGATCTTTGTCCCTGCAGCCACCCCGCCCTGGGCTGTCCCCACTGCGGCTCCCGACGGCAGCGAGAGGGGCAAGGCCACGGGACGAKGGGCAGCAGCCAGAGCCCGGAATAAGGGTGGAATTGTTCTCCCCTGATGTCACTTCAGGGATTGTTGGGGCTCTGGTGGCCTTGGGCCCCTCAGTCCAGGACATTTGGGTTCTTCCTCCCCTGAGCTCTCATTAACCCTGACACAGTGCATGAGCCCTGGGAGCTGAATGGAGGGTTGGAATCCCAGCTCCTGCCATGGACAATGGCTGTTCTRTTCTCTGATTCCCACTGATCCTGGCACTGCCAGCACAGGAACCTCCCTGGGGCTCCCGCCCTCCCTGCACAGGTGAATTCCTGACTTTGAATGGGGAAATTCCCATTGATCCTCCTCACAGCCAGGATTTTATGCTGTGTTTCTGGCACTAGTCAACATCAGTCAAACAGATCCCAACGAACAGCTGGGCCAGGGTGGTGAATCCAGCAGCGGATCAGGAGTGATAACTGAGGTCCCTGCTCTTCCCTCTAGTTGGGATCTCTCTTTCCATGCTTTAATTCCTTCCCTCCTTTGCTTCCAAATGTGCAGTTTGCTTCTCCACATCTCACATCATCCAAAGGTTTGCTGAGACATTGATGCTTCTGCCTTGCACCTTCCAAAAGGGAAATTGAGTTGGAGGGATTGCCTGAGGGGTTTTTCAGAGCCAATATAGTGGTGGAACCTGTGGGGTGGCTCTGCTCAAGCTGGAAAGGCCTGGGCAGAGCTTCAAGGTGTCTGGAAGTGCCTGTGCACTACTCCCCCCTACTGCAGCACCCCAGGGGGCTCAGGACCCATTAGAGGTGGGTTGTGAATTCCTAGTTCCATGGAAAGACCCAAAACCAACTTGTACTCCAATAAATCCACCTGTGGAACACCTGAGGAGCCGGGCTGTGGGGTTGATGCCACAACTGGATTCTCTTGCATTGCTCCTGTGGCAGTGTTGTTGCTGGGCAGTGAAACCAGTCTGATGAGTGCCCCTAAGGCAGTGACACCGGTGAAACCGGTCTGATTAGCGCCCCTAAGGCAGTGAAAGCAGTGTGACTCCATGTCCCTCGGGCTGTGGGCACTGGAGCAGCCCAGTGTGTCCCGCTGTGGGGTCCCTGAGGTGCTGTGTGTCCCCTGGGGTCGCTGACGCGCCATGTGTCCCRCTGTGGGGTCCCTGAAGTGCCGTGTGTCCCGCTGCGGGGTCGCTGACGGGCCGTGTGTCCCGCAGAGCGTGCGGCGGCTGCTGCAGAGCCCGCGGGTGTCGGAGCTGGACGCGGCGCGCCTGGTGATGCTCTACGCACTGCGCTACGAACGCCACGGCAGCAGCGGCCTCCCGGCGCTGCTGGAGGAGCTGCGCGGCCGCGGCGGCAGCGACAGGTACCRCAAGGTAACCCCGGGGCGGGGCGGGGCGGGGCGGGATGGGGGCAGCCCTGGTGTCCCACAGGATGGGGAAGTCGCTGCTCTTGCGGGTGAAACCTGCTTGCTCCAGGTCAGCCTGGGGCTGTGCTATTGTCCGGAGCCCTGAGCGACACCAGGACCTGCAGGTGTGGCTTTAAAAGGTGTTTTAAATAAGTGACTCAGTTTCTGTTTCCCAAATCGGTGATGCTGGGGGTTGGACTCCAGAAGTCCCTTCCACTCCCGACTAGTCTGTGATTCTGTGATGTTAGGAAGGATTGAATAAAGCAGGGATGGCAGGAGCCTGCTGAGAGGGGAGTGTGGCACGTACATGGGCCTGGGATGTGCTTCATCTCTTCTTCTCCTCTTCCTTCTCCACTTTCCCCAGCTCCTGCTGCACCAGCAGTGGCTGCAGTGGAGGGCTGGGGATGGAGAGTGGAGAGGAGCTGGCGGGGAGGGAACAGGCAGCAGTGCCAGGAGCAGCTGGGGAGGAGGTGGAGGAGCAGGATGATGTCACCTCGCGTGGAGGAGCTGCTGTCGCTGCCGCAGGCGATGGAGATGAAGCCTCTCCTCGAGCAGGAGGGTCGGGGCGGGCTGGGGGATGTGGGGGTGCTGCTGCTCTGCCCCCTCACCTCCATGTGCAGTTCCGTTGGGATCACGTCCCCGGCTCCTTGTCCCCGTTCCAGAGCTCCATGAGGTGTCTGCAGTGACTCCTCACTGGAAGGAGTTCCCGGGCTGACAGGGCTCCTGCCCTCTCCCTGCACAGCTGGTGTCTGCCGTGGTGGAGTACGGAGGGAAGCGGGTCCGGGGCAGTGACCTCTTCAGCCCCAAGGATGCCGTGGCCATCACCAAGCAGTTCCTCAAAGGCCTGAAGGTACTGAGCTGCCTCGGGGGAAACGGGGGCAGGCTCAGCCAAAACTGCAGCCCAGAGCAGGAGCAGGGCTGGCGGGAATGCTGGGGGCTGCTGGCTGGGGACTGGGATTTCACAGGGAGGGCAGTGGCTTCAGGGCCTGATTGCATTGAGAACAAAGGGAGTGAGTTGCTGGAGAGCCTCTCAATCCCAAATTCAGGGGTAGTACCTGCTGTGCCTCCGCTGATTCTCCTCCCTTGCTGGGCCAGTTCTTAAAGAGCTTCTCTCTGGCTGCAGGGCATCGAGAACGTGTACACCCAGCACCAGCCCCTGCTCCAGGAGACGCTGGACCAGCTCATCAAAGGAAAGCTGAAGGACAGCCAGTATCCCTACCTGGGCCCCAGCACACTCCGGGACAGGTAATGGGGCCTGTGGGGCAGAGCCTGCACTGGGACACCCCTGGTGTCCCCAGCACTGGGACATCCCTGGTGTCCACAGCACTGCCCCTGCAGCGGGGTTGGACTGATGATGAACAGAACTGGGGCTTGGCACAGAAACCTCTTGGATGTGGAGGTCTTGTATCCCCAAGGATGTTCCCTGGAGCAGGCTCCCAGGACTGGAATACATCTCATCCTGTCTTGCCTTAGTGGCCCGAATGTGCCATTCCCGTTGGGAGGCTCGGGTGAAGGATGAAGCCCAGAGCTGGCTCTGCGATGGCTCTGCCATCTGTTGTTTGGGGAGTGCCAGAGAGCGTCCAGCTGCAGCTCTCCTGCCTGAGCCAGTGCTGTTCCCAGCTGGAGCGAGTTATGCAGACCTAACCCAAACTCTGAGGAGACTCAGGCTTTGGGTGGTTATTGGTTATACAGATCACATTGGGAAGGGATTGCACTCACCTTTTCCATGAGTTTTCCCTGCTTTCCCACATCCCCTTGGGCAGGGAGGCAGTGATGTGGGCAGCCATGGAAATCTGGTGGCCAACATGCTCACTCTGTGCCTATGTCCCAGCCAGGCAGGACYAGCTTTGCTCCAGGTCATGCTGTCCATGCAGTGATCCAAGAAAGAAATCCCTGGTGTCAGACCTTCTGGGGGATTGGGAGGGTGGTTAAGGGAGAGGAAGGGAGCAGCTCCCTTGAAAGCAGGAGGTGCAGAGCACACCTGGGTTTGTGCTGGGATGGAGGAAGGCGCTTCCCTTCTCTCCCCCCTTCCTCTTGCTTGGCTTCCCTGTACCATCCCACATTTCCCTGCCGGCTGGGAAATGTCCCCTCAGGTGAACTGAAGCACAAAGCCCCATGGTTCCCGATCAGCCACAAGCGTGAGCTGCTCCGAGGCAGTGCCGTGTCCTTGCCTGACTCCGGAATCGATCCTGATTTCCCAGCCCCAGTGGATCATGCATTAAACATGGGCGAGTGGATCCACAGGGATGGAGGCTGCTCAGGGCTGTGGCTGAGAGTCCAGGAGAGATGAGGTTTTGGGGGATTCAACGGGTTGTTTTCARCTCCAAGCCTGGCACATCACAAGGACGAGGCGGGGTCTGGGAGAGGCACCCTCAGGATCATGGATCACTGCCTCTGAGATGCAGGATTTATCCTTGGTTTTGTCTGATCCCAACTCAGTATTTGTGGCTGTTCCATCCCAGTGTGTCCAAGGCTTGGCTGGACAGGGCTTGGATCCACCTGGTCTGGTGGAAGGTGTCCCTGCCATGAATAAGATGAGCTTTTCGGTCCCTTCAAGCCAGACCGTCCCATGACTTGTGCCTTTCTCCCAGGCCTCAGGACATCGTCGTGTTCCTCATTGGAGGGGCCACGTACGAGGAGGCTCTGGCCGTGTTCAACCTGAACCGCTCCAACCCCGGCGTCCGCATCGTCCTGGGCGGGACCACCATCCACAACACCAGGAGGTAAAACCCACCCCTCTGCGGATCCTGCCTGGAAAATGCAGGCACAGCAGGAATTTGGGATGCCTGAGGGATCCCCACACGGAAATGGGTGGCAGTGCTCCAGGCCCAGCTCTGCTCAGGGTGGCTCAGGGACAGTTTCCTGCGCTGGAGGTTTAACTTGAATTTGCATGAGTTCAGGGGCAGAGAAGTAGCATTTTCCATAGAGTTTTTCCATCTTATAATTCCCCACACACTCTGGGAAGCCAGAGCAGCACCTGGGAATTCAGCACTGAGTGAACCTGCAGCTGCTTTGCTGGAGGTGGGCAAAGATCCGTCAGTGTAGAATTCCCGGAGGGAAACGTCTGGTTTATAAATACAAATAACTTTTCCTGAACCCAGATTGCTCACTGTGGGCACAGGGAAGAATTGAGGCCACACTGGGGATTGTTTCCCATCGGTACAGCTTGCTGCTGGCCAGGCAGGAGAGCAGGAATTCTCTCCAGATTCCCAGTGCTCAGTGTGGGATGGTGGGAAAATCCCGAGCTGCTGCTGAAGCTCAGGATCTGCAGCTTCATCGTGGGCTCCACTTGGATTTGTGCTCCCAGGAGCCACCTGGGCTGGTTCGGGATCTGCTGCGGTGCAGTCCTTGAATTATTTACAGAAAAACTGGGATTTTGTATCCAAATTTGCATTTCAAAGAATGGGGGGGGGGGGGGGGAAGGAAAACTAAAAGCCTGGTGCTTTGGAAGGGCAGGATGCGGCCAGGTCCTGCCTGGGGAGGACAGCAAAGGGCCTGTTCTGAAACAGCCCTGCCCCAAATGATCCGTTTTCCCTTGGATAAGGTTTCCCTAAGGATGGAAGGACAATAAAATGTCTCCTGTCCACTTTTACCCATGATTCCAGCACAGTGCCCTAGGATCAGGGATATCTCAGCACATCCCTGAGGTGTCTGATGTGAGGGAAGCCAGGTTTTAGTGTGTCCCAACCCCTCACGTAATCCATGGCCTTCCTGATTCCCGCGGGATTAGGGCGGATATGTCACCAGAAACAAGGGGATTTGGGTGTTAATGCACCAAGCAGCCATGTAAGCACCTAATCCCAGTTCCATTGTTCTTACTCCTCACTGGAACTGGGACCAACATCTGTGGGCCCAGAGGGGTGGCCCAGAGGATGGAGAATCTGCCCTGCTCCTGGGGATTCCAGAGCAATTCCGTGGGGTTTGGAGGCGGAAGGGTTACAAAGGATCAATAATCGGCTAAAAAGGGTTGCTGGGAACATCTGGTGCTGGGGCTGACTCATCCCGGGCAGGTTGAGCACGAACCTGCTGGGACTAATCCCGGGATGTAGAGCCTGACCCAGTTACCCAGTTATGGCTGCACCGGAGCCTCCTGGGGACCCTCCTCACTCCGGAAGGTTCATTTCTCCTGGGAGTTTCATCTGGAGTTTCAGGGCCCTGGTTGGGTGGAGCAGCCATGGAGGGACCTGCAGGTGCCTGTGCTGAGTCCTCACCTGTTCCTGCAGGATCCACGGGGTCCCGGGAACAACAGCCCCAGCACGGGGGATTTGTGCTGTGGTGCAGCTCATCCCCCTGGGGCAGCTGGGAGTTTGGCTCCTGCCTCCGGACACTCCAGACTGGGAATGTGCTCGGAGAGGCTGTGCCAAGGGACCCTGAGGTGTCGCTGGTCACAGGCACAACCTGCTCCCGACAGCACGGAACCAGGAGACCCTAAAAACACCAGAATCATTCCCTGCCAAAGCTCAGTTCTGCCTGGCTCCAGTGCCTAAAAATAACCTGGAGGAGGGAGAGCTCAGGCTGGAACACAGAGCCAGGTGCCAGAGCCAGTACCACCACGGGCAGTGCCCTGGCTGTGCCCCCTGCCAGCTATGTCCCATGGGGCTCAGAGCTGGGTGTTGCTGCAGAGCTTTGCAGGAGATTTTAGGGTTTTACTCTTTTTCAAACCCTTCAAGATTCCCAACCTGGGCAAGAAGAGCTGCTCCAGCCCTGGTGTAGGGGAATCCCGTTTCTGTAGGATTTGTGGCATATCTTGGTTTGTATTTCTTTATCCTTTTTGGGTGTTTTTTAAGCATTGCTGTTGAGATCACCTGATCAGCACATTGAGGGATGAGTCAGCCTGGGAATGGCCGTGGTGTCTCATTGCCAGAGGAACCGTCCTCCCCGCTGGGAGCATTCCTGGCTTTGGGAGCTGCTCCCGGCCATGGGTGTGTGATGCCAGCGGACCTGAGGCTTGTGCTGGGGACAGCCACAGCCCCTCTGGCCTCGGACACCTCTCGGACAAGTATCAGGGTGCCATGAGCAGATCCTTGGCCCTTGTCCCACTGACCGGAACCTTTCCCAGCAGCTTCCTGGAGGAGGTCACAGCCGCGGGATTCCGCGGCCGAAGCACTGACAGCTCCCAAGTCCCACCGAGGTCCAGCAGCCGACGGTGAATCCTGACGGAATTAATCCTCTTTTGCCCCTCCAGAGCTCTCCCAGACTAGAGCAGAGCAGGATGTTCCTGCCCTGCAGCCGGAGCTTACCCTCCACACGCGGAATGGCAGTGCTGGAGCTGGCACTAACCCAAGGGCCAGGATGTGCCCCCACTGCAGCTCCTCATTGTCCCCTCACAAACAGCTCCAGGACTGGGATTGTCACCTGAGGAGAGCCTGGGAAAGCGCTTGAAACCCTGCAGTTCCTGGCTCCTCACCAAGACACATGGGATGAGTCCCGTGAGGAGCCCAGCTGTGGTGGGGCAGCTGTTGGGCACAGGAGCCCTTTGCCCTGTTGTCTGTATATGTTGAATCCTATTAAATCCCCCACTCTGGCCAAGTTTGTCTGGTAGGTGAATTCCAAGTTTCCCTTTCCCAATGCCACAAGGTGCAGTTACAGCCTGAGCCTCCTCAGGAGCTTTTGCTCCCCTCAAGGACCACACCAAGGAACCTGCGCGTGCATTTCCAGCTCTGTCCCATGGCCTCTAATCAGCACTTGATTGGGAATTAACAAGCCAGATCAAATGAAATGAGCTCCTAAATCCCTGGGAATTATCTTGGCATCACAACTAAGTCCCGTTGATGTGGGGGAGAGCAAAGCCCTGCAGGGAGGAGGGGACTTGGCCCCGGGGGTCCTGGGCAGCTCTTTGGGGGCAGGAAACACAACTTGGGCGTGGGGGGTTCTGTGCCCATAGCCAGGGATGGAACTGGGTGGGCACCTGGACTGTGAATTTTGGGTTGTTGGGACAGGCAGAGCCACAAGCGATTGCCCCTTCACAGGTGACTCAGGTGTCTCACAGCCTGAGACCCTGATAGAGGGGAGTTGAGTCTTGGCCCTCAGAGGACACTGGGCAGCCTCCTGCCCCATCCGCTCCAGAGGGATAAATCCCTCCTCCAGCAGCCCCTTTTCCAGACAATGCTGCTGCAATTATCATCAGAGACACGGAGAACCATGTGTCCTAATTAAACTCAGCTCGTCTTCCAGGCAGCGGCTTCGCACTTGATATCCAGAGGCAAGATGCTGTGTGGGGGGTGTTAAATACGTAAATAAACTGAGAGTTTGCTGATCTGCCCTGCAAGAAGATGAGATTTTGGAAACTGGTTATTATGGATCAGCACAGGGAGCAGCGAAGGGGCCGTGTGAGCACAGGGAGAGACACAAACACACCTTGGAGGGGCTTTTCTTTCTGCCCGTGGGGACTGGGCTGGGGATGAGGAAGCTGCACAGACCACATCACCTGTCCCACTGGTGAGCAGCATCCGGGACCAGCCCCACTGCTGGAAGTGCAGCCTCCTGTTCCTGGCACAGAAATGGGAGACAGGTTCCCTCCTATCTCCTTCCTTCCATGTAAACTGTTGATGTTTCCAGCTCTGAATCATTGGTCACATCCTTCACAAACGTGACTCACTGTCGCACTGTCGGAGCAGCCTGAGGATTCCAACTGCAGCTGAATCCCAGCTCCCGGGAATGGAGAGGTGCGTGCAGGTGCGTTACCTGCTGTGGCTTCAGGGCCACTTCCCTGGCACCAGAGGACATTTGGGAAGAGAGTGGGCCCTGGATCCAAAGGGCATGACAGAGCTGTCCTGCTGCCACCAGCACTGGGCCATCTGGCATTGGCCACCAGCCGGTGCTCCACAGGCCCTGGCCACCAAAAACAGGATGTGAGGAAGGACAAGTCCGGTCGGGAGGCAAAATGTCATTAAATGAACTGGCAGTTCTGTGGAGTCCCGGGGAGGCACCAGGGGCTCTGGGCAGCTCTTCTGTCCCTCTGCCATCAGCCCTGCCTGCACCTAGCTACGCCCACGTGGGCTAAAAGGGGAAACTGAGGCACAGAAATGGCAAATCCTGGTCCTGGGCCCCGCGGAGTTCAGGGCTGCACAGGCAGAGGACAAAAAGGATTTGGTGCAGATGGTGACTTGTGTCCCTCTCCCAGGTATTCCCAGATATCTGTTGCATCCACAGCTCATGGCAAAAACGCTGATGCTCAGAACGGGATACAAACACTCACAAAAGCTCTGGAAATATTCCATAATCCAAGTACATTCCCAGGAGTCTGCATGCATTAATTCCAGAGCACTGGAGTGAAACTACACCTTGAAATCGGGGGTGGGAGATGTTGTCCAGTGATGGGAAGGACTGTGCAGCTGGGATGGGATGGACATTGTCATTGTCCAGAGCTAATCCATTGATGGCTGATGGATCAATCTGTTTCTGGACAGGACCA
This sequence comes from Amblyornis subalaris, assembly GCA_018881555.1. NCBI lineage: Eukaryota > Metazoa > Chordata > Aves > Passeriformes > Ptilonorhynchidae > Amblyornis > Amblyornis subalaris. The sequence goes on from JACAXG010000212.1 coordinate 133,622, forward strand.
TTTTCTCCTTTCTCTGCTTTTTCCTCTACCTCACCCATCTCTGATCCATAAATCCCATCCATGATCTCAGTCCCACACTCAGACAGTTCTGGACTTGCAGGACATGAGGAGACAGACAAAATAAGCAAAAAAAAAAAAAGTATTTTTTAGGAAGCCGAGTGTCTCCTCACTTTTGGAAGCCGTGCTCTGAATCCCACTGAATCCCCGCTGTCAGACCCTCGGTGCTGGAAGCGACTCCTTCCCCCAACCCCCTCCTCAGGGAGTCTCCCAGCTCCTCTCTCCAGGGGGATTTGTTCGCACTTCTGAACACCTTTTGGGGAGAAAACCCTCCCAGTGCCACCCGGCTGCTTTTCCCTCCCCTAGGAAGTTTCCCGGTGACCCGTGACACCGCCGGGAACGCGGTGGGGACACCGGGCGAGGCACCGCCCGCCCCGCGCCCGCTGCCCCCCGGACCCCACGTCCGCGGTGAGTCAGAGACAAAGGAGAAAAACCCTCGTGGGCTGCGCTTCGCCCCGTGCCGTGAACCCCGACGTCACGGGCGCGCGGCTATAGATGGAGCTCGGGAGCCCGGCGCAGCCCAGCGCAGCCCCCCGAGCTGCGGGATGGTGGCGGCGGGGGGGGACGCGGCGGCGGGGCTGGCGATGGCTCAGAGCGCCGGGCTGGGCGCCGTGTAACGGGAGAGGGCCCTGAGCCACGCGGGGCGAAGGCAGCGCGGATCGCGGAGCAGCCCCGGGCGTTCCCCCGCGCGTGGAGGCCGCGGGAGCCCCTCTGCGACCCCCCCCAAATCGCCTCCCAGCGCACCGAGGAACGATGAAAAAGAATAATTCTGCAAAAAGGGTGAGTAGAGAATCGGTGCTCGGCCGGGGCACGGCAGGGCGAGGGAGGCTCCTGGGTGTTTTGGGGAGGGGGGTTCGGCTCTCCAGGGCCGGTTGTTCCCTTCGCCGCTGCTCCCCCCGCACAGACCCCCGAGCAGATCTAAAGAGACCCAAACCCTGCCCCTGCCCCTGCCCAGCGCCTCTGCTGCCTCCCGCACCCGCCACAGACACTGGGGGATGTAGGGAGGCAGTTTTCATCTTGGAACACAAGGAAACGATAAAATCCGGAGGCACCATCAATCCGTCGCTCTGTGCCGTGTTGTGCGCTGCACCCGGTGATCCCATCGCTGCCTACGGAGAAACCTCGGATAAAAACCATCCCTAGATTTCACCTCTTGGATTAATTGCTCATAAAAAAGCTCAAAAATGCAATTTTCACCGCAGTTAAAAAAAAAAACCAACCAGCTGGTTTAAATTCCTCCCAACACCCTCCTGTTTCCCTTTCCATGGGTAAATGCCCGTTGGATGAGGCGATGGAGACACCGGCCTGTCTTATATAACCGCGGAGGGAACCCTGCCCGCTCCTCGCAGCGTCCTCCCGGTGCTGCTGCTGTCGGTTCGTGCTTGCAGCACAAAAATCCCCGTGGAGTGACCCTGGGGAAGGTACTCGGTCCCGGCGTCGGCAGAGAGAGGGGCCGGAGGGAGGGAGAGGCAAAAGTTGGGCAAAGAGGGAGAGGGGGAGAAGAGGAGTGTAAGACCAAGAATAATCCCGTTTTCCCCCATTTTCTTCCCTCTGCCTTTGTCTTAGGGGCACCAGGATGGAAACCAGCAACCCGTGCAGCCGGAGAAGGTCGGCTGGGTGCGGAAATTTTGCGGAAAAGGCATTTTTAGGGAAATCTGGAAAAACCGTTATGTGGTTCTGAAGGGAGATCAGCTTTACATCTCGGAGAAGGAGGTAGGATCGGTTTCAGTTTCCTTTCCCATCCCCCCTTCCACCCTTTGCATATGAAAAGGAGCAGCCCCGGCCCTTCCCAGCGCCCCTCCAGCGCCAGCCAGGCCGAGGAGGTTCCTCGGGGGCTTCTCTGCTCCCCGGACTGGCGCCAGCGGGACCCGGCCGAGGTCGGGTCGGTGCCGACTCTGACAGCGACTCTCCCAGACAGCTCTGCTGGGAGACATTTTCCCGGCGTAGAGACGCGAAAGGATTCACTTAGCGAGAGTTAAGCCCTCATCCCTCTTTCCGCCGCGGCGGCAGCAATGCCGGCTCCCTTCTGAGCCTGCCCTCCGTCCTTGAGCCCGACACTGCCTTGTTCCCAGCTGCTCACTCTCTGTTCGGAAATAACTCCACTCTCCCAACTGGAATCGAGCCATTCACGGGTCGATCTCTGGTATTTTGCCCCTGTGCCAAGAGGACAAGGGGGAATTTTCGCCCTGGCTTGACATCGTGTTGTGCCACGTGCCCCCTCCGCTGCCCCTCGTCTCCTTGCCGGGGTTTGGGGTTTAACGTGGTGTTGACATCGGAGGTAATCGGATGTGACTGTCAGGCTGAGCTGGCACCTGGCTGTCCTTGCACGGCCCCCCCGCACTTTTTGTCTCCATAAATCCATCAGGGAGAACTCCCCAGGCCAGAGCCCTCCTCCCTCCTGTCCCCTCTGACATCTCAGCGCCACACCGGCCAGAGGGGTGCCCACAGCAGGCATGGGGGCTGCTCCAAATTGGGAATTTGGGATAAAATGCTGGTCTCACTGGGTTTCCCCCTCTGTGGAGGTCATTTCCTGACAGATCATGGTTGGATGCACAGCTGCCTGGCCTGGCTCTGTCAGCTCCGGACCTGGAGAGAGGAAGGGGCAATTGATTTAAGGCTGGTTGAGCCGTGGACATGGCACAGGCAGAGGATCAGGGCTTGTTACAACACAGAAATRGCCTAAAAAGTGGACTGAATGCCCAGGTCGTGCTGAGGTGCTTGCTAGCATTCCAGAGCTTGCTCCCATCGACCTCCTGGCTGCTCCAGAGCCAGAGAGAGAGATGGGAACAGGGAATAGATGTGGTCTGCAGGGTGGGGGCTCGGTGCCTCAGGAATACTCAGGTAAAGGGAGGTGGTACGAAAAGGATTAGAGACTGTGGACAATGCTGGTGGTAGTGAGACACAAACCCCGTGATGGATCAATAGCTACATTTACAGATCGGGAAAGCTGGATGGATGTGAGGGGCACAGAGCCAGTGGCACAAATGCCCTGTGGTTTGTGGCCCTCCCAAATTTCCTAGCAGTAATGCAGACCAACACAGTCGGACTGCTGRGATGGGATTGGGAATAGGCTGGACTGGATGAGAGAAGGTGTTCAAACAGTCATCAACACAGGCAAAAGGTGCAGGGAAACGATGTCTGTCCTTCCCTCCCAAGTACGTCCAGGAAGCTACAGCTCGAATCCAGGTGTGCTGGGAGCCCAAGAGAGGGACAAGGCTGGAGGGGCCATGCGGAGCCTGCTCTGAACAAGAAGCTCTTGTGTTCGTGTTTCTTAAGGGGAAGAACTCACGGCTGGGCCTGAGGCGGCCCTGGGGCTCCACGTGTGTGTGAGGGACCATAAATAACACACAGCAGCCGCTGCCGTGGCTTTATATGGAAGAATCTGTGATCAGGCAGATATGTGGTCACAGAGATGACATCTGGTGCTGGTGTGCACTGAGGTGACTCTGCTGGCCACAGAGGTGACATTTGGAGCTGCCGCGTGCTGAGGTGACTCTGTGCTGGTCACGGAGGTGACATCTGGAGCTGAGGTGACTCTGTGCCCGTGGCACAGAGGAACACACCAGTGTCGGGGGGTCTGGCATCCTGGGGGTCTCATTGTAGGGGGTCTCATTGTAGGGGATCCCGAGGGCTTCCTGGGGGCTCTCCCAAGGCTTCCTGCTCACAGGGTCTCAGAACACATGGTGCAGGGTTTGGTGCCAACCGGAGGATCATCATTTATTCCCTGGCAAAGCCAGGACCCCTTCCGGGCCCCAGGGAAGGCCCAGGCTCCAAGCTCTGCTCCCGCTGTTTCCTGGCAGCTCCTCTCATGCTCAGTGGCTGCTCCAGAGGTGGTTCCGCAGGTGATGCCACATTCCTGGCCCTCCCCACCACTTGGAGCAGAAAGGGTTAAATCCCAAGGCTCCTGGAAGCTCCTTGGCTCTGCCATGCGCTCATTAAATGAATTCAAACCAGACTTTTATTTACTTTTGCCTGAATTTCTCCATCTGGGAAAGCAGTGAATCCCATCTCCCCAAAGCAYATGGGGAAGGGGAATTGTCTGTTCCACGCTGGGATCCCTCGGGAAGGGTGTCGGCTCAGGGGAGGGGGTGATGCTGCACTAAGAGACCGTGGAGCAGAACTGCTCTGGAATGGGGAGGTTTCCAAAACTCAGACTAACAAAATCCCATTGATATCCATGCAGATTCCTCCTGGGAATCTGAGCTTTTCCAGTTGTCTGCCCGGGACCTGGACTTGGAGGTCAGAGACGAGCCCTGACTTATTCAGTTTTGTCAGGAGAATTTGGGAATGCCTGATGGGAGCCTGGGCTTCTCCCTGGCAGAGCCAAGTCTGTAAGGAGAGGAAACGTAGATTTTCAGCCCAGCTGATAGAAAACGCTAACAGGGTCCTTGAGTGCTGCCCTTTGAAAGCTGCGGGACTTGTCTGACACCTCCCAAAACGGGAGCCTGAGGCTCCRGCCATGCTCGCTGCGCTCCCCCACAGCTGCTGAACTCTCTGAACTCACACCAAAATCCTTCGTTATTCAGCATTTGGTCATCGGCCAACACCAGCTCTCTCTGCGGAGATGAGCTGCAGCGGGCTGAGCTCTGCTGAGCACACCACCACCTTCTTAGCTCACTTTTGCATTCTTTCCCCTCGCTCTCCTCACGCCAGTCCCTCCCCCCGGCACATTTCTGGGAATTGTTCCCTGTTCCTGGCCCAGCTCTGTCCCTGCCTGCGCCGGGGAGCAGCGGCCGAGCTGACCCAGCCAGGCTCGGCACTTCCTCGCAGGAAGCCGGGGGCTGCCAGACGGCTCCGGGTGACGAGGGGGATGAGGAAACACTTCTCTGGAGCCTGCCCTTGTTTGCTACCAAAGGCAGTGGCTCARTCAGCTCAAGAGCACTTGAGGAGGTGCCGCTCCTCGCCACTTCTCGGCTCCAGCTCAGCATGGGGGGGCGTGGGGGTGTTTGCACACTGGGTGCTCTTGTGCTCCTTGGGGTGTGTTTGCCCTCAGTGAGTGCCACCCTACACAGAGCAATGGGATTTTGGGAAGAAATTCCTCCTTGTGAGGGTGGAGAGGCCCTGGCACAGGTTGTCCAGAGAAGCTGTGGCTGCCCCATCCCTGGAAGTGTCCAAGGCCAGGTTGGATGGGGCTTGGAGCAGTCTGAGCCAGTGGAAGGTGTCTCTGCCATGAACAAGATGAGCTGTAAGGTCCCTCCAAAACCATCCCATGATTCAGTGATTCGGGGGACCAGTCTTTGGTGGCCTTGGCGGTGACTGTAGAGAAGGGACTGGAGTAGCCGTGTCCTGCCACCATCCCCTCATCAGCTCAGGGCAGCAACCTGGCCACGGCAAGGACTGGAAGGTCCCGCTCACACGCATGTGCATCCCTGCCCCTGCCCCAGTGACAGCCTGGCTCCAGCCAGGTCTGCAGGAGGCTCTGTCCCTTGCTGGGGTAGAGCTGCTCAGCTGGAGGAAGTGAAACTTCGCTCGCAGCCTGCAAGGGGAACTCTCTGGCACGAAACTGCCCATGTTTGGGTATTTGGCTCCACCGAGAGTCTGGAGGTTTGTGGTTACACCCTGAGCCTCACTGTGACCTCCTGAGTGTCCCGTGGGTGCCTTACACTGTGGGTGTCTTGTGATTTTCTGTACCTTCCATATTTGTCCCATCACGGCAGGGAACTGCTCAGGCAACTCTCCATCAAAAATCTAGACTGGAGTGACTGAGCACCTGCCTTGTCCTCCTTGCATGGTTTGGCGCCAAAACACAGCCCTGACCTGGGTCCAGGAGGTTCGGAGTGGCTGCAGGTCACAGCTTGATGAGGGAGGAAATTCAGACTCTCGTCAGTGAGACACCCGAGAGCGGTTAATTAACCCAGCCAGGGACCCTCCCGCTGCAATGAGCATTCCTGTGGGAACAGACCTTTGGAAGCACAAATAGCTGTGATGCCCCAGAGAAGGGATTTGGGGGCCATGGCTGTTGTTCTGACCCGCTACGTGCCCACTGCCAGCCACGTCCCAGGGCACAGGGAGTGCCGGGGCCGGGTGTCCCTGGGGCCGGCCCGGGCGGGCGGCAGCTGCGGGGGAAGGAGTGCGAGGAGTGCGAGGAATGCAGCTCCTCTCCTCGGATCTCCAGCAGTGTCAGCCCTGGCACGGGCAGTGACGCCCCAAGCCGGGGCAGCTGCCAGGGGTGCGGGGCTGCACGGTCTCACGGCTGCAGGGAAACGTTCCCTGCTGGAGGGATGGGCTTCCTTTTCCATGCCTCAGTTTCGGATTCCTTTTCCATGCCTCAGTTTCCCCCCACCTCACCTGGCCACAGGCAGGAGCCAGGTGGAACTGCAGGGCAAGGTTGTTTTGTCTGCCCTGAACAGGTATGACACGACAGCAGTGCCAGCAGACAGCCAGGGCAGCACCTGCTGGGATTGATTCACCTTAATCCTCCCAATCCCAAACTCCCTGCAGGGCACAGAGGGCAGGACCCACCTGGCCATGAGGCTCTGAGATCCCTCAGCTCCCAGGCCCTTGGCAGCTGTGGGAAAGGAAAGACCTGCTGGAAACCTCCCAGCTGGGAATGGTTTTGCCAAAATCAACCATCAACCTCTTGCTTCATCCCTTCCTACTGAGAACTGATACCAGAAGCTGCTTCCTCCTGTGCACTGCCCAGGTGCTGGGACACATCCAGCCAAATCCTCTTTGGAGAAGCCTGGAAGGTTTGATCTCACTGAGAGGCTGCTCTGAGCTGCCCTTCATGCCACCACCTCCCTCCTTTTGGGCTCAGGAGCCTCCCACAAAGGACAAAAGAGCTGGTGGTGCCTCTGGAGTCGCCTTTCACCTTCTTTCTCTCCAGTTTCTCTCTCTGCACACTGGATGCTCTGTTACCTCAGCATGGGAGGGGGCTCAGCTGGCCATGCCCCTTGAGAGACACCCACTGTCCTTCCTGTGCCCCCAGAACTGCTGTGCCACTGCAGCCACCTGCTCCGGGCTGCTGCTGACCCTCTTCCCTCAGGAATCCCACTGTGGATGTTGCTTATTCCCGGTTTTAAAGGTTTTATGACGGGTCACACACACTTCAGTGGGAGTAGGATCCCCTCTGCGTGTCCGAGTGTGGGGTCAGAGCCCTGGCTCTTGTCACTCTGAGGCGTTTGAAGGACCTGCTGCACCTGCAGGGTGTTTGTCTGAACCAAAGACACCCGCTCTGTCCTGCAGCCTCCTGGGGATATTCCTGGAGGCAGGAGGTTGAGTCCCAGCTCTGTGGGCTCTGCGGAGGGAGGAGAGGGCTGGGAAAGCCCCAGTGACCCACATGAGCGAACATCTGGAGCGAGGGCTCTGCTCTCGGCCACAGAGCACAGCTGGGGGCTCGTGGGGGATCAGCTTTTCCTGCTGCAAATGAGTCAGGCTGAATCCAGCCGAGATTCTTGGAAATATGTGGATTGTAGGTTGGTAGTGGGAAGAGATCAAAGCCGATTAGCAGCGCATGGGGAGGATGTGCAGCCAGACAGGCTCTGTTATCACACCCAGACACAGGGGATGTGTCACGAGCAGGAGCCAGCTCTGGGCCCTCAGGGATGGCGGTGCCAAAGTCTGTCCCATGGATCCTGGGGACACTCTTGGGAGCAGGAGGAAGGACAGAGGGGAGCTGCAGTCATTAGATAGGGCCAGATGGTCAGTTTATCCGTGTCCCTGGTTAGGAAGCTGGTTTAGTCACCCTCTTTGATTAAATTCTGTGGAAAAATYATGGAGAATTCCTTCAGTGCTTCTCAAAACTGTGGAGGAAATGTATGAAATGGGGTGGAGTCCTTTCAGGAAATCCGGGAGCTCAGACCTCGCCACCATCTGCCTTCCCAGCACCCGAGTTACACACCCTGCACCACCAATCCAGCCTGGAATGACTGGCTGGAGTTGGATTAAGCAGATGGATGTGGATTTGAGCCTGCTGCAGTGTCTGTAATGGACATGCAAACCCGAGCTGTCTCCCACCCCAGTTTCCTAATTCCTCATGTTTACCATGGAAGAGCAGAGCTGCCCTGCTGTAGGATTGGGACTGAGGATGGTGCATTAGGAGAGCGATGAAGAGGAAGGGCACAGAGAGCTTTGCCATCTCCCCTTTGCTCCAAGTGTCCCTGAGGCTCCAAGTGTCACCCCCGTGCTGTCAGGGGTCACCATCCAGACCCCTACATGCCCCCAGATCCCTGCCTGCCCCCCAGATCCCTGCCTGTCACCCAGTGCAGCCACAGCCTCAGTAACCCTGTGCAAGCCTCATCTTTAGTTTGAGCCTCTGTGACACTGGTCCRTCACCATGGACCTGTCACACTCCGGCAGTGCAGAGTTGGGGAACAGATCTGGAAGATGGGAGATCTTGTGGTCACTCAAGGACTCTCTAAAGGACACTGAGAGCCTCGTGAGAGCCTGGCAGCCCCTGCCCTGGGCGGTGGGTTTTGCCCACAGCCCCTTCCCAGGGCTGGGGCTCAGTGTTGTGTCCACACTCTGGGACCAGCCGTGCTTCCCTGGGAGCCAGCTGCCAGCACAGGGTAAAAATAGGAAGTGCTAATCCTTATCCCCCTCCGACTCTTGTTCCACTGTCTGCAGAGAATAATTGTCCCTTTGACTCAGGGATGAGAGTCCACCTTCTCCAGCACCTGCCCTCACACCAGCCCCGTCCCAGCACACAGGGCCCTCTCCTTGTGGCTGGAGTAAATCCTGCGCCTTTTGAGAGTCCACAAGCAGGAATGCTGTGTCTGATCAGACCTGCCTGGCTGTCCAGCCTGGCCCCAGTAACTCTGGGGGTAGAAGAGGCAGAAATTAACCTGGGAAAGTGTGATTTTCATGCTGTCCTTCTAAATATGCCCCCTTATTCCAGAAGAGACGAGTCAAAACCCTCATGTGGAAATCCTTCTGGCTGGAGCAGCAGCCTCTCTGTCCAACATCTACAAAGCTGTCATTTTCTTGCTGTTTTGCAGGTAAAAGATGAAAAAAACATACAGGAAATGTTTGACCTGAGTGACTACGAGAAATGTGAAGAGCTCAGGAAGTCCAAAAGTAGAAGCAAAAAGAACCACAGCAAATTTACCCTCGCCCACTCCAGGCAGCCTGGGAACACGGTACATGGGGCTCACCCAGACGCAGCCAGCCCGGCTCCAGGGGTGGGCAGGGATGCGGATGGTCCTGGGGGATGAAGAGAAGGGAAGAATGTGGATGGTCCTGGGGTTTGCTGTGTGGGGCAGACAGGGCTGGAAGCTCAGGTCTGCTTTGCCTTTTCCGTAGAGGCCACAGGGCTCTCTCTGGGCAAGGCCCATCTCTGTGTGAGTTCTGGCACTGACCTGAATTCCCTCTTTTGTAGGCACCAAATCTGATCTTCCTGGCTGTGAGTCCAGAAGAGAAAGAGTCTTGGATTAACGCCCTCAACTCTGCGATCACACGTGCTAAAAACCGGATCTTGGACGAGGTAAGCGGGACTCAGGCCAGGCCCTGGCTCCCCTATCTCCACCTGCGTGAAGGTTTGAGACCGCTGGCAACAGCCCTGTCTTGGGGACACATTCACTCACAGCCCCTCTAGCAGAGCTCCTCCTGCTTCTCAAGGGGAGTGTGAAAGTCCCAGTTACACAAAGCTTCTGCCAGGAGAACTAACAGAGCAGCCCCAGTTCAGCCTCCTCCTGGGGACACAGGGTGTACTCAGAACCCCGGGGAGGCTGGCAGAGGCAGGTCAGGGTGAGCATTCCCACACAGTTTCCTCCAGTGTGAAGGAGAACCTACCTGGAGCAGGCTGTGCCCTGGCTCCAGGGCTGACTCTCACATTAATGTTTCATAGCAACCCTTCCTCAGCTCAGACCTGCCTCAGATCTCCCAATCACACTCAGCTTCCCACAGCGCCATGGCACTGCCAGGAGGCTCTCTGCCCTCCTGGATGGCAGCATGGAACTTATAGTGAAGGAAAACCAAGGTCAGGCTATTGGAAAGATGCTTTAGAGCAGGAAGCAGCATGGCAAACACCAGGAGAGATTGCTTCCAGGAGAGTTAGTCACGGGAATCTTTGTAAAGATGTTCAGTTGTCAGAAATTACTTGAGCAGATCTGATCCCATCACGGCACAGAAGGGAGAGACCAGGGGAACACTGAGCCCCATTCCCTGCCAGTCTCCTCCTGATTACAGCTCCAGGAGCTGGGAATGGCTCGTGTTCTGTGCTCACAGCCTGTGTCACCCTGCAGGTCACTGTGGAGGAGGACAGCTTCCTTGCCCACCCGACCCGCGACAGAGCCAAGATCCAGCACTCCCGGCGCCCTCCCACGCGGGGTCACCTGATGGCTGTGGTAGGTACAACCAGCCCCAGACACCTGCTCGGGTGAAATTCCCTTGGAAGGGTTCCATTTGTAAGTAAGGGTAAGGAGAGCTGGTGTTGGAGCTCTCTCCTGAACTGAGAGTTGCCATAAGGGCGGTTCTGGGTCATCAGCTCTCGTCCTCTGTTCTTGTGGACCATTGCATTGTACAAACCCTCTGGCAAAGTCCCAGTTTGCCACCTGCTCCTTCAGGTTTCTGCTGGGAACAGACAGGAGCTGCTYACAGGTGAGCAGGGAGGGCTCAGCCATGGTGCTTTGGGTCCAGCTCAGCCAGACCTCTCACCCCTGGGCTCTGTCACTGGGTGAGGAGCATTCCTGCTCCCTCTCTGTGGTGTGTGTCCGTGGTGTAGASACCCTGGGACGCAGGTGCAGCTGTTCTGGTGCCAACACAGCTCCACTCTCTGCTCCTCCAGGCATCTACCTCAACTTCCGACGGAATGCTGACCCTCGACCTGATCCAGGAGGAAGACGCCTCTCCGGAGGATCACGGCACCTGCGAGGAGAGTTTCCGGGTGGATCTGGACAAGTCTGTGGCACACCTCACTGCCGGGCGGCGCCGCTCGGACTCCGAGAACACCAAGTCACCGGAGAAGGGGCGGACGGGGAGCCTCCCGCGGCGGGAGGCCACCTCATGGGACAGAGCTGGGCAGCGCAATGACTCCTTTGACAAAGGGACCATGTACACACCACAGGTCCCCAAAAAGCTCTCCCACTCAGAAAAGAATAAATGTGCCTCCATGGAAGAAATCCTGTCCCGGCGGGACTCTTCCGCGCACCGGGCCGTGCTGAGGAAGGGGCTGGAGGCTCAGTTTGCCTCGGCGGAGCCGGAGCAGCTGTCCCGGATACAGGAACTGGTTGCACTGAAACTGGAAAAAACTCAGGAACTGCTGACGGAGGTGAAGGGCTATGGGGAAGGCAAGAGAAAGACCAAGGACTCCAACACCAGCACCACCATCACCACCACCTCTTCTTTGTCATCATCTTCCAAGTCGGACTCTGAAAGGATCCTGCAGGAATCTGAGAGGCTGCTGGGGGAGGCTTCCTCCACCTGGAGCCAAGCCAAGAGGGTGCTGCAGGAGATAAAAGAGCTGAGGGACCTGTACAAACAGTTTGAGCTGCAGCAGTCAGACTCGAAGCCCAAACAGAGCTCACAGTCGCAGTTCAGGAAGAGCATGATGTGAAGGCAAGCCTTGGGATGGGAGGGAGGGACAGGGGAGGGCGGCCATCTGGTCTTTTTTTTTAATTATTATTATTTACAGTGTTCAAAAGAGTGAAAAGGTGCCTGTTCTCACCCAAATTTGCTTCTCAAAGCTTGGACCCTTCCTTTCTTCCATCGCATCCCCTGATGAATCAACCCAGTGTTCCAATAAATCAGTTGCAGTTTATACCTCCTTTGTAAGAGCTCCCTTCGCACCGCAGGGCCTGGCTCCCGTTGCGCTCGGAGCACAGGAGTGAGCACCGGTTCCCAGGAACTGCCCCTGCCTGCCTGGAGCAGCCCATGGGGCAGACCTGGATGGGCCCTGGCATTGCTGCTCTCGTGTCTGGGCTGTGTCCCAAACTACAGCTCCTGTTCCCTGACTGTCTTCTCAGAAATAAATGACATTAAAAGGTCAGAAAAGGTGTCCATCCCCACCAGTGCCTGGAAGTCCCCATTATCCAGGAACTCTCCTGGAGATGCTGGAAGTCCAGGCTGGTTTCCAGCGTTACATAGGCCATCGAGGCATCTGCTGGGTGCAGCTCGCAGGGCTCTGTCCTGGCACAGTCCCCTAGAGAACTCGGCAGCTGTTATTTTGGGGTGCACACAGAGGCCTCCAGAAGGGCAGCAGGGATGCAGTGTCCACCCTGATCCTGTCGGGCCGTGAATGCTTCACAGACCTCCTTGTCCCCGAGCAATGGGAGGTAGCAGTGATGTGTCTTCCCTTCTGTGCAACCAGAGGATCAAAGCCTTGGATCCGACAGCCCACGCAGGCAGTTGGGGGGGTTTGGGCTTTTCCATTCTCATTTCCCTTTTCTTTGAGCTGAAAAATCAGAGGGTGTGTGGGCGGGAGCCGGACACCACGAGCCAGCAGCAGTTCTGGAAGGTTTGCGTTGCTCTCTCAGGTGTCACAGGCAGACAGCAGCAGGTTCTGCTTGTGCTGCCCCAGATCAGAATCAGCCCTGCTGGAATGAAAGCTGAGCCCAGAGCAGAGCTCAGATCCGTTGGCTCAAGGGCTGGCTCAGCGGCTGGCTCAGCTTTCACACCCACGAGTAGGACGTGGCTGTCTCACAGGTTCACTCATGTGGTAACATCCAACTGTTCCTTGTTTTTTAAAAGGAAACCTAATTCCCTTACTTACATGGCAAATAGTCCACAAAAATATTAAACCCACAGAGTTACTTCCTGATCGTGGTCAGTGTTTTCTCTTTTCTTTCCTGGCTGTGATGAAAAGACTTTTTTAAATTAAAGAAAAAATAAAACTAAACCCAAAACCTTTCTCAATGAGTTTGGCATAACCAGGCTCCAGGGATGCTTCCAGGGATAACTTCCAGTGCTTTTCCACGCTGATGAACTGGATTGCTCCACAAAGTTTTTCGGAGGGAACTACTGAGCCTCACTTGTGACCTCCTGCAGGTAGTGCCAGCAAGGTGCTGTTTCTGTGACTCCCTCCCCAGCAACTCTCCTCTGATTCTGGAATGCTCATTGCCGTGCTGCTCCGAGCCCAGACCTCTGGAAGAGCCAGGACATGCTCCGGGAAGGGCCAAAAGGGCACCACGAGCAGCTGCTGCTGCGGCCACCCCTGGCACACCCGAGCCYGCCCTGCTCTCTTCAGGGAGGCCTCGAAGCTCCTGAGAAGGGCAGTTTTGGGGTTTTTGCCTCTCTCCTCACCCCTCACGGTTCTTCCCCCTCCTGCCAGCCCCTGCCTGGCCCCCTGCCCTCGGTGGCATTCCCAAAGCCGCTAGCACAGCGCAAGGAGCCCCACGGAGCTGGAAAGCCCAGGGCAGCACAGACGTGGCTTTGTGCAGCGCCCCCCGGTTGGTGGCTCTATCCATGCGGGAGTAACACTGCACAAAGGGGCCGTGCTCGGCCAGCAGTGCAGCAGCCGTCTGCCATTCCCAAAAAGGGCCGGTATTGTCCAGCACGGCAATTATGTCGGCTCTGGAGACAAAACACTGGATCATTACAGGAACACAGAGCGCCCTGGCCGGGCGGCGCAGAGCAGGGAAGTCTGAAGCCTGATAATGTCCAAGAAGTCTGGGCTCTGCCCAACTGTGCCTTGCAAACACGTGCAGAACAGGGAAAAGGGGGCTGGGAAGGGGGTTTCCCATTACACTACCGGGAGATGGGATTGGGACTGGATTCTTAAGATGTAGGCAAAGCGTCTCCTATATAAATAGCTGCAATTTGCTCGACACATGCTGAGGAGCGGGCGAGCGTGTGCTGTGCTCGTCAGCTGGCACCCGGCTCCGGTGCCTGCACTCCCTGCCTGCTTCCCAGCACAGCCAATCCCCGGAATGCTCCCGCTCCCAGCCAAATAAGGACCGCGGGGCGAGGAACCCCGGCTGCATGCGGCACTCAGGAGCCCATCCACCCTCCCAGCCAAAGCGCCTTTTTTTGGTTATTTTCTCCCTCTCCGCCTCAAGAGCTTTAGGCAAACCCCCTCCTCCCTCCCTCCCTCCCTCCCTTCCTCCCTCCCTCCCTTCCTCGTCTGCCTTTCTAAGGGAATAACAGAGACACCTTAGGATGGAATTCTTTACTTGGGAAGAAATTCTTCCCTGTGAGGATGGTGAGGCCTCAGCACAGGTTGTCCAGAGAAGCTGTGGATGCCCCATCCCTGGAAGTACCCAAGGCCAGGCTGGATAGGGCTTGGAGCAACCTGGGCTAGTGGAAGGTGTCCCTGCCCATGGCAGGAGGTGAGACTGGATGAAATTTAAGGTCCCTCCCAACGCAAACCATTCCATGATTCCATGAGTCGGTGAAACACTGGGGGGGATCACTGGCACCCAACAGCCTGGGAAGAGAGGGCTGAAAACCCAACAAAACCTCGCAAGCCACAGGGCCTGTGCTCAGCCAGAGCTGACCCCACTCTGCCCAGGGAGCACATTTTGGGGTGCAGCCCCACAGATCAGCCCCATGTGACACACAGCTGCCCTAAACTTCACCCACTGCAGGTTTGGGGACAGACAACGCAGCTGCAGCGTCTCCGCAGCGCTGAGAGGCCACTGGAAAGCAGGAGGTGCCGGTTAAGAGGCTTTTGGTGGCTTTAAATAGAATTTACACTTGGAGGCAACTTTCACACTGCTGAAGGGCGGCAACACTCGGGTGTAAAGCAGAAACAGGTTCATGTTGTTCCAGTAGCAGTGGGCCATTCTGCAGGCTGGATTTATACCTGACAAAGCAGTTCATGGGAATAAAACTGCGGTGGATAAAGTCCGGTTTCTCCAGCAGTTTCCAGACTTGGAAAAAGCCCCCAACCTCTCGAGTGGAGCAGGAACACCAGTGACTCACGGCAGAGGGTTCTCAGGCTGGGGAGGGGGTGGATAAATGCAGTTTTCCAACACAGCTGACAGCTCCTGCCATGCAGAAGGATTTCTTAGAGTTACTGATGGAGGAAACTGCAGAAATTGTTGCTTTATTTTTTTTGTCCAATAAGGAAAATGCCTTAAAAAGAGAAAGTGGGATGTCTGTCCAGAGGTGGAAGGTGGGAAACTACGGACCCTCCGATATCCCAACTGAATAATACGTTCAGCATACCCTTGGAATACATTCCGTGGGATCCCCAGGCTCTCCATGTGTTATCAGAGCTGGGGGCATTCTTTCCTGGCCACCTGTGTCAGCAGCTGTAGGTGAACGCCCATCGCTCCAGCGATGCTGCTCACTCACACAACCCTGTCCCTCGTCAGCTTTTACCCCCATGGGACAATCAGTTTGGACTTCTGAAATAAAATGGGAAGCGCAGTGCTTCCAGCCTTGGAGTGCTGGAGGATTGAATCTTCTTCCAAGTCCCCAGAGAGGAAGAGACGGAAAACAGTCTGACCCACATTCACAAGAATAATTATTGACTTAACAAGTTCCAACTGGGTTTTCAAATTAAAGCTCGGCAAGAACAGACCCACTTCCCTAAAAAAGGAGAGAAAAGGGAAAAATTCAGTGGTTTTGTATGCCAGGTGTACCTGTGTGCAAATGTATCCCTGCAATAGGCCCATGTGGAGATTTGTCTGTGTTCCCACCTCTCTAGGAAGGAATCCTTTGGTGAGAAACACAGTACGGTGCCTTGGATTTCTTTTCCATAAATCCAGTTTGAGCTGTTGGGGAGTTCCTCATCAGGCTCAGAGATGCCCATACTCCCCTCCTGGAGAGGCCAGAGGGGCTGGTTCGATGCTGTGGATGTTTGAAGTGATGCCTGGTAAAGTGACACCACGGAAAAGGTGAAAGGTGCAGCTGTAGTTGTACCTTTTGGAAGTGTTTCCTGAGCCTGGCCCAGGAATGGCAAACCTCCGGTGCTTTCAGACACTGCTGTTTTGTTTGACTCTATAAAATGTCCCGAGGGACAGAGAGCTACAGTGACTCTTCCACTTCCTTAATTTGTAACATGTTTAACAACTTGCTGCTCTGTTTTGACACAACTCATCCCAGCTCAGAGGCAAGACGGGATTTTTAAATCTTTTTAACATTTGGGAATGTTTGGCAGAGGCCAGATGAGCCAGAGTTCAAAGTGCAGACCTCAGCCCCCTCCTAACACCAGTGGCTTGGGAGTTCTTGGAAATCACTGAAATGGTGATTTCTCCTTCCAAACCCCTGCCCTGGGGCCGACGGAACGGGGCCTGCAGTGGAAATAAAGAGCCCATACATATAGGACAGGAGGACAGAGGGAACCATTCAGAGCTGGAGGAATCTGTGGCTCACAGGCTGATACTGGGCAGTAGGCAAAGGTCTGGCATCAACTGGAATGAGTGGAGACATGGACATCATTATTTAAAGGACTCTCAACAAATGGGCTGAGTCATTAATGGCTTTAGAGAGGGGAGGTTTAGATGGGATTTTGGGAGGGGATGGGATTTTGGGATTTAGATGGGATTCCCTGTGAGGAGGGTGAAGCCCTGGCACAGGTGACAGAGGGGCAGGCACAGAGAAGCTGTGGCTGCCCCACCCCTGGAAGTGTCCAAGGCCAGGTTGGATGGGGCTTGGAGCAACCTGGGCCAGTGGAAGGTGTCCCTGCCCATGGCAATGGGTGGAACGGGAAGAACAAGAGCTGAGAGCGAGAGATCAATCCGAGTGCACCCAACCTGCCCCTGGCAGTGCCCGGGGCTCTCCACTCCCTTAGTGCCGGYGCTGGCCTAGCTCCGCTCGCCGGGGGCCGCTGCGATTTGTGCTGCACCATGAGACACTCCCTGGGTTTCTCCAGAGCAGCCTCCCCCTCCCTGCAGCCCAGTGTTTCTCCTCCCAGCCCACTTGCTGCTATATATAATCTGAGCGCTGTCTACCTTTCTGCAGACCGAGCTGGGAGTCGTGCTTCCCAGAAATCGTGAGGTGGCGTTCAGAATCCTGACGGTTCCTGGAACAGCCTGCTCTGAATGCCTGCTCTGGGCTGCTGGCTCTCTTGTCCTTTATAGGTCACAGGGTTACTCRGTTTAGGTCTGCTGGCAGGGAAAAAACAGGGAAAGTTCGATAAATGAGAGGCCTGGCTCATACTGGCTCATAAAAATTATGTTTGGCCTCTGTATGTCAAATATATCCTTTGGAAAATCGAGTTCTCTCCTTGCTCAAGTCAGATATTTGCCTGCTGCCATCTGCTCCCTCCTGCCTTCCAGGGAAGAGTTCACCCACCAGCTCATCAACGAGAGCAAAACCACAGACAAATCTGAATTCTTATTTCTTCATGGGCACAGCTCACCCTTCCCGTGACCTGAATTTGTGCTGCTGCAGCGTTCCTCAGGCAGCTCGTGACCTCAGTTATTCCTCAGTTCTTGAAACGTCACTGCCTGTATTTTCAGACGCCTTAAAACCAACTTCCCTCTTTACAGTGCCATTGAAGCAGTTTTCTGTCCTTTTCTTACTGCTCAGCAGTTTGGGAATGTTTCATTACACAGAAAAGTTATCTCAGGGGCTCAGGCCTCAGGATTTGGGCACTCCTGAGCTATGGAATAACAGGATCAGAGTGTAACAAGGAATCCAGTGCCTGTGAGGCAGGGAGAATGGGGCTGGTTGTTCAAACGCTGCCTCTGCCAGGTCCTCGGGGCATGATTTGGGATGAATCACCCTGTTCCGTGTGCCCTTACCCCATGCCAAGGGCAAGTATGAGATCGCTGCGCTCAAAATAGGAAGAAGCTGCTCCACCCTCGTGATTCCCGGCAGGTGAGCTGCACCTTCCTGTGTCAGGGACAGGATTCCCGTGGGAAGGAAGCTGATGCCACGGGGCAGGAGGCAYCTTTTCCATTAACTGAAGGTGCAAGTGACAGTGAGGAAGTGTTCCCTGGTACAAAACATTCCCTGAGATCTTCCTGCTTCATTTAAAGGGAAAATACAAACCAGAGGCGCCAATTTAGCTCGAGAGAGGAGAAGGGAGACTCCAAATGGGAACAGACCAGGTGCTCAGTACTGGGTGGAGCAGTGAGGGTGCCAGGGAAGAGGGAGCAGGGTAAGGAGGATTATGAACATATTTACAGCCATCTGGCACCCTGAATTATCCCAACAATGAGGCTGCTGAAGCGCTCACTGAAACACGAGAGTGAGGGAAGGAAGGAGTTTGTTTGGGCAGCGGATTCTGAGCGCTTCATGCTTTCAAGATACGCTTTTTGGAAATGTTTTATATCACTTGTAAAATTATTTATGTCACTGGAGATGTAGGGAAATGAGACCAGAAGGAAATGGAAGGGCCACTCCTTCTGCAGTTTTCCTTCCAGATTTCTAGAAATCAAGTCATACGAAAGAAAGGATCTCTTGGGAAATCTTGGTTTCTTGGGAGGCAGCAACAGGGATCAGAAATTAATCAGGAAAGATTGTTATCCCCAAACTTCCATGGTATCTAGTGCAAGAACAGCATAAAACCACCAAGTTCGTTCAATTCCAACCACTGATGTCCTGCATTTTCTGTCTTTGATTTCTTCCTGTGCTTCACAAAATTCTTTTCACTCTTCTACCTATGTGCTCTTGATGATCCTAGCACACCACAACTTCRGCAGAGCATTCCACGCCTCCCAGTGTGCTCCCCGTCATTATCTTTTGKTGCTGCATTTCTCATTTTAAACACATTTGCTTCGTTTGACTAAGTTCTAGGGTGTTGCGATGTTGGGTTTTCCTCCCCTGTCACAGTTCCTGCCAACAAGTTCACCTTCCCTTTTTTTGGTCATTTATGGAATGTGGCCAGAAATGCTGAGCTGAAGCATTTCCACTTCCTCCATTTTAACTTGTTCTTTTTGAGTCACTCGTTAAAAATAAAAATCCTTTTCACTTTTCATTAATTTGATTAATTCTTTGTTCATTCAGTCTTTGTGTCAAAACAGAAGGGCCGCTCTCCCTCCGCTGGTGTCAGAGGGAGCCTTGTGTTAAAGGTGTCTCACCTGGAGGGATGATCTGGCTTGTCATCACCCAAGCTGGATCACGTTAGAGATGAAGAATTATGGAAAATATGTGTGTGTGTGCATATACCTGTGCGTGTGTGTATATAGCCACATTACTGTATGAAACCAGGTGATGTTTCGGCTCACCACGAGTTCTTCAAGCACCGTCACAGACAGAAGCAGGTCCTGCTTGCATTGGGGTGTCCTGTGCAGGGCCAGGATTTAGAATCATAGCATCGTGGAATCATGGAATGGTTTGGATGGGAAGAGACAATAAAGACCATACAGTTCCACCTCCTGACATGGGCAGGGACACCTTCCACTAGACCAGGTTGCTCCAGGCCCTGTCCAACCTGGTCTCAAACTCTTCCAGGGATGTGGAGTCCACAGCCTCTCTGGGCAAGAGTCCCTTCCGACTCGGGATATTGTCTGATTCTCTGCTGCGTTTTCATCCTTGAATGCGCGCAGCGAATGAGTCCAGACCCTTCCAAAACGTGCCATTTGAAGGAGTCACTCGGACTCTCCCGGGTGAAAGGCAGCTCAGAGGCAGCTGGGCTCTGCCTCCTCCCGCCACAGCCCGCGCCCGTCACTGGTCGCGTTGTGCCCTCTAGTGCTCGTTCTGCTGGTGCGGGGCTTGCGCAGCCCGAGCCCGCCGGGAGCGCTTGGAATGCGTTCTTACGGAATACCATCGGGGGCTTTCCATGGACCCGCAATCACGGATCCATTTCCCTTCCCTGCTCCCCGCGTGGCACAGGAGGCATCGCACGGGCTCTGCAGCAGCGGTCGGCGCCCGGTGCCCCGCGCAGTGCACGCACAGATTGACAGGAAAATAAAAACACATCTCAGGACGGCAAACCCGAGTGCACCCCGCTCCCACTCTGGCCAGGCAGCCCTAACCCTGGTCCAGATCTGTTTGATTCCCAGTGGAAGCACATTTCCCGCACCAATAGAAATCCAGGTGTGCTGGAGAGAGGAGAAAGTGAGAGTGATTTGGGAAGTTTACTAAAGCACTTCAAAGACTTGCAGTGAGATGCACACGAGGATTCCCAAATTTAACCAGTCTGTCTCAGAGGGCGTTTGATTATTCCTGTCTTCTCCAGGATTCCTCACTTTGTTCTAGGGAATACTTTTTGGTTTTCAGTGATGATCTGGGAGTCTTCTTTGTAGTGAGAATGCTTAACATTCATGTAGAAATTCTGAAGCAATTGAAGCCCCCAGCGATCCAGAAACTCAGAGCAGAGAGAGGTTAATATTCTTCCTCTGCTGCTTGCAGAGGAATGGCCTGGTCTATGTAGGGATGTGAATGAGGAGGAACTCTGGATGGCTGTGGGAAATAAAGGGCTCTCTCGAGGAAAACCTCGTTAATTTGTGTAATATGTTAATGTAAGAGATTTCACCAACAAGCAGCCTTCCCGAGATGGAAATACCCCTCAGTAGATCATGAGAGAAAACATTCTCATGTCCACAAGTCTGTGCTTCAAAGCACACCCCAAACACAGCATTTAACACCAGGAGCCTCTGGAGCCGCACAGCTGCAGTGGGAGTATGGGGCGGGTGTGCACGGGAGGTGTGAGCACACCCAATATTTGGCATTAAAAAGTCAGTGCTCAATTACATTCTTAAATACACTCATGACTTCTTGCACAAAATAGGGCAAGAATTCCCAAGGCTGATCCTACGGCTTTTGGTGTGGATCCTCCGACAGTGACACTGATGAAAGAACAGACTGAAGACGTTGTTCTTGGTTTCCAGGAACACAAATTACCCAAGACATTCCAGTCGGGTTTTGCTGTGACATGGGAGCTCACTCAAAACACACGGAGTGTAGAAGAAACACCACAGCACACTTTGAAGCAGAATAATTATGAGTCATCGCGGTGACGAAGCTGAGAGACACAAATGTGATTCTGAAACGAGTTCAGAAAGGCACCTGCTGCAGAGAYACCTTAGTTTAAATTCACCATTAGCCAGGAGCTCACTTCCAGCCTCAGATTCCTAATTCAACATGATTYCTGCATGTTCCCAACATTCCCAGGGACATGGATGTGACCAAGCCCCTCACAAATGGCCAGGCGATATCAGTGCTTCACCAAGGCCATGCTGAGCAGCTGACTGGCTGCTCCTCAGTCATCACTAAGATTATTTTATTTGAATTAACTCTAGAAGGAAATGACCTTCAAACACCCTGTGTGGACATGTTTCATTCACATAGGAGAGACCAGCTCCTTTTCCAACATGAACCCACACTCTGGGGTCATTTTTTTCCTAGAATAGAATTCTTTTCTCAGTGCCAGGAGTTCTCAGCTTTAATGTGTCCTGCAGTTTTCCGCTGGTTTGCTGCTGTGGATGAACATTAATTTTTGGATTCTCCCTAATTTGTGCCAATTAAATTAGAAGCAGGAGGAAAGACCATCCTTGGCTATTTGGGGGGCTAATTTTTTGTTATTTTCTTAATGAGACAAACTCAAAAGCAAAAACTGAGCATACTATGAAGCATCCTATGAACTGTAATTTTAAAGTTTAAAATCAGAAGAGTGTTCCCCGGGAGATCAAACTCTTAACTCCAGTGAGAAACCTCCCAATAGCAGTAGCACCAGGAATTTCCCTGCCCCAGGCTCCGCAGAGGGACATTTTCCATGTCCTGCTTCAAGCAGCTGCTGTCCCTGACTCCTTCTGTCCCATCCTGTGCGTTCTGATACCCCAGGGCAGCCACATTCCTGACTCTCCATTTGTGCCGGTCGATCGATGAGCAAATGGAGAACACAAGTGTGCACATCCAACGTGACAGTGCAACCCCCGGCACAACCAAGAGACTCGGAAACAGATAAAAATAATTCAAGCATCATTTTTATCCCATACATTCAGATCTCGTTCTTGGGTTCAGACCTTTGTGATGGGTATGACCAGTGGAATGGTGTATTTTTAGCATACAGCAGCTCTTGCTGCTAAAATCAGCAACAGCTCTGTTTTCTGTAGAATGGGGCAGTTTTCATTCTGAGATTTCCCATTACTCCATCATGCAGCTCACAGGATTTTACACTTTTCTCCAAGGCCAAATTCCTGAATTCATGGCATTCCACGAGAATGTCAGCTTCCCCATTCTCACATAAAAATACAGATGAGGAAAGTTGAAAGTGAACTGCCTGAGGGCCAGGCATTGAGAGACCCCTTGGGGTTTATATACTCAGCAGTACGGGGGTTTTTTAATTAATTTCATTTGAGGGAGAATAAAGGGTTGAAAAGGCTAACTTGCCATCATGGAATGTGTGGGAATGGCAAGGGATAGTTCTAGTAGTTCTTGGTCATGTTTCATACAAAAAAAGCTTTTTGTGAAAGTCTGAACTGTGGGGACCCCAGACTATCACTCCCCTGACCCAGGATCACAAAAATGAACCCAAACCCCTTCAATACTGCGGCTGGGTCGGATTGATGTGGAACTGGGCAATGGGAGGTAGGGATATAGGTGAGAAAGGGGGAAATTTGCCTCGTAACCTGCATGTGCCACATCCTGGGAAAGCAGGACCAATCTGGGGGACATTAGGAACTACATGGCAGCAGGAGCTGTCTGAAAACACACACTTTGGAGTCCTTTTGCTACTGGGCTTAATTAGAGAATTTCAAGAATTTTATGAGGAATTTCTTCCTATTTTCACCCGGGGCATTTTTACCAAAGCCTGGCTGAATTTACCCTTTCTCACACATGACGTTGGCAACTGCCTTTAGGATCACAGCTTGGAATTTTCGGTTTTTTTCTCCGCTTGTGCTCTGAACCACGTTGTTTTCCACCACGAGCATAAAGTTCACACAACCTCAGGGGAAAAGCTTCTCCTGAACGGGGGTGGGGAGCAGAGGCTGTTTTGGGGTGGAAATGTCGCACTCCGGGCCACTCTTCCCCTGCCCGCCGCCATGAGGGCCCTGAGCAAGCAGGGGCGGGGCGCCGCGCGCGCGGGTGGCGGGAAGGCGGAACTGCGGCAAATCTCAGCCAATCAGCGGCGGGGTCGCGGCTCGGCCCCTGCYGCCCGCAGCCGGGGAACCCCGTGGTCGCGGTTTCCCGCGCTCGGGTGCCCGCGCGCCCCCTCAGGCGGGTCCCAGGTGGGGGGGAGGGGGAAGCGGCCCTCACCCGCCTCATGAGGGGCCCCGACCCCTGAGGAAGGAAAAGGAGGGGAAGCAGCGCCACTGGGGGGAGAGATAAGGGCCGGGGAAAGAGCAAGAAGGGGCAGCACAAGACAAAAACCCCGGGAGGAGGAAGAGGAGGAGGAAGCAGCAGGACGGAGGAAGCCGCCCGGCAGCCCGCCAGCACGGCTTCCCCTCACTGTAACAAAATGGAGGGCGAGGGGGCTATCCAGTGGGACAGACCGCGGGCTGGGGCGCTGCTGGACCACAGGCAGCGGCCGCATCCCTTGGTCCCTGTTTGATCCCAGCCCGAGTCCCCGGGAGCGACAGGTGCCTGGCGCTGTGGCAGCAGGTGAGCTGTGTAAACCAGAGCTGGGGGAGGGAGAGCCGGTTCCACACACGTCATGACAAGCCGAGGAGCCCATCAGCYACACTGCAGGTTTTTCCTGGCTTTGAAGATGTGCCCACACAGCACTTGAGTTTCCTTCTCTCTCCTTTGCCATCAAAGTACCACACCAGGGCCTGGTTTTATCTCACCCACCCATACACCCAAGAGATGGATTTAACYTGTTTAAAGTCATCCTGAAACTCAGGCTCCCTGTTTGGTCACAAATCCAGTGGGAAATGGGTGCATAGGGTAGAGCAGCCAGTGCAGGGCTTCAGCTGGAATGGCAATTCCTCCTCACCCTTGAAATAAATAAAATATCCCACAAAGTCACCACCCATTCCTTGCCTACTTGCTCATCCAGCAGCAGAAGAGCCTGCTTGCCAAGGGCTTTCTCAAGTGCATCCAAGGGATTGTTGCCAGGAATGCTGGACTAATCCCAAGATAAAACAATGCTCTGTCTGGTTCGGGAGGAGCAGCAAGGTTTTTTTTTAAACATTGTTCTCGTGTGAGGAATAATTGAGCACCAGACTTGAGCTCAAGCTGCCAGGCACAACTTGGGATCTGTAAAAAGCAAATCTTAAGACTCAGCCAGACTCGGACGTCTCTGACATCTGTGTTAAACTCACCTGGAAACACTCAGGGAACCATCCGGGTTTTCCAGAACATCGTTCCTCGACTGTTACGTTACCAAGGACTAAGGTAGGACAAGTCCAAGTTCCATCCCCAGAAAGACACACCATTCTGCAGGTTTCCACCAAACTTAAACGTAACAGAAGAGAGAATTTCCTCTTACTCCATTCCTTGAGAAACATCTCATTCTCCACAGCTGGACATACCCCRAGAAGTAATCCAATACAATAGTCTCAATTTATTTGAAATAATTCGGTTTGAAAACTTTTTAATTTAAAATTTACAGCACACGTGGGGAGGAAACATGTTTTGTTACAACTAAAAGTTATCAGAAGAGTGCTGCAGGGCTGTTGTCTTTAATTTAACACTGTCATGGCTTTATTCAAAACACAGTTGCACAAAATCAGTTACTCCAAAGTTTCAGGAAAGAGTCRGAGAAGGAACCGAACCACACTATATACAGACTGCCATACAAAGAGCATTAAAATAGGACAAAACCTCTACAAAATATAAAACCCACCCTGACGTTATTTGCATGAAAAGACCACCCACCAAGCAAAAAAGTTTCAAAAGTTATCTGGAGGCTCTGAATTCCTCRTTAAAAAACGCTGTTGCTGCATGCCGAGCGGAGGGCGCGGGACCGGGGACGGTGACACCGGGACAAACGGATTCTCGGGGAGCTGGAGGTGTGAGGGGCTCAGGTTCCACGTGGCGGCTGACGCACGGCGCTGCGGGTGTTTGGGAAGTGGCAAGTCTGGCCTAGGGAAGGGCTGCCAGCCCTCGGAGCTCAGTCTGTCTGGTCTCAGGAGCTGGACTCGCTTATCCAAACAAGCCCACTACCCACATCATTTTAATCCATCAAAATAGACTCTYTTCTCCATTTAAAACTAATTTTATCTGCACCAGTAACGGACAGTTAAGGAAAACCCTGACACAGAGGTGCTCTAACGTACACACTTATAAATAACAGGTTTCAATCTAAAAACAATAAGCAAAAGGATGGGAAAACACTTTTTCTCTCAAAGCTGAGCAGAGAGTGCCTCACCCACAGCCTCCAGGATGTGACAGACATGCACTAACCCACCCAGGACTCATCACAAACACAGGACTCGGTTGTGGCTGCAAAGGAAGTTTCACCACGACTTTTCTAGTGTCTTGAGATATTCCTTAAAAAACACAAAGCCCAAGGAGTCAGTTGTTCCCGAGTGTGCCACCACCCACTGAGGCCGGGAAGGGCCGGCCCCATTACACAGCTACAGGAGAAACCCAGAGTTAAGGCTCTAGGTGGGGGAAAAAAACCACACACACAGGGAACAGGGCTTTGCAGAACTTCAGCCCTGCACGATTTAAACTCCACTGAAGAGCTGGAGGTCACATTGAACTCGAGTGTGAAATTCCTAAGGAACATCCACAGGGAACCAGGTGACGAGGGACTGACTCGCTCAGGCCCAGGATCTCCCTCTTCCCACCCGCAGGCTCTCCCCAGTTTCCAGCAGCTATCGACAGCCAGGACAGATACAAAAATAAGTCTCTGGAATAAAGCTGTGTGTGATATTTGGTTCAGGACCTACGTGAGACAATGTCAGTCACTGTGATTACCACCACTACACTGTGTGAAACCCACATCACGACTGAAGGAGGAATGCCGGAAGTCAAAACCTGTTTCCAACAGGAAAGATGATACATCGGGGCAGATTAGGAATTATAAAGGCTGCTACAAAAAAGCTTCTCTGCACGTCCCCCACGCTTGCTCCTGACACGTCTCTGCAGCCACTCGATATAAACCCCCGAATATTCCCAGCTGTTATTCACAAACTGAGCGTTTTGCCTACAGCCAAATTTAAAGAGTTTAAGGGGTGACGTGCGGAGAAGGGCCAGCTTGGGTTCATCCTTCCCTTCAACAGTTCTAGAAAAGCTGGGGGGAGTTGGAAAACAACACACTTGGAGGAGTTACCCGTTCACTTCTGCATCAGAAATGCATATTTCATCTATTTTATACATTTTATAGCCATGATTGGTGCAGAATTCCCAGAATGACAATGCAAGAGCAAAGTGAGTGAAGGTTTAACAAAGATTTCTAGCAAAAAGGTTTAAAATTACACATTAATTGCTTTGTTAATACCTGCAGTGACAATGGGTTGGGGAGAAAACTTATGGACTGCAACCCTTTAAGGATCACAACTCTTTCAGTTTGCCAAAATACACCCTTGAAGGAATCTAGTGAATACTCCAAACACTGAACATCGGAGCAAGCAGGAAAACAAAAAGATCTTCTGCAACCCGCTGAGGCTTTACCCTGGAACACTCAAAATGGAGAGGAGCCTTAAAAAAAAATCACAGGAGTCACCTTTTAAAAAGCTGAAATATGGGTGTCATCTAGTTGGGGGTTTCCAGTCAAATCCCTGGAAAACTTGGCCTAGAGTCAACTGATTTAATAGAGTGTGGAATTTGCCATAGAGCATTTTTCAATTCAGCTTTTTAAGTGTAAAAACTTTAAAATCCTGAAGGAAACTCTCAGTGTTAAACCCAGGGGACATGGGGCTGGACTCAGGGCTAACAATGACCAACACAGCAAGATTGTACGAAATTAAAGAGCTCCAAAGAAAAGTCTGGTGGGGGGAATTTGCCAATGGCTTCAGTGATTATAGGGCTGAAAATTGTTCTCTACAGAAGGTTCCCTACGGGCTATCAGAGCTTATCTGGAATGATAAAAGGGGCAGGGATAGTAAAACCACACTTCTGCTATAAAAAGTTAACATAGGATTTCTGTCGGGACATCTATGGTACATGGACATAGAGAGCTGCATAATCACTATTGCGTCTTCCGTAACTGGAGAGTCTGGTCCTGCAAATTAATCCTCCTCTTCCTCGCCTTCATCCTCGGGCTCTCGTTTCCTCTTCTCCCCTCGGACGCCCTCTGCTAAGGAAAGAGGGATGCACACAGCCCGTTACGCTCTGCTCACACAGCACTTACAGCCAGGTGATGGCAACACGGGGGTGTGTGGTGCGGATGTGTTCCCCATGGAACATCCCTGCATGGCCAGCACCAGGATCCTGCACGACATCCCCGTGTTTTTGTGTAGGAAAAGGCCGGATTCGGGCAGTGCGCTGTGCGCTCTTGGTGGTGGGAGCCCGCAGTGCAATGCTGCCCCATCCAATCCATGAATTCCCCAGCAGTCATTCCCTGGCCAAAGACCCATGCCGGCTCCAGGGCTGCACTTGTACAAACTGAAGAATTTGCACTGCTCCTTCAGAATTCCCATTTTTCCAAGTGGAAGATCCAGCTCCCAAACCTGCTCCACTGAGCCCAGCACGTGGAGGAGATGGGAGCTGAGCTGGGGAGAAATTCTGGGATTTGTCTTTACACAGACATGGAATTTTTTATGACAAAACTTATTAAAAAATACTCCAGTAAGCCACTTCTTGCAAACAGAACTTTGTCCCTGAAGCAAAATTGCTTATTAGAGAAGCCACTTTCAGCTGGATCAAGGGAAAGCTCCAGCTGCTCCTGGCTGCCAGGGCTTTGCCAGCAAGACTCTGGTGCACTTCAGGGATATTTCCAATGTATGTAAATAACAAGGTGCACAGCAGAGCCCCACTCCTCTCCACATTGGAAAATGACAATTCCCAACTGTACAGGAGATTGTGCCTTTCCTTTTAGAAAACTGTTGTTTCTTCCTCACTTTTACTTTAGTTTTATTTTCGTGTGAACAAACACATCCCAAACCCACAAAAACAAAGAATTACAGAGAATCAGTTGTTTCAGTCACAACTTGAATACTTGAGCACTTACCTTCTTCCTCCTCATCACCTCCTTCAACGTAGTCATCATCATCCTCTTCATCCTGTAAAAAATGGGAAGACATTTTTACAATCGGTGTTCATCGAAGTCTTGCTTCCATGCTGATCCCAAGCAGAAATCCAGGAATTCCCTGCACTCGCCCCGCTAGGGCATTGGTCAGCCCCAGAGCCTCATTTCTTTGCTTTTCCCCACTGTTCACTACCTTAAGGCAGCTCAGAATAAGTTGTTGACAAATTAACTGTGAGAGAGATGCCAGTGGCTCTAGATTTCCTTTGAACCCACAGTCAGTAAGGGCCCGGGATGATGAAAAAGTGCACAACAGTATCATCTTCCCAAGCTATTGTGAAAATGAGTAAGTTGTTGTGTGTTTTTTGTCTTGTTTTAAAGCTGGTAGCTGAGAAATGTAAATGAATTAACAATCAGCTCCAGAGAATTCGACAAACTCAAGTCTTGGTGGAAATCCTGCTTGGTGGAATTTTATACACAGGGGAATGTGACAAGTCAAAATGGGGAAACAGCCCTCAGATAGTGCCCTTGGAATATTGGAATTAAACCCAGTCCACATTAACTCCCTGACAGGAAGCAAACTCTTATCAAAGTACCAGTACTGGCTGGCCCCAGGGGTTTTTGTTCCAAAACATGGACACTGCTGGTGCAGCCTCACACACAAACCCCACACCAGGCACATCCTTCCAACAAGATTCTGCAACCATCGCAGGGAAGGACCCGACCAGGACCTGACCAGGACCCAGGGCTTTACTTCTGTCTAATAATTCCAGTGTCACCATTACAGCAGCAAAACTCTACTTATCACCTTCTAAAAGGTGGCTGTTTTCCATACCCTGGGAACTGCATCGGAACTGAACCCCGCAGAAGCTTCTCTTTGCTTCCTGCATTTGGCAGAATTTACCAACTTTACCTGAATTTCTTCTTTCATCAGGTACGAAAGACCAACTTCCTCCTCCTCTTCACCTTCCCCCAAATCTGAAGCTCCATCATCTTCATCATCTTCCTCTTCATATTCTCCTGGAGGCCCAGCTTCATTCTCATCATCATCGTCATCTTCATCCCCTTCTGCAGTGAAAGACACACATATAGGCCAGAAGTTCAGTTCCATTCACTCCTCTCTGAATATACCAGGGTGGGCTGGCTCTAATAGGTTTTTTACTGTAGGATTAGGGGATTTTTAATTTTTTTCTAAATCCACGCAACACATGGGAAAAGACCATAATTGTAACCAAGTTAAACTTTGTCATTTTTTCTCTAAGAAAGACTCCCAGTGTTTTTCCATCACCAGTTTCAGGCAAAACTCTCAATGTCTGAAGCAGCTACAAACACAAACCCCTGCCAGGGGAAGGGGCTAACAGCCAGAACAACCTCCTTAAGGACTGCAGCTGAGGTGGGGTCAAAAGGAAGTAGGTGTGCTTTTGGAACTCAAAATTGTATTATCCTGAAGCATGGAGCTGAAGCCATTACCAAACCCTGTAAAATTACAATTTTTTATTCAAAACAGTGTGCGTGTCCCATTGCTCTGTATCACTCGGTGGCACAAAAGGCTTTACTGCTGTCAACAACTTACTTTAAGAATACTCATGTCTTTGTAAAAGTATCTTTAGTCCAATTCCCTTAATTCCAGGCAGCTTCTGCAGGACTGGAATCCTCTCATGGGAGTTTTTGTTCTGTATCAGTGCATTAATACCAAACACGCTCTGGACTCTGCTCTTCAAGAACAGGAGCAGAATTGCACTCGTGTGCTCGGGAAGTCCCTGTGCTACACCAAAACCTTTATTCCAGCATCCCATTCCTATCCCCAGTTCRTTTCAGGAAGTTACCATCATCATCATCTTCCGAGTCTGGTGCCTCGTTGTCCTCCTGATCAAACCCATCTAGGTATGTGATCTGCTGGAGCAGCTCGAAGATGCTGTCCCTGTAGTCCTCAAGATTTGTAATCTCACAGTTGAACAGGTCAAGGCTCTTCAAGTTCTTCAGATTTTGCTGAAAATAAATTAGAAGAGTTTTTCACCTTCCTGATCCATGCACCGTGCTGCCCCCAGGTACAGCAGGGTCGCAGGCCAAGTATAGCAGAATTTACTTTGTCCTTATCCCTCATTTCTTGTTAGAATTTTTCTCCCTCAAAGTTCAGTCCAAGTTGCTGGCAGTGGCTGAATCCCCAATGAACGCGCTTGTGCGGATCAACTCCCACACAGCTCCCGAACCCCCAGACTCCCCGACTCCTTGGGGGCTGGGTTCTGTGTGCAGAGCCCAGTTTTGGACAGAAACCCCAATCATCCAGAAAAATGGGTAAATCGGTCACCACTGGCAGCTCCCTCTTCCACTTCACTGACCCACTCGTGGCTGTATCACACCCGTGTCTGAGTCACGTCACAGGTTAATGAAAGCTCATCAGACAAAAACACCTTAACGAACAAGCACAGGGGGATCAGCATGACACACCTTGGTCACTTTTCCTTCAAAGACAAAACAAGCCCAACAGCCTCTGGTTTGGGACATCCCATTCCGAACACAGAAGCGTTTTCCAGCAGAGGGGTTACACATGCTGTCCTATAACCATGGCACCAAGTCCATCAAACCGGACCAATCACAAGACTGACAAACACTTGTACCAATCCATTGCAAAAATATTAAGGATTCTTGATAAAAAATAGTATTTATGAAATCTCCCCAGAGCCCCTCCCACTTCATACTCACAAGAGCTTCCACAGTGCCAAGATCTTTGATTTTGTTGCCACTTAGATTTAGATATGTGAGATTTGGACATCTCTCTGCAAGGACCTCCAGGCCTCCAGAAATGACGTTGTCGCTCAACTCCAGCTATCGTACAGAAAAAAAGGAATTAAACAGTTGGATTTTCAGCCTTAGATTCAGCTGCATCATTGTTAATTGTTCTCCCTTTAAGAGTTTAATCACTTTGGAAGAGTCACCCAAATTAACAAGCTTTGGCTGTCAAAAAGTTGAGAATTATAAACTGCTCCTTAAAGCCTCATGAGTTTGGGCACCTCAGTTTTAAGTTCCTAGGACTGGAGTTCACTGCCAGCAATGGGCACCCCAGGGGCCTCTTATCAAGGCCCCGTGCTCAGCAAGGCACGGCTGACCTTCGCAACGTCCACAGCCAAGCAGTTACTGCCCCAAGAGTGGCTGACCAAGCCCAACTCGCCATAATCAACTGGAGACACCCAACACAATTTCAGGTCTTAAAAAAAACATTTCAGAGGCTCATGAAGCACCACCAGTGCCCCGCAAGTCCAACCGCAAGTGCCGAAAGGCGCAGCCACGGCTTGTCACCCGTGACTTTGCCATCCCAAAGCGCCAGCAGCCAGGAGATACCCACCTTCCGGAGCTTACTCAACGTGGGGAGCTTGGCCAGCGACGTCAGCTCGACATTGGCCATGCTGAGAAACTGGAGTTCCTTAAATGAGTCATTGAGCCCTTCGATTTCCCCGTTGCTGGACCGGCAGTTATCGAGCACCAACTCCGTCACCTGCGAACAGGCCAGCAAGGCACGTGTGGGTGTCACAGCAACAAACCCCCACATTCATCTGAGCCCCAACACAGTGGCTGCTGGTTTGGGGCTTGGTTTAGAATCAGACCAGACTGGTGCCCTGAAATCACCAACACCCACCTAAATTTAAAAATTATGCAGCGGTTTCCCCTCCTCCAAGCATGCGTCAAACTCAGCAAAAATTGCGACCTGACCCCAAAACTCCACCGATGGGACATTGGTACAGCTCCCCACAGGAGCGCATCAGCTGCCCTGTACACAGCCAACTGCTCATTTCTCTTCGAGTCTCATCATTTAACTGTGTATAATCAAACTCATAAAACCAGTTTCTCTCTGAACCTAAAACCTTCTGGCTCCAGATTATTTTCCCAGACAGTTCTGCAGGTTAATTGAGCCCAAATAAATAATTTCCTCGTGCCCAAG
This sequence comes from Amblyornis subalaris, assembly GCA_018881555.1. Taxonomy (NCBI): domain Eukaryota; kingdom Metazoa; phylum Chordata; class Aves; order Passeriformes; family Ptilonorhynchidae; genus Amblyornis; species Amblyornis subalaris. Next base: position 165,403 of record JACAXG010000212.1, read on the forward strand.
CCACTTGATAATCAATACAGGTCGCATGCGTGGAGAAGCAGCCAATTAATTTTAAATTATTAATTTTAAATTATTTTATTTAGAGTGGAACATCCACTTATTAAAGGACAGGCACAAGGTGACTCTTCCCTTTCCCCGCACAGTAAGAACGTTTTGGGAGTGCTGCAGACCCCCAAGAGGCACCAGGCCAGCTCCCCACTACTACTTTATTTTTTCATTAAACACCCCCATTATTCCATACAAACACTGAGTTTTAAGGAAAGCTGCCTGGGGAGAGGGGGGGGTTCCCAGCTTCATCCCCGGCAGCTGCACGCTGGCAGCGCGTGGACGCCTCTCCGGGTACCTGCCACCCACAAACACGACCGGGTGGGTTAAATCAATAGTTTGGGGCACTTTTTTCCCCCCAAAACCCACGTGCGCCATGTCAGGGAAAGCGAACGTCTCGGGACTTTACTCCTGGGGGGACCAGGCGCTGGATTCCCTCAGTGGGACAGTGGAGCGCGACGCTCCGGAGCCACGCGCGGGGCCGGGGAGGCGGCGGGGGCAGCGCGGCCCCGCCGCGCACGTGCGCTCCCGCGTTTCCAGGGGTTTGCGACGCCTTTTTTTTTGGCTCTTTCCAAAGCATCAAAAAGTTGGAAACACGGGGGACCCCGGGAGGGATGTGGGGACCCCACGGCGCGCCCGTCGGGGCGGCGGGCGCGGGAAACAACGTTAATCAACACTAATTAAAGGGGCCAGGATGAGCCACGGGCCGCGGCCGGGGCCGCCGCCGTGACCTGTTTACTGCGGCCGGCGAGAGCGGCGGATTAACGGCGGGGGCAGCCTCAGGCGCCGCGCCCCCCGGGAACTTCGGGGCACCCCGAGGGAGGAGGCGGAGGGGGAACTCGGGGGGGCCGCGGGTCCCGGGGCCGCGCCGGAAGCGCCGCCCGCGCCCCGCCGGGCCCTGCGCCACGGCTGACCCAGATTCGGCGGCAGCGCCGCCGGGCCCGCGCGGCCCGAGGCGGCGGCGACGGCCCCGCGGGGCGAGGGGAGCGCGTCCCGCCGGCCCCGCCGCCCCTCACCTTCTCGGGGGCCCGGTTCCGCAACTCCAGGTTGATGCGCTTCTTCATCTCCATCGCCCCCCCTCCCGCGGTTCCGCACTGGCTAGGGAGGGTGGCCGGGAGCGGCCGCGGGGGTCGCTGCGGCTGCGGCGGCCGCCGGGAGCGCGCCGGGAGTGGGTCGGGGGTCGCCGGGGCCGCCCCGGCCGCGCCGCTCCGCCGCAGCTCCGGCGYCGTCAATGGCCGCCCGCACACTGCGCCTCCATGACACGGCGCATGGCGCCCCCCCCGCCACGCCACGCCCCGGGGCGGGGCTTCCCGCGTGCCGCGCCGTCATTGGCGGGGGAGGCGCCGCGCCATTGGCCGCGCGCGCTGCCCGTCCGCGCGCGCGGGGGCCGGGGTTTGTGTTCGCGCGCGGGGGCCGGCGGGTGCGCGCGCCCCGAGCACGTGGGGCGGGGCGGGGCCGGGCCGGGGGCGGTTCCGGGGGTTCGGGGGTCCGAGGGTCTGGCGGTCAGAGGGCCGGGCCGGGCGTTCGGGGGGTCAGAGGGCCGGGCCGGGCCGGGGGTCGCGGCCGCTGTCAGCTCGTGCTGTGCCCGTCGATCCGCGCCCCTGCTCCCGTGCGGGGGTCGTGTCCCGCCGCGCCCTCCCCCGCGGGGTCGGTGTGCCCCGGGACGCGCGGGGGTCCCGTGGTGGATCGCACGGCTCCGAACGCCGGGTTTCGCGGAGAGGGGGCTCGCACCCCCGGTCCCGTCTGGGCGGGACCCTGCGGCGGGGTTTGCCCGGCCCCTCGCTCCCGCGGGGGTCACGCCCCCGGTGTCACGGGTGGGGGTCCAGGGGCTGGCGGGGGTCTCACTCGCCGTGGGGTGCAGCAGTTCTTGGGAATTCGTGCTATTTTTGGTTCATTTGCGCGACAGCAGCGCTGCCAACGCATCGGGGAGGGGAGTCGGGTTCACACAGCTGGGGAATAGCCTCATTCCTAAAATCTGAGCCCCTCGGAGTGGGGACTCATATCCCATTCTGGGTGGATACATAGGATTCATATCTCCCTCGGGGTGCATATATGGGATTTATATCCCGCTTGGGGTGGATAGATGGGATTTATATCCCCTCTAGTTGGATTTATGTAATTTGGATCTCCCTGGGTGGATAGATGGGATTTATATCCCTATGGAAATTCTTTTCCTATTTAAAATTAATGAATATTTCTGTATTAAAGCTTTTCTCCAGGAACATGATCCTTGAAAAGAGCCCTGAGCCGCCAACATCCCTCATGCCTGGGCAGGACAATTCTGGGACAAGCAATTCCAAATATTTACATGTTGACTCTTTTAACTTTGGAGACACAAATAACCGGAGACATTTCGGCAACTTGGTGACAGATTAAAAAAAAAAAAACAAAACCCAAGAACCCAACATGGGAATCTCGGGCTTGTTCCGGCTTTCTGTAAACTCCGTGGAGAAAATATTTCCTGTTTCAGGATCRGATGGGGAGAAGTCAGCCAAGGAGTTTGGCTTGTGTTTTAGGAAAGGGTTAAAAATGGGGTTGGAAAGGCTGGGCATTGTGGATTCGGGAACAGAGGAARAATGGGAGAGGTAAGGAAAAACAGGTGCATGATTATTTACTTTCGTTCCGGATCTGTGGGATGTGGATGGAAACAGTTCGTGTCCTCCCCTCTGGAGCTTGAAGAGCTGACCTGAGGTTGGTGTTAATGGGCAATGGTCCATCGGTGGTGAGGACAAGAAGTTAGGGAAGACAAGAACTCAGGAATATTAAAGGCAGGAGAGCAGCCCCAGCCCCCATTCATAATTGCCTAAATCTGCACAAAATCACCTTCACAGGTCACTAAACAGGGTGTTTTCAACCCTGGAGCCGGTTCCCTCCTCACTGCTGGCTCTGGGCGGCTCCTCCCTGCCTGTTTCTGTGTCCTTCACTGGTGGTTTTTGGGCTGAAACGCCAAAATATCCCYCAGGGGCTGCAGCTCCCCCAGGATGTGCTCCCAGATTGGAGGAGTCGTGCTGGGAGCAGGCGCGGCAGGATTTGTCTCCCAGAGGGTTTGATAAGGAGCTGCTGGAAAACACCAGAAACCCTGAGGGCCTTTTGCTTCCTTCCCACCGGGAAAGGTTCTCACAACTGCAGGGAAAATCCTCTTTGTGGTAAAGCTGCTTATCCCAGGGGTTTGCCGGGAGATCTGGGTGGCCGCTCACAGAACCAGGGGCTGTGGAGCCACCAGCACCCCCCGAGTGGGGGGAAAAGGGTAAATCTGGGAAAGGAACTTGTGACAGAGCCGGGAGGATGGTGTCATTTAGGGACTAAAGGGGTTTGAGTGAATATTCCCAGTTTTGGGAGCAGGGAGGGCATGTCCAGTTGTCCATCAGCGGAGTAACTGTGTCAGGACATCCCTGTCCAAAAACACCGCTGGAAGGTGAGGATTTGGTCGGGAAGGTTTGTAACTGGAGGATTTGCTCTGGAAGGGAGCAATACAATTTATGGTTAAACTGGGTTACAACGAACTGCTTTCTTCTGTCTGCATTAGAGGGATGTTTTATAGGAATAAACTCATAAACGTCATCCACATATTTTATTTTCCTTTAATTGCTTTTTACTCCACTCCAGGGTTGGAAATCTCACTGCTCTGTGTTCCTAAATAATTTTCCAGGGCGTTCTTGGCTTTTTTCAATCCACCTTTATGGCAGCGCAGAGCCGGGAGGTGGCACTGCCTGGCAAGCGCATCCGGTCCCGCTCCTCCGGCCGCTCCTGAACCCGTTCCAAGCCTTTTGGCTTCCCTAGGAAACAAAACTCTTCTGCTTTCCGGGGCCAGGGGCCTGGATACCCTGGATGCGGAATGGTGGGACCGGCTGGGGCTGGCCCCGCTGCTCCGTGGGTGCAGAGGAGGTGGCTGGGATGGGTCGTACCTGCTCTGGCGGCTCGGAAGATTCTCCCGAGGTTTGGGAGGTGTCCGGCGGGAGCCGGGGGCTCTGGGGGTGTGACCACCGTGAGCTCTCCCGTTGGCTTGACTCCACCTTTCTTGGCCCGACTCAACCTCTGTTGATTTGCAGGAGCTCCGAGACTACCTGGGTATACCTGGGTCAGTTTTCCATCCCTCCTTCCTGTTCACTCTTCCAAGGAAAAGCAACATAGGCACCGAACATGGGATTGCACTTTGCCCCCTCATTTCTTGGCCAAACCCGCCCATTTCTGGAACAGTTTGCTCTCCATGGGGGTGTTGGGTTGGTGGGAGGTGTTCTGGTCCAGCTTCTCATTGCACCCAGATACTGCAGGTGTTTCTGCAAAATTTCAGAGCAATTCTGGAAGGAACAAAGTGGGAAGCTCCTGGCTGGGTTTGGAGTGCGAGAAGATCCTTCCACCGTGACAAGCAGTGCCCAGGTTCCCCTGTGTGGCAGGATGCGGTCGGCATGTTCCTGGGATGTTGGAGAGCTCCAGCTGTGGGAAGAGGCTGGCTGGGTGGGATGGGGCTTGGAGCAACCTGAGCGAGGGGAAGGTGTCCCTGCCCTTGGCAGGGGGTGGAACCAGGTGGTCATCCCAAGGTTCATCCCAACCCAAACCATTCCATGGCTTTAATGGATCAAGGGATTTGGGTAGATGAGCAGCAGGAGGTGCCTGGGGCGCTCRCACCGTTGAAGCTCCCACTGAATGCCAAGAGGTCCTTGGGAAAATGCCCTGAAAAGCCTCTCCAGGCCATCAGAGCTGCTGGTGGGTTCCCTGGCATCGCAGCCGGGTGCCTGGAAGGGTTTTTGATCTGTCCATTGTTCTGGAAAGTTGCTGCTTCAGAAAGAATTGGATTTTCCTGGGTTGAAGGACACACTTAGAGCGAGTGTTGAAATCCCAGAGTACCTTTGGAGGAGGAGCCTGGGGGGGTCATAGCAGGAGACCCAGGAGGCTGAGGAGGACTATGAGGGCGAGGTGGCACCGGAGGGATGATCCCAATGACTCCTGGGAATCCTGGTGAGTCAAGGAAAATACATCAGTCAAAAAGTCCCATGTTTGAATGTGCTAAAAGCCTCTGACAAAGCTCATGAGCTGACAAGCACCTGACTGTCCTTAGCATCCCTGGAATCCTCTGGAGCATCCAGAATATCCGTTGTCCCTGAAATCTTGGTGGTGTCATTCTCTTCTGGAAACCAGTTCTCCCAATCGATGGTGCTTGTCTGGATGCAGAGGAAAAGAAAGAACCTGGGATGTCACAGCATAGGATTAACTCCCATCCGGAGAGATCCCTCTTTGGGATGGGTTTGATAATATTTAATTAGGAAAACAAGGAATTTCCTACAGTTTCTGTGCAAACTGGCAAAATAAACCCCAACTCAAACCATTCCATGATTGTTGTTCATGGATGCTCTGCTCAAACTCACTTGAGTTGTTCTGTGATCTAAAAATCAGCGGTTTTAATCCATTTATTTCTCCTTGTGGTGGAGATTTGGGTGAGGAAAACCTGGTTTTGGGGGGAATACCAAGAGAAACCCAACTCACCTCGTATGAGTCCAAGTCGTACGTGTACATGGTGGGAATTACTGTGGTGTTGTCGTAGTAATAATCCTCTGTGGAATACAGGTATTCACCTGGAATGGAAACAGCTCCAGGTGAGGTGGGTTGGGGACACCTCTGCCCTGTCCAGCCCAGGGTGAGAGGAGTCCCTTCCCCACAGCCTGGGTCATGATCACGGGGCTTTTCCCCTCTGGACAGCTAATGTAACTCAAATTAATCTGGACAATGTAGATAAATCCTTGGAAGTGTTCACAGCCAGGTTGGAAGGGGCTTGGAGCAACCCAGGCTGGTGGAACTATCCCTGCCCATGGCAGGGCTGTGGGATGAAAGAGTCTTTAGGGTCGCTTCCCACCCAAACCATTCCACGAATCCGTGAAATCTGAACAACTGTCACTGCAGAGTACTCAAGCCAGTGGCTCCTCGGTGCCTTTCCATGGGCAAAGCCTCGCTCCCTGCCTGGAGGAGGCTGGATGGAGCTTCCTGCAGCCYTCCCAGCCCTGGTTATCCCAACTCCCTCCTGCAGCTTGCAGAAAATGGTAAAAATGCTTTTAAAAAGGCAATTCTCACTGTAACGAGATGCGTAGTCGTGTAAAAACTGTGTGATCTCCTCCTCGTCGTCTTCTGCCTCCGCATTCCCTAAAAACAAAGGAACAACACGCGGATCATCAGGCGGAGCCTCAGGTCGAGCCGTGGGCGCGGGGTCAAGTGAAGTTTCGTTGATTTATTGGTGCTTTGGGCCAAACCCGTTCCCGGTGGGAGTGGGGGATCTGCAACCTGACCCATAATTAGATCCCAACAAAAAGTGTGGGGGGTCGGACCAAAGCTGGGGTTTTCCTTCGTGTTTGGGTGTGAGTGTGCTGGAAACAGGAGCTGCAGTGGTGGGGACGGAGCCTCCGGCTGCACTCCTGCGCCCCAGACCCAGAGCCGGGGTGGATCTCCTTCGGGACAAGCTGCTCATCCAGCACCCAGCTGCTCCTGTGGCTGTGGAGCTGCCGAGGGCTTGGAAGGGACCCTCGTGTGTCCTTAGGGCTGAGCCACTATAAATAGATTCTGACCTGTGTGACATTGGCACAGTCAGAGCGAGTGGCTCATTCCCTCTTCCCAGCACAAGGTTCTCTGTGTTTTCTTGGTTTTTGGGGGGGATTTTTTAAAAGTGAATTAATTGGGAATATTAATATTCTAATAGTCACAGACTCACACAGGAAGATAATCATGAGAATAGAAGATACTTATGGTATTTTTATAGTTTGATGCTCATTTATAGTCATAAACAAGATAATTATAATATTGTTATTATAAGTTACACCATTAATAGCTGGAATGATGCCATCAGTCGTGCCCAGGGCCAGCTGTAGCTTCAGGTCCCTCCCCAAACCCTCCCACTCCTTCCTATCAGATCCGTGACTTTCTTGGCATCAGCAGTGCCCGAGGGACAAGCCCAGGTCCTGAAATATTCGTTAGGGAATTCTCTGAAAACAGTGACTGAGACTGAAGATTTCAGGGTGGGATTGGGGCCCTGCAGAGGGGACCCGGTGCAGCCTCGAACGTCTCTACTTGTCCCACCCCCATCCCGAGCTTTTGGGGAAATTTGAACTGAAACTGGCACCTGCCCACCCTCCCCTGCTCCTTCTCGCGCTCATCTCTTGAAAATGCTCCAGTGAACTCCGGCTCTGGGGCACGTTATCCCGTGCACGGAGTGTTCCCMGAAAGTCATTCCGAGCCAGCTCTTGTATTTACACTGGAGTCACGCTAAGAATAACAGAGGAAAAAGAGCTTCCAGCTGGGAATCTCCTTGCCTGATGTTTCATGCTGGGGTTCGTTCCTTCCGTGAAAAGGAGAAGAAGAAGGTAAAGAAAGAGGAAGAGGAAGGCTCTTGGCACGGCAGAGCCGCAGTTTCCAGTCCCCCTCGGCCGGTGCCGCTCTGTATTCCACATTCCCACAGATGGGGGAATATCGTGCTCATCCCTAAGCAGCTCCAGGTTGGGGCTTTCCTCCCTCAACACCCTGATTCCCCCCTCTCCCGTCTAAAAACTGCCCACGTAATTCTCAGGAAATCCTGCTGGGCTTTTTTTTCTCTGTATCTGTGCCTCCTAATAGCTCGCAGCTGGAATTTGCAGATTATTTGAACACAATGCGGGAAACATTCATTATCCCACCGTTCTCTAAGCACAGTCTCCACGGAACTTTTAGCAATTACATCGTGTTTTCCCGTTGTTTTTTTCCCCTGCAGCCCCTTTCTCCAAGGCAGCCCCCAAGACCTTTCAGCCTCCAGACCCCCTCCCCAACTGCCCCGCAGCATCCCAGGCGTTTGGGAATAATCAGAGCAGAGAGATAAAATCAAATCGCCCCTGGAAAACCSTGGAAAACCAGAGGAACGTGTTTACCCGGTAAGAACCGCAGGACCAAGAGCACGGCGATGCAGAAGTTCATCGTCCCCCGTCGGGTGTCGGCCGCCGGAGCGGCTCCGCTGCTGCTCCGCGGGACCTTCCGAGCCGTCCCCGCGGAGGCAGGAAATGACTCGGGGGGGGAGCTGAGCTGAGAAGCCTCGCTCGGCGCGGGTCGGAGCCCGAGCGGTGCCCGGGGCCGGAGCGGTGCCGGGCTCGGCGTGTCCCGTGCGCTCCCCGCGCCGCCCGCGGAAGAGTTTCCCGCTGCGGAGGCGTTCGGGATGGCTGAATTGCAAATCTTGGGAAGTTTTTCCCCAGGGAGGGTTAGTGCCGCTGGATGAGTTCTCAGATGGAGGGAGGATGGTTTTGATTATGTTCTAACGGAGCGGAGCGGAGCAGAACTATAAATAGCAAGATCTTCTGGGAGAGTGGCGAAGGCAGAGATGCTGATTGGGAGCCAGAGCCAGTCCTGACTTCCTGTAAAATCTTGGGGAGTTTTTTTGTCTTGGCTTCATTTCTCCTTCCCGTGCCTCAGTTTCTCTATCAGGAAGAAGAAACATGAACGGGCATGGGTTTATTTTATTTTGTAGTGGGTAAAAACATCCTGGGGAGAAGCCGATAGTGGAGCTGCTGCGAGGAGCCGGTGGGATCCAGGTGCAGAGTGGAGGGGGAAGGAAAAGGGGAAGCGAAGGAGACAGAGATGAATCAGGTGGTGTAAAATCAGTATTTTGGTGACTCTCAGCCATGGAGGTTAGAAATCCAGGAAGGAGCAAGATGAGTCTTGGATAGTACAGGAGGAGCTCTGTTTTGGGGTGCAGAGTCATGGAATCATGGAATGGTTTGGGTTGGGAGTGACCTTAAAGCTCATCTCATCTCATCTCATCTCATCTCATCTCATCTCATCTCATCTCATCTCATCTCATCTCATCTCATCTCATCTCATCTCATCTCATCTCTCTCCTGTTGATTTTAAACCAAGGATTACTGTAGATTTTAAGGATCCTAATCAATTGTAAGTCAAAAATTCCCAACAGCAGATTCTTTTCGGTACCAAGAGTGGACGCAACTGAAGAACTTTTCCAGCACATCCCAAAACCAATTCCCAGACTCCTGGGGTTCTCCATGCTTTGCTGAAGAGGCTTCTCCCATCTGTAGGGAGATGCTTGGCAAAGGGTTAAGAGCCAAAGAATGCCGAACAGGAAGTGAATCTCTTCAAATCCCCCTCTCCACAGAACCCTCCTCTCCCTCCTCCGCAAAAATAACATCGAAACTCCAAAATCCCAACCCAAGCAGAAATCTGAGCTTGTTGGGAAGAATCCCACCAGGGCTGGAGCCACAGGCACGGCTGGGAGGCACTGGGGGAGCACGGAAGGGTTAAAATATCATGGGATTAAAGGAATGGGGAGGGAAGGGGCAAGGAAGGTCCATGAGGATGGTTATGGTTTATCGGATAAGTGGATGGGGTTGAATGGACAAACCCTCGGTGTGGGAGCTGGGAGTCGGAATTCAGTGGGATTTGCTGGCTCAGGGCTGGGAATGGCTCCTCAGGACTGGGTGTGATGACCTAAGTCTTGCAAAAATTGGGAAAACTTGGAGAATCCACTAAGGCACCTGGATAAAAGGTGCCATAAGGTGGTAAAAGGGGGAAACAGCTGCTCTTCCCTGGCTGTGACCAGCTGGAACATCCCAGCAGCATCCTGCATCCCAGGTGCAGATCTGGAATTGTGTTTCTGGCTGGAAAAGGAAACCACTCTATTGTTGTTCAGATTTTTTCCTTTTTACCTTTTTTCTTACTGATTTTTCACATCTGGCAACACAGGGCAAACTGACTGCAGCCACAGAAAGGAGCCAAAACAATGGCTCTTCCATCTCCCATCCCAAAACCTTGTTTCCTATTCCCCAAATCCCTATTTTGCTCAATCTTTCTACTTTTATGTCTTTAAAAAAAATAGTTATTAAAGTTTTTGTGCCAAAATCCAAAAGTAAAAGCTGCCACAGCGACAGAGCAGCGAGGGAGCAGCACCTTTCCTGAAGGAAAACTCAACATATGGACCAAAAAAGGAGGGGAAAAGGAAGAAGAAGGAGGAAAAAAGGAGGAAGAAGAAGGCTCGCGGTTCTTGCCGTGCTGAGGGGGCTGCATCCCAGGGATGCTTTGGGCATCCAGAGCCTGGCGCCGTGCCCGGGGGGTTCTGTCCAAGGAGGAAGGTGCAGATGAAGTCAGCGGCGCTCGGACGCTCTGTGTCATTTCCGAGCTTTAATAGGCGGAAGCGAAACAAGAAGGGAAATTAATGCAACACAGCCAGGAGCTCCGACTCTTCCCTGAACAATGCCTCGTGCCCAGGAGATGGCATTCGCAGGATTCCTGCGGAAGTGGCCGGAGGGGACATTGTTTGGAGTTTTCCTTGCAGGAGATGTGAAGATGGATGGAGGAAACCCCCAAAATCCAACCACGAGTGGCACCATCGGCCCGGAGGTAGGTGGAATGAGCCGCCCATTCCATGGGAATCCCTGGGGGATGGAGAGGCTTTGGAGCCATCCAAGCTGTTCTTGCTGGCCGATGGAATTTTTTAGTCTAAATAAAGTTTTCCTGCTCTTTCCAGCTTCTCTGTAAACAGCAGCAGCATGGGGGTGGGGGCCAGAATCAGAATGGAGACGTGAGAGGCTTGGAAAGGATAAAAAATGTGGGTTTAAAGAGGAATTCCTTGAAAATAGAATAGGATAGAATAGAATAATAGAATAGAATAAAATAATAGAGGGAAGGGAAGGGAAGGGAAGGGAAGGGAAGGGAAGGGAAGGGAAGGGAAGAGAAG
>JACAXG010000212.1:176212-277613 GCA_018881555.1 Amblyornis subalaris
AAGAGAAGAGAAGAGAAGAGAAGAGAAGAGAAGAGAAGAGAAGAGAAGAGAAGAGAAGAGAAGAGAAGAGAAGAGAAGAGAAGAGAAGAGAAGAGGGAAGAGAAGCTGGAGACGGGTGTTCCTGGGAACAGGTGACGCTGCAGACAGGTGACGCTGGGCACAGACTGTGTCAGGTGTCACCAGCGTGTCCCCCAGAGCGGCCCCTGTCCCGGCTGTCGCCGGTGTCCAGCCCCGGGGGGGCAGAGAGGGGGTGACCCCCCGCCCCCGCCCCGGGACTGGTCCTACCCCCCCACCGCACGGGGCCTCCGGGCCGGCAGGGGGCGCCGTGCCCAGGTCCTCCCGGCCGGCAGGGGGCGCCGTGCCCGCGGCCGCCATGGGCGCCGCTGTCTTTTTCGGGTGCGCCGCCATCGCCTTCGGCCCCGCGGCCGCGCTCGTGCTGCTCACGGTGGCGGCGGAGCCGCTGCGCGTCATCGTGCTGGTGGTGGGGTGAGCCCGAGAGGGGGCTGGAGGCCGTGGGAGGTGCTGAGGGCGCACGGCGGGGGTCTGAGAGGCCGTCGAGGGGTGCCCCGAGGGGCCACTGGCGGATCTGAGGGACCCTCGCGGAGCACTGCGGGGCGGCTGAGGGAGCTGGTGCGGGTCCTCTCGGAGGGAGGGAGCCGTAGACTAAGGGGACGGTTCAGGGGCGGGTGAGAGCACTGAGGGGGCAGCACTGGGTCAGCTGGGGGGAGTCCCAGCCCGGCTGTACCGAGCAGCTGCCCGGTGCCGCCGCCCGGAGCGCGATCCAGGTGTCCCGTCCTTCCCCCCCAGGGCGTTCTTCTGGCTGCTGTCGCTGCTCGCGGCCTCGCTGCTCTGGTTCGTGTCGGTGCAGCTCAGCGGGCGGGAGGACGCGGCGCTGCTGCTGCTCGGCGCCGTCGCAGCCGTGCTGCTGCAGGAGCTCTGCAGGTTCGCCTGCTTCAAACTGCTCAAGTAAGAGCCCTCCCGGGGGTCCCGGGAGCTCTGCCGGGCGCGGGGGGATGGGTCCCAGGGCGTGGGGAAACCACACCAGGTGTGTCCGGAGGAACCCCACGAAGTCTCTCCCTCATTAAACCCCCGGGAATGAACCGGCTCTCCTCGCCCCGCGCTGGCTCGGGACTCCCCCTTCCCCTCTCCCGCGGGTGGGGCTCACGCTCTCTCCCTGGCGGGGCAGGAAGGCGGATGAAGGGCTGGCGACCCTCAGCGAGGACGGGCGGTCCCCGATCTCCCTGCGGCAGATGGCTTACGGTGAGCGGGCCCCGGCCCCGGGGACTCCATCCGACTCCCCTGCCCCTCCTTGGGCCCACCCAGCTCAGGGCTGGGGAGGCCACSGGGGCTGCCCTGACCCCCGGCTCCGCTGCAGTGTCCGGGCTCTCCTTTGGCATCATCAGCGGCGTCTTCTCTGTCATCAACATCTTGGCAGACTCTGCCGGGCCGGGCACCGTCGGGATCCACGGGGATTCTCCATATTACTTCATCACCTCTGGTGAGGCCTGGGGACTTCGGGAGGAGGAGGAGGAGGAGGAGGAAGAAGGCTCTGGCTCTTAGGCTCGTGTCTCTCCCCACAGCCTTCCTCACCATGGCCCTGGTGCTGCTCCACACCTTTTGGGGCGTCATCTTCTTCGATGCCTGCGAGCGGCGCCGCGCGGGGGGCCTGGGGCTGGTGGTGGGCGGCCACCTGCTCACCTCGGGGCTGGTGAGTCCCGGAGGGGCACCGGGACCCCCACCCTCGGCTGCTCCAGGCCCCCTCACTCCCTGCCTGGGGCCGTGGGGCGAGTTACACCCCCCGGGCCCCCCCAGCCCCTTGGGGTGCCCAGGGCAGAGGAGGTCAGTGAAGGATTTGGGGGCATGCAGGGGATTTGGGGGGCACGCGGCTCCGCAGGGGTTCAAGCTGGGTTTCCGCTGGGCTGGGCACCCCTTTCCCTGCCGTGGCTGTTTGAGGGGGCATGGGGGATGTGATCCAGCTCTCTGTGTCCCCCAGACCTTCCTGAACCCCTGGTACGAGGCCAGCCTGGGCCCCATCTTCATCCTCACACTCTGCACTGGCCTCTGGGCCTTCAGCACCGCCGGCGGCTCCTTCAGCAACGTCCTCAAGTGCCTCTCCTGTAAGGGGGGGCTGGGGTGTTGCTTTTGGGGGTTGGGGGCTCCGGAGCTGCCGGGATGGGGGTGGATGGGTCTCTTGGAACAGGGGCTGCATTCCCAGAGGCTCCCACGAGCCCCCAAAGCGCCCCCACCCACAGAAGGGCCCTTTTGTCCCCCAGGTAAGCAGGAGCCCGAGGGCCGGGTCATGCTCTACTCGGCACTGCAGGTGCCTCCCGAGGAGTGAGGGAGCCTCGGCCCCACAGCTGGACACTCACACCAACGCCTCCACCGTCCTGCTCCGGGGGAACTTGGGGTCTGACTGGTGCTCCTGAGGGGGTTTGGGGTCTGACAGGATCTGACCGATGCTCCCACATGGCTTTTGGGGTTTGACTGGTGCTTCCAGGGGATTTGAGGTCTGACCAGGTCTGATTGGTGCTCCCAGTGCAGTTTGGGGTCTGATCAGTGCTCCTGGGGGGATTTTGGGTCTGACCACGACCCCCTTCCCTTTGTTCCCAGATTCTGTTACACTTTTCCCTCAGGTTGAGGCTCTGGGGAAGGCTGGGGGGTCGCTGGATGCCCTGGGGGATGTCCAGGCCTGGGGAGCTCAGGGCAGGACCCCCCCCATTCCCTCGTGCTTCCCCCCAGGGGGGTCCCTGCCCCTGGTGCAGCTGCTGGGGGTGATGCTCTGCGGGTGGGGGGTGCTGGGTGGGGAGTGCTCTGCCCCTCTTGCCCCTGTTGAGCTCCCGGCGGGGTGGGGAGTGCAGCGGGGGGTAAATTTTTTTGATTCAGAATAAAACCGTTTTCCAAGAGCACCGGACACTGAGGCTGCTGGGGGGAAGGGGAGGGAAAAGAGGGCTTGCTCCCCCCGTGTTATTCTGCTCCAGCCCCAGGGGTGCACCTGGGGGGTCCTGGTTTCTGGGGGGTGACAGGATCCAGCCCCAAAGCCCCTCGAAGGCCCCGTTCCCTCCCCACAAAGAGCCACCGGGAGGGGGAAGGGGCTTTATTTGCAGTGGGGCTGCGGGCAGGGGGCTGGGGAGCAGCGGGGACCCCTCCCAGCCCAGTCCAGCCCGGGGGTCAGCGAGGGGCTCCGGTGTCCATGGGGGAGCGGCGGGAGGAGGCCTTGAACACCACATCCTGCGCCTGTGCCCGCCTCGCGCTGCCGGGGGAGAAACCGGCGTGAGGGGGGGATCTTTTCCACAGGGATCGGAGTCCCCCCCCCTGCCGTGGGGGGGGTCCCTCTGAGGGGGGTGAGGGGGTCTCACCGCATCCGCTTGGCCCCGAAGTGGATGGCGAGGAAGAGGCCGACACAGCCGGCGAGGGCGCCGAAGACTATGGCGATGACTTCACCTGTGTGAGCCGGGGGGGTCAGGGGGGTCCAGGGGTGACACCCCCAGCCCAGCCCCCCGGCCCGGCCCTACCTGTGGAATATCCCTCTGGCTCTGCAAGGGAAAAACGGGGTCAGGGCTGGCACCCTGTGCCCGGCCGGGGCTCTGGGAGCCGTGTGAGGGGTGCAGGGGGCCCTTCCCACCTCCCACTCACCCCTGGGGAAGGAGGAGAGCACCAGGCGCTGGTTCAGCTCCTGTGGGGCCCGGAAATTGTCCACCAGGAGCTGTGGCTCCGGCTCGGCCTCCTCCGTGGAATAAAGGCTCCCCTGGAGCTGCTCCAGCTGGAACGGGAAGGGGGGGAGTGCTGAGGGGGTGTCCCCCAAACCCGGGGGGTTCCCCCAGGGCGGGTCCTACCTGGGCCTGGCTGATGCGGACAGGCTGCGGGAAGAGGGTCCAGAGGACGCTCTGGGAGCAGGGGGGGGTGGTCAGGGACCCGTTGTACCGGTAGTAGCGGTCGAGGCGCGGGGGCAGCAGGTCCCGGATGCTGAAGGAGGGGATGGCCACCGTCTGCCCTGTAGGGGGGAGCAGTTGGGGGGTGCAGGGAGGGGGATTTGGGGTCCCCYCCCCCGCCCTCTCCCCGCGCCGCCCCCGCGCTCTCCTCACCTGCGTAGCGGATGCTGCCGAGGTGACTCAGGATGTTGTCGTAGGCAGGGTGGAGGTCATCGCCCACCTGGAGGAGGGAAGGGGGGTCAACGAGGGGCTGGGGGACCTGGGGGGGGCGTGGGTTTGGGGTCTGTACCTCCAGGAGGACGCCGAGCACGGCCAGCCCGCCGGGGTGGTGCTGCGCCGCGCTGGCGTCGGCGAAACGCTCGGTGTCAAAGTGCACCACGTGCATCTGCAGCACAGCAGGGACCCCTGAGCCGCCCAACCCAGCCCTGACCCCGCCACCCCCACGCTGGGGCCCCCCGACCCCTGCCCCAGCCCCATCCCAGCACCTCCCGCAGTGCCCGGGCCTGCCCTCTGCTCCCCATTCCCACCCATTTCTCCTTCCTGCACCCTGTCCCCTCCCTGCACGCGTTTCCCATCCCTGGACACCTTTTCCATTCCCTGCACCGAATTCCTGCACGCAGACCCGTTTTCCCCGCTGTTCCCACGCTGTTTCCCACATCGACACCCCTTCCCGCAACCATTTCCCACGCAATTCCCATGCCATTTCCTGACCCCGGGCCCCTTCCCGTCCTCCTTTCCCAGCCCACGTCCCTCCCCAGACCCGTTTTCGGAGCTGTTTTGCGGCCGGCCGACCTCGGCGGCCCCGGTACCTCGGCAGGGGCACGATGCCCATCCAGCAGGTGCTCAGCGCCGGCGGCGCGGCCGGGCCGGCCCCAGTGGAAGTGGAGCTGCAGGGCAGTGAAGGTGCGGGGCAGCCCCCGCAGCCGCAGGGACGGCGGCAGCGCCAGCACGGCTGCGGGACAGGGGGTCAGCGAGGCCGGGACAGCGGGGAGCCCCCCTGGGACACCACGGAGCCCCCGGCCCAGCGCTCACCGGTGTGGCCGTTGTTGGCGAGGCTCAGGCGGGGGGTCTCGGGATGCTCGTAGCCCTCGGGCTGCAGCGGCGGCAGGGATGGGTCCGGCTGTGCCCCCGCCGTGGCCACATCGATGGGTGACTGTGCCCGGCCCCCACACTCCGGGTGCCCCTCGTGCCAGTGCTGCTGCCCGTGGGGACCTGGGGGCACCCGGAGTCCGGGTGGGTGTCCCCCATCCCCCCTCACCCCAGGGGCCGCTTCACCCAGCAGGGCCCCGTGACCCAAAGCGCCCCAAACCGGGACACGGGTGACATTCCCGAGGGCCTCGTTAATCTGCTGGGGACATTTTTTCCGGCCGGGGGAGCGGGGACAAAGCCGAGCCCGCGGGGCCGGGGGGGGCACCCATGGGTCCCCTGGGCCCGGCAGGATGGGGCTTAGCGGGATTTGGCCAAGGCCGGATCCTAATTGGATTTGGCAGCAGGAGCCTTATATAAAGGAGCACAAAGGGACCATTGGAGCGAGGGGGGCGAGGGGGGGGGGCAGGAGGGGGAAAATGGGGGGCTGCACCCACCTCCCCCCCGTCCGTGTTAGGGGACCCACGTGTCCAGGCAGGGGGTGTCACCCACCCACCTCCTGCCCATTTCGGGGGACCCAGGTGTCCAGGAGAGGCGTGGGGGGTTGCACCCGTCAACCCCCTTCCCGTCTTGGGGCACCCAGGTGTCCGGGAGCCGGGGGGGCTGTCACCCACCCTTCCTATTCGGGGGGACCCAGGTGTCCAGGATCCAGGCGGGGCTGCCCACCCATCCTCCTCCCTCCCTTCTGGGAGGACCCATGTGAGCCCTTCAGCTCAGGGGGTGTGGGGGTGGATTTGGGGTGTGGGGATAAATGGGGGCTCCCTGGGTGGGGTCCCACTCACCCTCGTACGTCCAGTGGGGACCTGTGGGGGAGAGCGGAGGCATAGGGGTCAGGGCTCGGCTGAGCCCCCTGGCCCCACATGGGGGCACCTGAGGGGACRGGGGCTGCACCCCAGACCGGGACCTGCCGGGGGCACCCCGGGGGGACTCACCAGCAGGCAGGGCGGGGGCCAGGCCCCCCAGCAGCAGCAGCACYCTCAGCATGGCAGGGGGCAAGGGGGGCCGGGTGCCACTGGCCCGGCCCTAAATACCCACCCAGGGGGACGGGCCCCCCCGGGGGGGACGGGGAGGGCTGGGGGGGTCCTGGACCTCGTGGAGGGTCGTGGGGTGGAGTCTCGGGAGGGCTCTGGAAGGACACTCTGGGCCTCGTGGGGGGGAGTTGGGCTGGGGGCTCTGGGCCCTGGGGTGGATTTTGGGGGGCGTGGGGAGAGTTGGGCCGGGGGCGCTCGGGGGGAGCCCCGGGCAGACCTTGCACGCGCTCCCCTGGCCCCGCCCCCTCCCAGGGAGTCCCCGCCCCGCTCCCCGGGAGTCCCCGCCCCGCGGGCGCTCCCCCGCGGGCACCCACTGACGTCACAGGAGCGCTCCGCCCCCACGTGGAGGCCCACGCGCCGCCCCGCCCCGGTTATGTAACGGCAGGGGGCGAGGCCGCCCCGCCCATTGGCCGAGACGCGCCGCCGGTGCCGTCGCCCATTGGCTGGGGCCGGGGGCCGGCTCTGAGGAGGTTCCCGGCGCCCCCAGCTGCCCGCCAGGGGGCGCTGCCCAAAGCCGCGTGCCCCGTGCGGCCGCGCGGGGGGCGTGGCCGCGGCCCCGCCCTCCGGCCAATGAGCGCGGGACGGCGGCGCGAGCCAATGGGGGCGAGGGGGCGCGGCCATCCCGGGTGCGGGGGCCAATGGGAGTGGGGCGGGGCGGGGCCCGGCCGGAGGCACGTGCGGCTGCGCACGTGTCCGCGTGGGGCCGCCGCGGGCGGGGCGGGACCGGGACCGGGACCGGAGCCGGAGACAGACAGACCGGGACACCGGAACAGCGACACCGGCACCGGGACACCGGCACGGGCACAGCGTTACCCTGTCTGGGACATTGACACGGGAACGGGGACAGCAATACCAGCACCGGCAGCGCAACCCTGATACCGGCACCGGGACACTGATACCGGCACAGCAACGGGGACGGTGATACTGGCACAGTGATACCGGCATTGGGTCAGGAACGGGAACAGCAACACCGGGACAGCGACACCGGCACCGGGACACCAGCACCGCCGCAGTCGGGAGCAGGTGGGACCCGGGGTGACCGAGGCCGGGGGCGGTCCCGGTAACGGGGATGAGGCAACCGAGGCTGGTGGGGGGTCCTGGTCCCGGTTCTGGGGGCTCCCAGTGCGGGGGGGTGGGGGGGGGCGCGGTGTCCCCATCATGGGTGGGGCTCCTGCAGGGGGATCTCGGTCCTGAGAACGGGGGCAGGTGATGGAGGGAAGGGAGCTGGGGGGTGGGGGACCTGGGACTAGGCAGTGCCGGGGCTGGGGTGTCCCAGGGCTGGGTAGGGTCCTGTGGCTGGGGGCGTCCTGGTACTGGGAGGGGTCCTGGGTGAAGGGTTCCAGTGCCAGGTGCGTCCCTGCACCCCCTACCCTGTCCCAGGAGATGCCAGATCTGCCCCCCCCGGGGGAGCTGTGGGGTGACACCCCCATGGGAGAACATGGCAGCGCCTCTATCTTCTATTTTTGCCCAATATCCCCCTTTTTTCCCCTCTTTTTTCCTCCCTCCCCCAGGCAGCCTCGGTCGGGTGACCCTGCTGGAGCTGAACCCAGGGAGAGGTTCCCCTGGGGGGGGCCCCTCCGCCATGGAGCCCCCCGCCCGCGCCTGCTCCTGCGGCTCCCCTGCCTCTGACAGCGAGGCCGAGGCCGGCAGCTCTCCCCGGAGCACCCCCAAACCTGAGCGCAGCCGCAAGCGGCCAGGGGGGCTGGACCGAGCCCCTCCTGAGTCGCCGCCGTCGCCCCGCGGGGGGAAGCGGCCGCGGAAAGGGGAGAGTGGGGATGCCCCCCCCAGCGACGGCGATCGCCTCTTTGCCCAAAAAGTGAGTTTTTGGCAGGAAACAGCGGGGCACACCCAAAGCTGGGAAGTGAGGAGGGGGGAAGATAGCGGGGTCTGCCTCAGTTTCCCCACCTAAAACGGTGGRTGGGGATGAGCAGGATTCAGGGGTTGAGGGGGCAGTGAGTGAGGTTTGTGGGGGAAGGGGGGTAAGAGGGTTGGGACGGGCACGACACCCCCTCCGCAGTCTGGGTCCAGCCCAGTCACCCTTGTCCTCCCCTTCCTCGCAGTGCCGGGAGCTGCGGGGCTTCATCCGGCCACTGGCGGAGCTGCTTGAGGGGCTGCGGCGGGGCCGGTACGACAGAGGTGGGTGCCCCCCACGCCTCCCTTTTCCCCCTAGACACCCCTTTCCCCCTGTGGAGGACTCACGAAATTTTGGGGCTCCTCAGGGCTGAGCAGCTTCCAGCAGAGCGTGGCCATGGACCGGCTCCAGCGGATCATCGGGGTCCTGCAGAAGCCAGAAATGGGGTGAGTGTCCCCCAGACGTCCCCGGGGAGGGGAACAAGGACACCGCCCTGGGTGCCCCCCCTGCCCAGCGGGTGACGGGAGCTTTGTCCCTGCAGTGCCCGGTACCTGGGGACGCTGCTGCAGGTGGAGGCGATGCTGCGGCTCTGGTTCCCCCACGTCGCCCCCAAACCAGCGCTGGATCCGGCCCCTCCAGCGGCCCCCRCGCGCCGCCGACCCCCCGCCGGCCCCCCCGGGGCTCCCCGGTGCTGCCGCCAGCCCGGGGACCTCCCCGGGAACCTGCCCGTCTCCAGCCCCGCGGGGGCAGCGGGGATGTTACAGCAGGAGGAGTCCCCCCGGTGCCAGGCTGGGACCCCCGAGCTGCCCCCGGCGCCGGACGTGTGACGCCCCCCCCGGTTCGGGGGGGGTCTTGTCTGCATTTCTTGGTTTTGCCTTTTTTGATTGTTTTTTTTTTTTACCGGTGGTCAGTGAGACCCGCGGGCGGGCGGGACTGACCGGGGGGGGGCCACGACCCCCCTCAGGAGCCCCAACCCCGGGGCGGCCGCGTGCCTTGGCCAGAGCGGAGCCCCCTCCCCGCGGGGCCCGGGCAGGGGCTGGGCCCCCCCGGGCTTGTGCCTTCCCCCGTGGCGTGGGGGGGCTGGGGGGCTGTACGGACCCTAGAGGTGGTGGTGAGGTCAGGGGGTGTGTGGCCCCCCGARGGGTGGGGGGGGGGGTCGGGGGGKGTGTGGCCCCTCCCGGGTGGGGCTGTCCCACAGCCGGCCCTGCTGGAAGCAATAAACGCCGCGAGAGCGGCCGGGGCCACCCAGTGTCGTGTCCTCTGTCCCTTGGCGGCCGAGGGGGGGAGGGGTCCCGTCCCCAGGGAGGGGAGGGTCAGAGCCGGCCCTTGGTGCCACCTSGTCCCCCTCCGCTACGGGACCTGGAGTGCCCACGGTGCCTCAGGTCACGGCTGCGGGCAGGGCCGGGGCGAGGGAGAAGCCCGGCCCAGGAGCCCCGCAGGCCCCACGCGTCCACCCCCGGTCCCGAATCCGTCTCACTACCCCAAACCCCGGCCTCAGCTCTGCCCCGCCGGAAGTCCCGGGTGTACCGGAAGTTCCGCCCACCGGAAGTTCCGCCCACGGCCATTTCCGGCCCGGGCGCAGAGCGGCAGCGGTTCCGCTGGGGTCAGGTGGGAACGGGACCGGGACCTTTCGGTTACGGCCCTGCCGGGGGCGGCCTGACCAGGGCCAGCCGGGGCGGGGAGGAGGCCCGGGGCAGCGCTCCGCCAGGACCGTCCCTGGGGCGGGAGGGTCCCTGCCGTGTTCCCTTGGGGCTCTGCGGGAAGGACCGACACCTCCGTGTCCCTGGGGGGTCCTGCCGTGTTCCCGGGAGCGGGGCGGGAAGAACCGGCCCCTCCGTGTCCCCGGGGAGTCCCTGCCGTGTCCGGGACGGGGGGACAGGAGGGACTGGCGCTTCCGAGCCCCGGGGCCGCCCGGTCCCAGCCCCCCCGTCCCGCAGCAGCGCGGCCATGGCGAACCACCTGCGCTTCGTGGGCCGCACTGTGATGGTGCAGAACGGCAACGTGGAGGCGGCGTACGGCCTCCTCAACAGGTGAGCACCGGGAGGCCAGGACTCCACAGCCCGGCCGGGAGTCCGGGCCAGGCGGGGTTTGGGCTGGGAGGGGCCCCAAATTCCTTCATGATCTAGGTTCAGAATCAGAATTCCTCGGGCAGGAGGTGAGGGGAGAATCATGCCGGGCTTTTCCCCTCTGTTCCGCGTTCCACCGCCCCTCGGGTGCGCGTGTAATTAAAGTGAAATAAAGGAACAATTCAGGAGACGGGCAGCGGTGTTCCTGGGAAGGGGGAGGAGGGGACGATCCCATCGCTGAGCTGTGTCGGAGCTCACACACGCCTTCGTTAGTCCCGACTCTAACGAAGCTCCGGGTGCGACTCCTCCCTCTCCCCGCTCTGCTCATGAGCGCACGGTGAGGAGAACGAGCCGAGGGTGCCCACGGAGACCGAGCTGTACGCGGTGTCTGCAGCGTGGGGTGCTCGCTCCTCTCTCCTCGCGCATCCCAGGACCTTCCCTGCCGCTCTCACGTCTCTCTCCCTCCCTCCCYGCAGGATCCTGGCGCAGGACGGCGTGGCCGACGCGGTGCGGCGCTCCCGGTACTACGAGAAGCCGTGCCGGGCGCGGCGGCGGCGCGCGTTCGAGGCRTGCCGGCGGGTGTACTGCGCCGAGATGGCGCGCAGGATCGCCTTCCTGGCGCGGAGCGGCCGGCAGGACCCCTGGCTGGGCTGCTGACGACGACAGGCCCCAATAAAGGCGCTGGCTCTGATCCCCGTTAATTGACTTTGGTTAATGACGGCGGGGGGGGAGGGGGCGCGGCCGCACTTGGAGGGGGCGGGGCCGAGCGCACGCCGGGCTCCGCCCCCTCTGCCGGGAGTGGGTCCCGCCGCGCGCGCGCGCGCCCCGGGGCCCCGCCCTGCGCCTTCCCGGCGCCCCCCGCGCGCTCCGCCGCGCACGCCCCGCGCGGCCGTTTCCGCTTCCGCCCCGACGCGCCGTCACCGTCAGGGGCCGCCGGGCCGGGACAGGGACCGGGGTGAGAGAACGGGGCTGGGGAGGAAAACAGAGCCCCCCCGGAGGCCGTGCGGGGAACGGGGGAAGCGGGCGGGCTGCCGGGAGGGAGGGAAAGAGGTGGATGAAGAGGCCGCGGCGGAGGTGGCCCCGGGCCCGGCCCGCGCGGAGCCGCTCGCCCGGCGCGCCGGTCTGAGGGGGCCGGGCTCGGGGCCCGCTCGCAGCCCCGCGGCGGCGGGGCCGGCTAGACTTTGACTCTGCGGGGCCGCTGGGGTGCGCGGGACCGGGGCCGGCAGGAGCTCCGTGTCTCGACGGGACCGAGGTCCGGGTAAGGCCGAAGGACGCGGCCGGGCGGTGCTCGGGTACACGTTTAGTGATCCTGATCGAGGTTACGGGGGCTGTGTCCCTCACGGCCCTCCGAGCGCTGTGGCTGCTGGAGCTGCTCCCCACGGACACGGCTCCGCTTTCCCGGTGCTCCCCGGGAAACTCCCGCAAAGATGCTGCTTCCCCTGCAGCTCTTGCTGGAGCTCAGGTCGGGTGGAGGCCGAACCGGCCCTAATTACCCGAGTTCTGTGGTTAATTACAGACCTGCTCAGAGCTGTYGATGCGTCAGGGTCGTCATTCATTAGTTCTGCTTGTCCTGAGGCTCTGCAGGGTCAGAACTCCGGGGGGCAACACCGGGATCCGTGTTTGGGCTCTATTTGAACCTGTTTGAAGGGAAGCTGCCAGGAAAAGTAGAACCCGCGGAGGTTTCCAGGCTCTGGAGGGAGCCTGGGCCCCACGGGAACCGGCGGAGTCACCTCCTGGAACTGCTCATGGACCTCAAATTCAGGAGATCTGTGCTAGGACTGACCCCCGGGGCCCCATTCCCACTTCCAGGAAGGATAACTGAACCCTAGGATCCCGGTTCCAGAAAGGACAACTGACCTCCCGGGCTCCCCACGCCCAGTTCCAGAAAGGACATCCGTGCCGGGTGTCTGTTCCCACAGCCCGACGTTGGTGCCATGGTTCTGGCAGGGCTCCTGTCAGGAGAGAACACCGTGGTCAAGCTCATCCCTAAAGAGATTTTCCCTGCAGTTCCCAGATCCGATTAGGGCCCAGAGCCAGTTAAACACAATGGCAGCCACAGCCTGGGCTGTGAGCACCGCTCACGGGGAGCGAGGGGATGTGGCTGCCAGGAAACAGCCYAGATTTGGGGCTGGGCACATTGGGGAAGGGGTCTAGAGTGGTTTGTGCCCGTCACATGGGGTCAGTGGGAATGGGGGGTTCTCCTGTGCCGGAGGTTGTTGCGGCGCATCGCTCTTCCCAAATCATGGAGCAATCCAAATCCCGAGGGGGGTTTGGGGGCCTTGCCACTGGGCTGGCAGCATGGAGATAACTTGGGAGCTCAGGGAAGAGCCAAGATTGGAGGGGATATCCCAAGAATTGTTCCTGGTGTGTTGGTGGAAGCGAAGGAGCGTCCGTTGCGTGAGGGAATGCGAGTGGGACGCAGCAGGTCCACAGTCCCCTCAGAGGGTCAGGCCCTTGTGGGGCTTGGCTTGTTCCAGCCCAAGGTTTAAAAACCAGGAAGCAAACATTGTCTCCGAGAGTTTTCCCACCCGTGAGCCCGATGCTGAGGAGGAAGGGCACGGAGGTGGGGCCGCCCCGGGGCTCTGCTTGACTGTGTCTCTCCACAGGTCCGAGCCAGGGGTTCTGCGCAGCCCCAGCCAGGGATGGCGCTGTCCAAGCGGGAGCTGGATGAGCTGAAGCCATGGATCGAGAAGACGGTGAAGCGCGTGCTGGGCTTCTCGGAGCCCACCGTGGTCACTGCCGCGCTCAACTGTGTCGGGAAGGGCATGGACAAGAAGAAAGCGGCCGGTACGTCTGGGGGGGGCCAGAGCTGGCTTTGTAAAACAGCCCAAACCTCCCCAAGGTGGAGGGACAGGGGCACAGGGCAATTCCCTCAGCCTGTATGAGGTGAGTACGGGAAAATCCATCAGCTGAGGYGGAGGGGAAGCCTTCGGATGCGTTACAAGATCTGAGAAAGTAAAAACTAATTCCTTGTTCAAGGAATTGGAAATGGTAATTTAACCCACGGTGCTTTTTTTGCCCATTACAGCCACAGTTTGTTTGTACTTGAGGCCTGGACTCCCTTAATCCTGTTGTTTAAAGCTCCTGACAACAGGATCCACAGATCCCAGACAGAGTCTTCTGGAGCCTCAAAGGCCTCACTGTGTTTGTAGGGTTGAATCACCCTTAAATTTAAGTGTTGTACAGCTTCCAAGGAGTCTCTGTGGATTCTCCATCCTCCTGCTCACCCCAAGCTCAGGATTCTGCATTGACAGGATTTCCCTCTTTTCCAGACCACCTCAAACCCTTCCTGGATGATTCCACCCTGCGATTTGTGGACAAGCTCTTCGAGGCGGTGGAGGAAGGACGGAGCTCCCGGCACTCCAAATCCAACAGCGACCGGAACCGGAAGCGGGAGCTAAAGGTGATTATTGATTATTGATTGTTTTTTCCTGTGGTTGGGTGGCCTTGAGTGAGGCAGCACTGGTGCTCTGGCACACTCTTCTGTTCCAGAGAGGTACAGCTCAGAATGTTCAAGAGAAACGACTTCTCTCCATGATGAAGTGTGTGAGCCCTTACCTTGCGGTTCTCTTTCCGAAAGCCAGGGTGGAAGCATGGCTTTGGCTTTCTCTGAGGATCTCTGTTAGGCTGGTGCAGTGGAGTGAATCCATGGGGATCCATCTTCCTTCTCTTCTGTGCTCCTTGTGCTTGTATTTTCATTTGGAGCCTGGGAGAGCTGCTCTCGGCGTCTTCCCATCCCTCTCTGTGCCCGGACGCACAATGTGGGGCTCTGTGGTGGATGATCCAGTGGTTTTCATTCCCTTTCTCCACCCAGAATCAACAATAACTGGATTTTGACAACTCCTGTCCTAGTACAGGATTGATTGCAGCTGGGATTCCATAGCTCTGGTGTTTCTCCCTTGTGTGGGATGGTGGAAGGCTCATGCATCCAAAGCTGTTTCCACTTCCTTTCTTCCCTTGAGGACTTTTCTCGTCATCCTCCAGAATTGCATTTTCCCATCACTCTGCCAGGTCTGACAGGCCCTCTCCGTGCTGCTCCCACTCACAGTGATTTTTCTTTCGCTCTTCCCAAGGTTCCTATTTTATGGCATCTGTGTTTCCCTGACACTTTTAGTCAGCCCTCAACCTCGGTGAGCCAGAACAATCCTGTTCAGGATATGGATCTCTTCGGGAGTGCTGGGACAAGCTACTTCCACTCCCTGTTTTCTGTTAGGAATGTGCTTTTCTTCCCTCTGTGGCAGCAGGTGCCAGGCTGGTCCCTGRGGCTGTGGGAGCGTGAGGGTCGAGCAGGGCTGGGAGTCCAGCTGCTCCCCTTGGCCCGCTCAGGGGCACGGCAGAGATGGGGACATTGGCAGTGCCACCACTTGATGGCGGCAGGAGTGTGGTGACAGTCCGGTGGGGTGGCAGGAGAGCAGCTGCCGGCAGAAGGGATCTGGTGCTGGAGAGGGATCTGGTGCTGGCAGCAGCAGCAAGGCTGGGGGTGCAGCAGGGGACCCTTCCCCAGTGAAGCCGCGGGGGTGTCTGGCACTGCTGGTGTTCCCAGCTGGGCAGCAATAGCAGAGACTGATCCTTCTTCTCTTGGCTCCTGGCATGGAGACGAGTGTCCCTCCTGCCAAATCCTCACTCTTCTCTCTGGAATCACATTCTTTGGAGCTTCTCCGTCTTGCTCTGGGTCTGTCTGGACCCTGCAGGAACACAAAATAGTCTCTGAGGTGGTCAGGTTGTGGCAGCACTTGCAGACTGACTGACCCCGCCCCAGCACAGGCTGTGGAGAGGAATTTGTCCTGGCACAGGTAGATCCCACAGTGTTGGGCAGTGATGATTCCCAGTGCCACTTGCTGGGCTGCTTCCCGCTCCTCGGTTCACTCTGGGGTAGGTCATTGCTTGGGAAGGTCAGGAACTGAACATAAAGTTTCCACACTTTATACTATGGGCAAGTCCTTTCTCTTGAACTTGTAGGTTTTCCAAGAAGTACCTGTGTGGCTGAGGAAGTGTCCTTGTAGGATACGAACCGTTGTAGTGAAGAAGGGATTGCAACTAACGCTTACAACCGGTGTGTATATTTTCTTTTCAAATAACACCTTGACACACACACTACAGTAACCCACCCAGCACGGACAGATCCAGCTTTCTATACACAAACCAGACACTGCCGGTGGAATCCACGGCCGCAGCCACGGGAGTTGGGCTGGGCCTGACCAGAGCTCTGTGGAAAACACACTGTGCCTTTTGTGTGGTGACCTGACTGCTGGGAGCCCATCAGCAGGGTCACTGCTCCATGTGCTCTCTGAGCTGTGCTTCTCCGGAGTGGCTCCGGCCTTGGATCTGAGGGAATGCTGCAGGTGTCCCGACCCTCCCTGGGTCCCCCTCCTCCTTTTGGGGAGAGCACATGGTAGGACAGCGCAGATTCCTTCACCAAACCCTCTGAAGTTGGTAGAAGACTTGGAAATGTTTTTATCCCAGTCAGGTCAGCTCTGGGCAAGCTTTTTCCATCTTTCCATGTCGCTGAGACCTTAAATCGCCTCAGTGCCAATCTCCCCCTCTGAGCACCCGAGGGAACAGTGGTGGCTCTTACACAGGCGCGTCCCTGTGATGTCTCCTGTCCTTCACGCTCTTGCATGGATGTCATTGGTGTTTCTCTGGTGGGGGAGCAGGGCCCGGGCTCAGTGTGGGCTCGGCCACCCTGGAGTTCTGCCGTACGGAGCCGGAGCTGAGACATGCTGGTGGTTTCTCCTCTCAAATCCCGGCCCGTGAGGAGAACACTCTGTTCTAACCCAGCTTTCTCCTCTTTCTTTGCACTAGGATGTGTTTGGTGATGATTCTGAGGTATCCAAAGAATCCTCTGGCGTCAAGAAGCGGCGCATCCCACGGTTCGAAGAGGTCGAGGATGAGCCTGAGGTCATTCCAGGCCCACCGTCGGAGAGCCCAGGGATGCTGACCAAGCTCCAGGTCAGTCTGGACCCTGTTACCCACACTCTGCCTGTGCCAGACATCCTGAATTCCAGCGTGGTTTAGAGTTTATCCTAAGTCGTATCCCAAATGGAGGAATCGTATCCCAGTGGCAAAGAAGAACTCACAGTCCGTATTTTCCCACAGATCAAACAGATGATGGAGGCAGCCACCCGGCAGATCGAAGAGAGGAAAAAGCAGCTGAGTTTCATCAGTCCTCCGACACCACAGGTACCTGCCGGAGGCAACGGGCAAATCCCACACGTCCCATGGTCCCTGTTTCACCTGGGATATGTTGGTCTGGGTGTGCTGGCACAGGCACAGAACAAAACTTCCTTCTCTGTCAACAGCCCAAAATTTCTTCTTCGTCGCAATCGGAGCGGCTCCCCATCGGCAACACGATCCAGCCCTCGCAGGCAGCCACGTTCATGAACGACGCCATCGAGAAGGCCAGGAAAGCTGCGGAGCTGCAGGCCCGGATCCAGGCCCAGCTGGCCCTGAAGCCGGGGCTCATCGGCAACGCCAATATGGTGGGGCTGGCCAACCTGCACGCCATGGGCATCGCACCGCCGTGAGTACCCCATCAGCCAGGGTGAGCACCGCAGGGCCGGGGAGGGGCTGGCTAAAGGTTTCTCCAGAGCTGTTGGTTCCCCAGCAATGGCCTTAACTGCTGCTGAAGGGATAAATTTTATATTAAAGAGGTGAAATGGAGGTTCCTCCTCCCTTGGCTAAGAGTCCCAACTTGTGTGCACAAGGTTGGAGTTCCTTCTGGCAGCACAGATGAGCTGTAAAAGTATGGAAACCGTGGAAATAAGCTCAAATTTCCTTTGAATTAATGCTGTATTCACATTTTCACGCAACATATCTTGACCTGCCCCCAGGAAAGTGGAGCTGAAGGATCAGACCAAGCCAACGCCGCTGATCCTGGATGAGCAGGGCCGGACGGTGGATGCGACCGGGAAGGAGATTGAGCTAACTCACCGCATGCCCACCCTGAAGGCCAACATCCGAGCCGTGAAGAGAGAGCAGTTCAAGCAGCAGCTTAAGGAAAAGCCCTCGGAAGACATGGAGTCAAACACGTACTTTGACCCCCGGGTCTCCATAACCCCGGCCCAGCGGCAGAAACGCACCTTTAAGTTCCATGAAAAAGGCAAATTTGAGAAAATTGCGCAGAGGTTGCGAACGAAGGTATCGGACCTCTTGCCCTGCTAATGAGAGCACGGGCAGGAGGGAATTCTCTCCTGGGCTGGGAAGGGACCTAGAGTGGCTTTGATTAAGAAGTTTTCYAGTAAAGTCACCTGAAACTTTTCCTTAAAAACCCCATTCTTGTTGGGATGGTGCATGCCCCATTTAGCACTTGTGTGTGTGAAGAGTTTTCTCACTGCTGTCTTTACTTGTTGAAAGGCAAAATCTCTTTTTTTGACATGAGATTGAAAGTTCTCAAGAGAACAGACTCTTCTCTGGCTGAATGATCAACCCAGAGGTGGAGATTTAAAGGAATTTTGGTAAAATGCCTAAATTCTTGGGGAGAAGGAGAGAGAAGAGGTTCATTAGAAAAGTCCAGGGGTATGGTCCCTAGAGGTAGATGTTCCTTTGGGAATGTCCCATGCTCCTGAAAGGCTTAGGAATAAGAGCAGAGTTTTGGCAGGTGTGGGAGCTTCCCTTTGCTATCACATGCTGTGTGGTTTCTCTTGCAGTCTGCTTCAGATTGTTKGAAAACCTGAATAAATCAGCAGGTGATCTGTGTTGAGTTTTTCATGCAGGTTCCGCTATTTTGGAATGACCTTTCTGTTGCATTTTCCTCCTCCTTGTKCTCAGGCTCAACTAGAAAAGCTGCAGGCAGAGATCTCCCAGGCTGCCAGGAAAACCGGGATTCACACTTCCACCAAGTTGGCTCTGATCACCCCTAAGAAGGAGCTGAAGGAGGGAGAGATCCCAGAGATCGAGTGGTGGGACTCCTACATCATCCCCAACGGCCTGGATTTGTAAGTATTTCCAGGTGGTTGTGCCATGGGAGGAGCTTTGGGAGCTGCTCAGTGGGTCTGGGGGCATGTGGGGAAATCTGTCCAGATGTTCCTGCTTGAGCATCTAATTCCACCTGTCATATCCATGATCCAGATGGGCACTGGGTTTGCTCCAGAAGTCTCTCTGGGGGCTGTAGTAGGCAGCTGCTCTGGAGTTGGAGGGATGTTTTAGCCCAGAGTTGGGAAGGTTTGGTTTTGTTTCAAGCATGAGCATTCCCCACAAGACTTTCACAGTGGATGTGGGGACCTACCCCGAAATGGGGGGAACACTTCCACGTTAACACCACGTCCCTGTGAGACTCCGTCAGCCCACTGAGCTCTGGGTTGGGATTTGCACAGGAATTGGGGCTGGGAATTCTGCCGTGACGCCCAACTCTCTCCTTTCTAGAAAAGGCGGGACGACCTCCAAGAGGGACGAGTACTTTGGGATCACAAACCTGGTGGAGCACCCGGCCCAGCTCAACCCCCCAGGTACGGCCCTGGCTCGGGAGGTTTGGCTGTTCAAGCAGCCCTGACCCCTCTGCGCGGTGCTGCCGGTTCCTCCCGGTCCCGGTGGGGCACCRCATCCCTCCGGATCCTCCCGGGCACATTCCTGACGGTCTCATTTCCCTGCCAGTGGACAGCGACACGCCGGTAACCCTGGGCGTGTATTTAACGAAGAAAGAGCAGAAGAAATTGCGGCGCCAGACACGGCGAGAAGCCCAGAAGGAGCTGCAGGAGAAAGTCAGGCTGGGCCTGATGCCACCACCAGAGCCCAAAGGTGAGGGACAGCCTGGCCCTGGCCAGGCATGGAGGTGTTGGGAATGCTGCAGGCAGCACAGCCTCGGCGGGATTGCATGAATCTGCGTGTCAGAGGGATCCGGGATCCACACGAACAGTGGGTTTATGAGCCTGGAAGTGTTCTGATGGAGAAAGTTGTCCAATGGGAGCTTCTTCCAGCTCCTCTCCCATTCCTGTGTCCGATGGGAGCYCCTCCTGGCCCCTCTCTCGTTGCCATGTCCGATGGGAGCCCTTCCAGCTCCTTGTCCATTCCCTTGCAGTGAGGATTTCCAACTTGATGAGAGTGCTGGGCACGGAAGCTGTCCAGGACCCAACGAAGGTGGAAGCTCACGTCCGAGCACAGATGGCCAAGAGACAGAAGTAGGTGACACTTCTGTACTGGGTTTTGGGACAGTTTTGGATGGATTTAGTGCTGGTGTTTTGTTCAGGACCCATCTTTTCAGTGCTGCCTCTTTGCTTCCAGGGCTCACGAGGAAGCGAACGCGGCGAGGAAGCTCACAGCAGAGCAGCGGAAAGCCAAGAAGGTGAAAAAGCTCAAGGAAGATGTTTCACAGGGAGTTCACATAGCTGTGTACAGGTGAGTGAGCTCAGGGAGAACTCACAGGTGAACTCTGTCGCTGGGCCCAGTCGGGGGAGAGAGGGAGCTCTCAGGGCTGGGATAACGATTCTGGTTTTCCACAAATATTTGATTATTTTTTTCATCTTATCCTTAGGGTCCGAAACTTGAGCAATCCAGCAAAAAAATTCAAAATCGAAGCAAATGCTGGGCAGTTGTACCTCACAGGCGTGGTGGTCCTGCACAAAGACGTCAACGTGGTGGTGGTAGAAGGAGGTGAGGCCTTCCAGGCAGGCTTGGGTCWCCACCGAGCGTTCCAGAGCTTGCCTCCAGCAGAAATTGTTATGGAAATTGGTGACAGGGTTAGGGAAGGACAAGGAAGTGAGGAGGCAATTAGAAACTCCCTTAATTACATCGCTAACAGGGTTATCACTGACTGCAGAGTGCAGTAATCCAGTCAGAAAACCCAGAGAGTTCCATGTGAAGGGGAATCTCTGCCAACTGCAGGTTTAGGGATTTTCTGAGAATGTTGAGTCTCAATTCTTCCACAGGCCCGAAAGCACAGAAGAAATTCAAACGTCTTATGCTGCATCGAATAAAGTGGGACGAGCAGACGTCAAACACGAAGGGAGAGGGTGAGCGATGCTGTGCTGGGGTTGGGGGGGAGTTCTGCTCCGCTTTCGGGACTAAACTGGCTCTCTTGTGGGGTTTTTCCAGATGATGACGAGTCTGATGAGGAGTCCGTTAAGAAAACAAACAAATGCTCTCTGGTTTGGGAGGTGAGTCATGGTGAGGGTGCCATATGGGCCGGAGGCTGAGGCAGGATCCTGCTCAACATCACAGACAAAATGTGTGTTCCCGTGTTCCCCATGTACCCTGGAGCCGCATTCCCTGTGCAGAGGGTGGGAAATGCGAGTGGGACGTCACCCCTTGTCTCCCGCCAGGGTACAGCAAAGGATCGCAGCTTCGGCGAGATGAAGTTCAAGCAGTGCCCCACGGAGAACATGGCGCGGGAGCACTTCAAGAAGCACAGCGCCGAGCACTACTGGGACCTGGCGCTCAGCGAGTCTGTGCTCGAGTCCACGGACTGAGCCTGGCTCGGCCCCGCGGCCACTCCTGTCCCACAGCCCCTGAGCCGGACAGCGCCCCTCACTCTCCTCAGCACCCTCATTAAAGACATATTTTTTAAAACAGATCGCCGTTGTGTGTTTTCGGGTGAAGGGGGGCAAGGGTGGCATCGCCCCTGCGTTTGCCTTTGCTGAAGGAAGGGATGGGGGCCCGTCAGGGGTGTCTGAGGGGACTGGGGGGTCTCGAGGGTGTCTGTGAGGGGAACGGAGGCAGAAGCTACTTCCCCTCCGTTAAAAGGACAGGGCCCCAAGCTGTGCCAGGAGAGGTTCAGGTTGGACATCGGGAGGAATCTCTTATGGGAAAGGGTGGTCAGGCATTGGAAGAGGCTGCCCAGGAAGGTGGTGGAGTCCCCATCCCTGGAGGTATCCAAGGAACGTCCGGACGTGGCCCTCGGTGCTCTGGTCTGGCTGACAAGGTGCGGATCGGTCACAGGTTGGACTCTGTGATCTGAGAGGTCCTGTCCAATCTCAGTGATTCCGGGATTTACGCCGTAAAAGCCGTTTTCACCCCCGCGCTGTGCCCGCGCTTTCCGCCCCTCTCGCGGCCGGGGGAAGGGGGGTGGCGAGGGGGAGCCGCCATCTTGCCGGGCGGGGCGGGGCGCGCGCGCGCGCAGGCGCGGCGGGGGCGGGGCGGCGCGTGCGCAGCTCGCCCGTGTGCGGGAGTCACAAAATGGCGGCGGGGGGGCGGGCGGCGCGCGCGGGGGGGGCCGGGCCGTGACCGCCTCCGGTACCGGCACCGCCTCGGGCCGGGACCGCCTCCGGCACCGCCCGGGCACTCCCGGGGCCCCGCGATCCCCCCGGGCCGGGACCGCCTCCGGCACCGCCCGGGCCGAGCGAGTCCCCCCGGGCCGGGACCGCCTCCCGGCGCCTCTGGCACCGCCCGAGCACCCCCGGGCCCCCTCGATCCCCCGGGCCGTGACCGCCGCCCGGCCCCGTCCCGGGCCCCGTCCCGGGCCCCGCCGCCCCACGAGGCGCCGCCCCGCCGCCCCCCGCGCGGCCCGGCCGCGAGCAGCGCGGGAAGATGGCGGCGGGCGGCGGAGGCGGCGGCCGGGCCTCCTCGTCGTCCTCCTCCTCCTCGGCCGCCGCCGCCTCGTCCGCGGCCGGCGCGCTCGAGGCCTCGCTCGACA
The DNA here is from genome assembly GCA_018881555.1 of Amblyornis subalaris. Taxonomy (NCBI): domain Eukaryota; kingdom Metazoa; phylum Chordata; class Aves; order Passeriformes; family Ptilonorhynchidae; genus Amblyornis; species Amblyornis subalaris. The sequence continues at coordinate 197,800 of JACAXG010000212.1, forward strand.
GGAAGCTGCAGGCGGTGACCAACACGATGGAGTCGATCCAGGGCCTCTCCTCGTGGTGCCTGGAGAACAAGCGGCACCACAGCACCATCGTGTACCACTGGATGAAGTGGCTGCGCCGCTGTGAGTGCGGGGCCGGGGGGCGGCCGGGGGGCACAACGCGGGGCAGCGAGCGCGGCCGGGCCGGGAGTTCCGGCCCCGCCATCGGGGGCGAGCCCACACCGGGGCACCTGTAGGCACTCGAGGACTGGTGGCTGCTGCGCAGGGTCGGGTTCTGCATCGTAGAAAGGATTGGGTTGGAAAGGACCTTAAAGCCCGTCCAGTCCCACCCCCTGCCATGGGCAGGGACACCTTCCACTGTCCCAGGTTGCTCCAAGCCCCGTCCAGCCTGGCCTTGGACACTTCCAGGGATGGGGCAGCCACAGCTTCTCTGGGCAGCCTGTGACAGGGCCTCACCACTCTCACAGGGAAGAGTTCTTTCCTGACATCTAATCTAAATCTCTCCCTTTACTTTGAAGACATCCCACCTTGTCACCCTTGCACAAAGTGCTTGTCTGCACCTTAGTGGCAGCATCTTTGTCTTCCTGACTCCACTAAAGCRTCACTTTGGGAGCTGGGGGACGCTGCCTTTGGTGTCATGGGTCCAGGGTCTGTTTCTGTGCCCCATCCCGACTGTGGGCACAAACAGTCCGGACGCCAACGCTGGGGCTGACCTGGAGGGAGAAGGTTGGTGTTGGCAGGAGGCTCAGCACAGCAGTGTTATCTCCACTGCCGGGGGAAGGTTTGACTCTTGTTGTGGGAGTTCAAGGAAGTGTTGCTTGGCAGGAACACGGAGGTAACATTCCCACCCCAAAGTGTTGATCTGGTGTGTGCTGAAGCTCTTGGAAAGTTTGGGGTAGTTGGGTTTCTCTATCAAGGCACTGCTGTAGAATGCGTCTTTGCCCAGAGTTTTATTTCTTTTGGCCATACTCCATGGGATTAAAGAGAGGAAGGTGAGAGCCTTGGAGGAAGGTGCCCTGGGCCATCCTGCCTCGCTGTCACTGCCACCTCTCTTGGAAATCCTCCTCCCTCGGACGCCTCTCGGCACTGTGGCATCATCCTTGGGGCTCCTTTCCCTCCTGCTCCGAGCGCACACCCTCCGAACCAAATCCAGCCCATCTCTCCTTGGGATGTGCCAACTCTTCTGGACGTGGTGTCTCTTGTCACAGCTGTCCTGGCTCCTCCCTAGGCCCACGGTGCTCTTCCATCACTCCTTCCCCCTTCCCAAGCTCACCAAAAGCCATTGAACTGTTCCCACCTGCAGGTCCTTGATGCCCTGTTCCTGTCTGCTGCTGGGCTTTCTGCTCCTGCCCTGAGCCCTTGGCACCAGCCTGGAATTCTTGTTGGAGTTTGTGGGATTCTTCCAAGGTTTCCCTTCACAGCCCTCATGAGGATCTCACCTCCACACACCTCCTTTTATCTAGGTCCCTCCTTAACCAACTTACCACACTAAACCCATCCTTGACAGTGGCTGCAATGCTGCTGTGCCCTGACCCCTGATTATTTGGTTACTTCCCGCTTCCATAGTTTTTTTTTCCTGCTTTTCCCTTCATGGTACACTTCATCCTCTGCCCCCAAGGACCTCACAGCCTCTCTGTGCTCTCATGCTGTAGGAAGTTACTGTCCCAGCCAGGTGGTGCCATGGCGAGTACAGGTGGCTCTGGGTTCCTTTCCCAGCTTTTGAATGTTTTAACTCCAAAGCTCTTACAAACACATCAAACCTGCTCTTTCCAGGGAGCTCCTGGCCAGGGAGAGTGCGGTGGGGTTGGGTCTCCTGGGACACAGAATTGGGTCGTTTCAGGAAAAGCAGGAGTGCTGGTATTTGACACGTTGTTCTTGGATTGGGATCTTCCTTCTGAGTCACAGCTGGTCCTGTGCACAAGCCACACTGGTCATGGCCAGAGTTCCCAATAGGAACATTCCTGCACGAGGATGATGCCCTATCTTCACCTCTGGGAAGTTTCTGAGGGGAATCCAAGTATTTGTGCAGGAGGGTCTGGTCAGAGTGTCGAAGTGTGAGTTAAACAGGACCCATCCATAGGCTCTGAAGTGCTGTTTGTGTTGGTCCTGTGATGCCTGGTTTCTGTCTGGAACCCAAAGACACTGGGTTTTCCTTGTGGATCATGTCCACAGCCTCCCTGTGGGCCCAGCATGGATCTTCCCTCCTGTGTGGTCCAGGTGTATCTTGGTTTATAACTTGTGGCTCCAACTCTGCTCTGCCCTGTGCGGGGTCACGCTCGGTGCTGGGTTGGTCGGGCCAGAGCTCCACTCCGGGTTTCTTTCTGCTGTGTAGATGTTGGATCGTTTAAATCAAGGGTTTATAGTTCTTCAAAATCTATTTTGTGTTATTAAGATCTCGAGTCGTGGCTCTCTGCTGGTGAAATGTCTCTGAGATGGAGGGAACATCCGGTGAGCAGCGGGAGAATTGGCACTGTAACACTGGATTTAACTAAGTCACAGAAGCCCCATTCCAATGGGATGATGATCTGAGAGATTATCGAGGCTGGCATTTTGGGGAAAGCTGGCTCCAAACTGTTTTGGAAAGCCAGGCGAGTGCAGTCCTGCTCCGGGTGGATTCCCAGCCCTCCGGGCAGAGTGGCGCACTCTGCACTCCAGAAAACCCATCCCGACCTGCCGTGTCAGCATGTACAGGGCACAGGTTGTGAGCAACAGGTTCTGGTGATGAGTCCTTGGGTCGTTGAGTTCATGCTGGCAAAGCTCGTTCTGGGATGTGGGAGCTGGTGCTCCAGGCTGGAGGAGCAGGGTTAGGGATAAAACCTCRTTCCGGGGTGTGGGAGCTGGGGCTCCATGCGGGGTTGGGGGTGAGCAGCTGCTGGCGGGGGCAGCAGCCGGGTGACTCCTGCCTTGGCTCTCCCACCTTTGCCGTGTGTTCCAGGGCAGGGACAGCAGAGGGACAGGGCTTCAGGAGCAGGGACTTCCCGAGGGCTTTGTCCCTGTGCCCTGCCCTGGGTCTGGGGCTGGACGGTGCTTCCTCCTCGCCCGAATCCGGAATGACGCTCAGAGGGAGCAGAACCGGTGCTGCTGGCAGGGGCTCAGGGAGGCTTAAGGACACCGACCCTGGGGATTTGAGGATCCATCCGAGCTAAGCCTTTGCTGTGTCCTCAGCTCCGCTTCCCCGCAGAGGAGGATCTGTGTGGGATCTTCTTTTGAACAAACCACTTGTGAACTCTCCCTGGGCTGGGGAGAGCAGCGCGGGTGGAACATTTCTGCCGGGAGCTTTTTCAGGTTGTGAGTCAGGGGTGAGTTCCCACTGAGGGCTCTGGACCAGGAAGGATACTGAGCTTCCTGACAGGAATCCCGGAGACCAGGAGAGCCCCAAGGTGCAGCCGTGCTGYGGGAAGTGGCTCTGCCAACGTAGGGACAACTGGAAAATGAAGCAGGGTAGAGAATTGAGGGATTTGTAGATAAAAACTGATTCTGGTTGCAGACGGGGGTGACATGGGCAGGTGGGAGGTGACAGCACACGGGCATGTGAAGCAACACCATCTCTTGGCATTGTTCCTCTAGTTAAATCCTCGGGAATGTCGTTAGTGAAGTGAAGGAGCTCATTAGCATGTGGATGAGCTGCCCAAGTTTACTCGCCCTGAGGAAGGGGTTTGATGAAGTAGCTCGGTTTGGAGCCCTTGAAGGGCTGTCCTGCCTGGAGAGGAGTGTCTGGGCAGCAGTGTCCCGGGAACCAGACACACTCAATAAACGTGTTAATGAACGTTGGGTCATTGACAGGAGGCATTAAAGGGTGTGGAGGAGGTCTCTGCCCTCTGGACTGCTGTGGAGGTAGGGATGTGCCTGGTAAAACCTCCCTGATGCAGCTGAGAACCTCAGAGATCCCATTAATCTGTTACAGCCTAAAAATGAGAGTTTATACATGATGAATCTTAAAAAATATTAGTAAATGGACTCTAAATTATTAAATGGGGGTGAGATGAGTCAGTAGCCAACGGGACAATGCCAGAGTTTCAGAGACCAGCCCAGCCTCATGCTCTGGAGTGGAGCTGGGCACAGGGGCAGTGGCTTTTTCCATGCTTTCTAAGCCCAAATCAGAGTTGAGCTTTAATGTTACCAAACATGACGTTTGGGGAAGATCTGGAAATCATTTGTAAATTGAAGATTTCCTCTCTAGCCCCTGGGTTTGCCCGTTGGACCTTGGAAACGCTGAAACCTTCCCCAAAGCAGCACTGAATTGTTGGGATCGAGGCGTAGCTGATGTGACACTTCTGCCTGATGCTGAATCTAAATTTTCTTTCGTCCTCAGCTGCTTTTCCTCATCGGCTGAACCTTTTTTACTTGGCCAATGATGTCATACAGAACTGCAAGAGGAAAAATGCCATTGTCTTTCGGGACACYTTCGCAGAGGTGCTTCCCGAGGCCGCTTCGTTAGTGAAGTGAGTAATGAACTAAGGGGGTGCAGGGAGGCTGAGTGTCTCAAGTGGGAATCTTTCTTCTGACATCTCAAACTCTGGAAATATCAGCAGAACTTGAAGGATTTTGTTTAAACAACTGTGTGTTTGCAGAGTGGGCCAGGGTGGGTGTGAGCTGGGCTTTAATTTGCACAGGGGGCTGCTTTGGGTCAAGTTATCCCATGAAGCAGTGAGGGAAGCCTCACACCAGTGCCCTRCAGCCAGTGGGTAAAGAGTGCTCTTCTCTTCCAGGGATCCATCCGTTTCCAAATCCATTGAAAGAATCTTCAAAATCTGGGAGGACAGAAATGTGTACCCTGAGGAAACCATTTTGGCACTGAAAGAAGCTCTGAGTAAGTTACTTGCCCTTTGCATTTCTCACCTTACGAACTGCCACGTGAGCTCGAGGTTGTAGAAATAGTCTGGGGTCACTGAGGGGAATGAGGGGCATTTGCACCTGGCACAGGCTGTAACATAGCCGGGTGTGGGACGTGAGCAGCACTGGATTCTCCTGCTTCACCTCTTTTGTACCTTTCTGAAGGCAGCTGTGAATTCTTTCACATGAGCTGGAACTGCTCCAGCTGAGAGCAAACAGAACGTGAGGCTGAAATGGTCCTACACCTCCTGACCAGGGTGCTCTGGCTCTACCTCCGAGTTCTATTCAACAATAGGCTGGTTTAACTAAAACTATTTGTGGGGTAGGAAGAGGCAGAGGCAAAGCTGGAGGGTGAAGAGCCCTCGAGTCCTTAGGGAAGAAAACACGCGGAGTCGGTTAAAACCAGGAATTAGCCAATGCTCCAGTACTTGAAGGAGATCGGTCCAGGTTCCGGCTTTACTCACATCATGAAGAGCTGAAGGTGCTCAGGAAGCCCTCGGGTCTGGTCTGAGGGCTGTCACAGCAGGAGGAAGGTGCTGTCTCGGGTTGGGCTGTGGCACAAGGACAGGCTCGAGCTGTGTGTTGCATGCTGAGAAGTTGTTTGTGCGTATGGTCTGAAATCCCTCGTTTCTGTAACTTGAAAACAAAAGTCTGTGAGGTTTCAGGTAATTCAGGTATTGTGGCTGCTTGCCTGTTCAATGCCGATTCCATTACAGCCTCTCTAAAGAGTTTGATTTTTAGATTCCTTGTGTTTTTCCTTTTTACTGTGATTTTTGAACTGTCTTAGTGCAAGGGCAAACAGAAACTTGATTTAAAAATGGCAGACCACCCCCAGGTTGCTGCATTCCTGAGTAAACTGAGGTTCTCTTGGGCATCCAGCAGCTCCTCTAAGGAAGTTGGTCGAGGTATTTTAAAACAAATTTCTGTTCACTCTTTCACCGTGCAACCGTACGGCACCAAAAGCCAGATTCTGACAGGAATCCCATAATGCCAGACTGCCAAAAATGAAATTTTTTCCAGGTACCACTTTCAAAACTCAGAAGCAGCTGAAAGAGTCTCTGAACAAACCGAATAAGCCGTGGAAGAAATCACAAAGTAAGGAATAACTGTGAACTCTGTGCCCTAATGCAGAAATTGGCTGCTCAAGGAGCAGAAGGGCTGAGCCCGGCGTGGGCTGAGCCAGATGAGCCTGCAGGCTCAGAAGGGCCCCAAGATGTGCACACCAAGGAGGTGTTGGTAGAAAACCACTTTGCAAAGGAAAGAAGTGAGGCAAAAATAAGATCTGAGAGCAGAGGTTGCGGACAGGAGAGGAAAGAGCTGGTGGAACCTCTTGGAAACTGGTGTTAGACTGGTCAGAGATGGAAAGAAGACAGAGAGAAGCAGGATATGGACGTTCCCTTCATGCTCAGGAACACTCCTGCCCCAGCAGGCCAGGCTGGGAGGAGGAACCTGGAGCTGGGAGTGCAGGGACAGGACGTGGGAGTCCAACAGCCCCAGACTCAGCCCAGCAGGAGAGAATTTATATGATGAGCAACCTTAATGATCTCATTGTGCACCAAAGTCCCCACAGAGAGGTGGTGGGACATCAGGTGTGACATGTGGGACATCAGGTGCGGCGTGTGGGACGTCAGGTGTGACGAGTGGCACAGGGGCTCAGAAGGTTCACAGTGTTTGGGAGTGTTTATTACTGGGTTTAACACCACAAGCTGCTTTCCCAGACAGAACTGGGCTGTATCCAGCATGGATGGAGGGTTTAGTGCTTTGCTTCTCATCAGCTCCTTGCTTCTCCTTTCCTATTTCTTCTGCTTTGTCCAGAATCCAGCGGATTCAGTGTCTCTTGCCAGCGGGACTCGTCCCCCACTCTGTAACCAGGTGTGACAGTTATAGCTCTGAGCATGGTCAGACCGAGGAAGTGCCCAAGGCAGACCCTGCCCACAAGAAACCTGGGTTCCATGTCAGCTCCAGGTCTGGCACTTTGGGAATAACATTATTCCCTTCCATGTAGAGAGGTGTAGCTCCTTGGATAAGGCCGTTAGATCGACCCTTGCAGGGACTTGTCTTCCCAAGGAAAAGGTGTGCCCAGGAAGTACTGAGAACATGTTAAAAGTCAGAGTTCAAAAGCAGCAGTGTCACTTGTTGAGCCCATCCCAATCCAGCTGTGCGTGTCCGTGTCCCCACGAGCTGCCAGGAGCCCGGAGCATGGAGGGACACGTGCATGGAGGGGAGGATGTGATGGGTAACACATGAAGTTACCTTAAAATATCTTTTATTAGGCTGCTTTTTGTGGCTGACTTTCCATYGGGATGTGGTTCCTTAATTTCTTCACACTTTCCCTTTATCCCCACAGCCTCCACCAACCCGAAAGCTGCTCTCAAGTCCAAGATTGTCGCTGAATTCCGAGTAAGTCTGCGAGTGAAAGTGACTTGTGGCACTGACCCCCACCTTGGGGGTTTGCACGTGGTGGGACCCCAGGCCTGAGAGCCACCTGTGCCGTGGGGGCTGTGACACAGGAAGGGGCTGGGCAGGCTCAGGTCGTTCTTGTGAAGGGGAGTTTGGGGTGGCTGAGGAGTTGGTGGTAAGAAGTTTGTCTAAGTTCAGTGCCCCAGCAGAGGGGGGTGTGTTACGGAAATGCACAGGCACCTGCAGAGTGAAAGAAGGAACTGAATAAAAAAGGCCCGTCCCTGCTCTTAACCAGGAGATGTGGGGAATTGCAGCTCCTGCCTGAACCCAGGTCTGCTGATTGTGAGATTTGAGGTTAAAAATCCCGAGATCCGTGTGGTTCCTGGGTTAGCTCCCACTTGGAAGCGTTCTGGAGCCAGAGCGGAGGCAGGGCCGTGCTGTTCAGGGCTTGTCTTCCCTGGAATGTGATGAGGAGGCTTTTCCTGTTKGCTTTTTTCCAGCCCCAGTCCCTCATTGATGAGCTGCTGTTGTACAAGCGCTCGGAAGATCAGATAGAGCTGAAGGAGAAGCAGCTTTCCACCATGAGGGTGGACGTGTGCAGCACTGAGACACTCAAGTGCTTGAAAGGTAAAGCCCCGAGGGACTCGAAGGAGTTGTGGGAGCTCCTCAGTTCTGCTGAGCTGGAAAATGCCAGAATTTGTGTCTGGAAAATGCCAGAATTTGTGTCTGGAAAATGCCAGAATTTCAGAGTGGGGTTAAGAACCACCAATCAGGAGCCAAAAATCTTGGTTAGTTTGAAAATCTGTGGAAACTTTTGGGTGTAGAGTTCAGACCAAGCTAATGAGTAGTTGAAAACCAACACACACTGGCAGCAACCAGCTGTCCTCTTTGACAGATGCCAGTGGGTGACTGAGGTGGTCTGGGAGCGTGTGGCTCTGCTGTCCCAACATCCCAGGTGCTGCCCTTGAGGCCACACTTGTGTGGTTTGGAACTGGCAGCTCATTTCCGTGGTGTTCATCTCCCTGCAGATAAAACGGGAGGGAAGAAATTCTCCAAGGAGTTTGAAGAAGCAAGTTCAAAGCTGGAGGAGTTTGTCAATGGCTTGGACAAGCAAGTGAAGAATGGCCCCTCGCTGACCGAGGCGCTGGAGAACGCCGGGATATTCTACGAGGCACAGTACAAGGAAGTCAAGGTGGTGGCAAATGTAAGTGTGCCTTTCCTGGATCCTCCATGACTGCCCGTGTTCAGAGGCTGGAAAACACCTCATCTCCCTATTCCCAAATTAAAAACATCATGGGATTGTTGTACAGGTGGTTTCCAAAGAGAGCAGAGTTGAGGTTTTGGGCAAGACAAGGAGATGCTCCAAAAATCCAGCAGCTGGAAGCTCAATTCATGTGTGTTGCTGGAATTTTGGAGCCCCTCTGGATTCTTAAACAGGGCAACATTACAGTTAGTGTGACAAATCCTGGATTCTGGAAGCTTGTGGTTCATATGGGAACTAGATTAGCAAAGAAAGGACAGTAGTAAAGTGTTACAAAAACAAACAACACCCTTCAGACACTCCCAAAAGCCCCAAACAGGCAGAATGTATTTGTTAGAAAACTGGGGGGGAGGGGGGGTATGAAAATCATTTTAAGTCAGTGGAAAAAGGTTTTATCTTCCRCACTTTTTGTGGTTGTTGCTCTGTGAGTTGCATGGAGAAGCCGAGTTCTTACCACTGCAGGGTCCAGGGAATTGGAATTGGTTTTCTCAGGCTGTGTGTTGCTTCCTTAGGGAAGTGACTGAGGCGTGAAAGATCCCCAGCCCGGTGTCCTTCCTTCCTTAGGCCTATAAAACATTTGCTAATCGAGTGAGCAATCTGAAGAAAAAGCTGGACCAGCTGAAAGCAACCCTTCCCGATCCCGAGGAGTCTCCCGTCCCTTCTCCCAGCATGGACGCCCCATCTCCCACGGGCTCCGAGTCCCCTTTCCAGGGAATGGGGGAGGAGAACACCACCCGCTCTCCAGCAGCCGGAGGGCGCAAGATGGTCTCTCCGGAGCCTGCCACAGATAATCGGGATGTGGAGGACATGGAGCTCTCCGATGTGGAGGACGATACATCCAAAATCATTGGTACGTGATTGTGGTGTGGGAATTGCGGGACAAACCAGCCCTTTCCAGCCTCATTTGGGATGTGCAGGAGGCGCAAAGCCCATGCTGGGCTATGGGCTGAGGCTGTTGGGTTTGGATCTCTTGACACGACACAGTCCCACTGTGATTATTTCCCTCTCCCAGAACACTCCTCAAAGATGTTTTTACATCAGTGGGAATCAGAGCTGATGTGTCCTAAGGCTTTTTGGGGGACTGACTGACAGTTCTGCTCGTTTCTCCCTCTCTGCTGCAGTGGAGGAGAGGAAGGACAAACAGGCTGCTCCGRCCCCAGCCCCTGCCAAGACCGAGAGTGTCCCCAAAGCGGTGCCATCGGCTGCCGCGGCTGGCACGGCCTCGGCGACAGTGACGACACCAGCGCCAGCCCCCCCGACCCCCCCAGCTCCCAAGGTGGTGAGCACAGCTCCTGTCCCTCCAGCACCGGCCCTGGCCTTGCCCAACCTGGCCAACGTGGACCTGGCCAAGATCAGCTCCATCCTGAGCAGTTTGACGTCGGTGATGAAGAGCACAGGTGAGTGCTGAGCCGGGCCGTGAGCAGCGGCACTGACAGAGCTGGGTGATCATTTAAAGGTTTAATTGTCTCAAAATAAATGTGAGTGAGTTACTGCTCTCAAAGGTCTGGCTCTGTCTCCGGCACACGGTGTCAGCTCCCTGAGCCGAACGCGCATGCGTTGCCGGAGCAGCGTGGGTGAGTGGTGTGTGCTCCCGCCCCAGGTGTGAGTCCTGCCTCAAGACCTTCGCCGGGGACCCCGACCAGCCCCACAGCTCTCACCAGTGGCCTGAAGACTCCGGTCCTGGGAACCCCATCTGCTCCTTCAAATCCGTTAGCAAATATTCTCTCCAAAGTTGAGATAACCCCAGAAAGCATTTTGTCGGCTCTCTCCAAAACTCAGACTCAGACGGCACCCGCCCTGCAAGGTACTGGGGTGGGTGTTGGGGAAGGGCTGGCAGGTGTTTGAGGGCAGTGGCCGGGCTGGAACGTGCTGCTCTGCTTGTCCCAAAGTGAAAACAGAGGGAGAAGAACGTCATTGGAATGTTCTACATCTCTGGCACGTGTGGATGGTCTTTCTCAGGTAGCACACATGTGTCGGACCAGTGAGATCCGTCACTTCTCTGTGTTTCCTGCTTGTGCTGTGGCCGAAACGCACGTACCCAGAACACTCCCTGTAAGGCTCCTGAACGGGACAGGAGACTGAGAGGTCTCTGTTTTCCATGTGCAGAAAGCTGCCCAGAGGTTCCGCTTCTGCTCCGGCACCTCGCATGGGTCACCTGGCCAGCAGGACAGGGTTTCCCACTCCTGGCTGCAGACCAGGACGAGTTCTTACCCAACTGACTTGATGGTGTAATTTATATTTGTAGATCAATCTAAGCCTCTGGCAGAAGGTTGCACCTCACTGGGTATAATGTCAGTGCAGCAGAATCCAGTCCTTTTCATGGCCAAAGCCCAAGAGGGGTGTTAGAGAACAGTGTCCACAGTGTGAACACAGAAGCCTTTCCCATGGCAGTAGCTTGGGGTGATTTGCCTCTGCCCCAAGTGCCTGATGCAGCAGTTCTGTTTTCCAGGTCTGTCATCCTTGCTGCAGAGCGTGGCTGGGAACACCATTCAGGCAGGCGAGCCTGCCTCGCAGAGCACCTCGGCATCGCCAGCCAATGCGACTGTGCCGTGCATGAAGGGCAGGAACGTTCCTTCCAATCCGCAGTCCTTTATAGCCAAAAGTTTTGGTTATTCTCCAAACTCGACCACCGCAGAGGTTTCCTCCACTTCGGTCAATAAGGCTCCTGTTGGACACACCCCAGCACTGTCCAGCTCCGGTTTTAAGCCACCAACCAATTCCCTGGGATTTTCCACTTCCCACCCTACCAGTCCTTCTTCCCTTTTGCCAACAGAAACCTCACTGGGTCAATCCTCTGAAATTTCAAAAGCCAAGCTGGAATCAGAACCCCCTTCTCCCAGCTTGGAGATGAAGATACACAATTTCCTGAAGGGAAATCCTGGCTTCAGTGGCCTGAACTTGAATATTCCCATCCTCAGCAGCTTGGGGTCCAGTATGGCAACGGAGAGTCACACCTCTGACTTCCAGCGTGGTCCCACCAGCACTTCCATGGACAATGTGGACGGGACACCGGTGCGTGACGAGCGCAGCGGGACGCCCACCCAGGACGAGATGATGGACAAGCCCACGTCGAGCAACGTCGACACGATCTCCCTGCTGTCAAAAATCATGAGCCCCGGTTCTTCGACACCCAGCAGTACAAGGTCGCCTCTGCAGAGCCGGGATGATGGATATTCCCAAGAACTTCCCAGTTCTGTGCACGGCTACCGGCCCTTCGGCCTTGGCAGAGAGTCTCCGGCCAGCCTGTACAAGCCGCCTGTGGACAGCAGGGAGATGCCCTCYTCCTTGATGGACTCCTCCCAGGAGAAGTTTTACCCAGACACATCTTTCCAAGAAGACGAGGATTACCGCGACTTCGACTACTCCGGGCCGCCGCCCTCAGCCATGCTGAACCTGGAGAAGAAGCCTGTCAAATCTATCCTGAAATCGAGTAAACTCCAGGAGTCTGCGGACTACCAGCCGGTCCTGTCCAGCTATGGTCAGCGGTCGCAGGAGTTCAGCGTGAAGCCGTCCTTCCCCCCGGCCATGAGGTCCATCCTGGATCAGAGCGAGAGCTGCGACCCGCTGGCCTCGTCCCCAGGGATGTTCGGGAGCTACGGCCGCAGGGGGAAGGACTCTGCCTCGGACGGGTCCCCGTCGCCCAGCAAGAACGATGTGTTCTTCACGCCGGACTCCAACCACAACACCCTGCCCAAGCCCGGCCTCCCGCAGAAGCAATACTCGGACTCGCCCCATGCGCTTCCCCACCGCTCGCTCTTCTCTCCCCAGAACGCCCTCCCCAGCCCTGCCGGCCGAGCACCCGCGGCAGGCGGGGACAAACCCATGGGTTCCTCCATCTCTGCCACCTCCACCATTGAGTTCAAGAACATGCTCAAAAACGCCTCCCGGAAGCCCTCCGAGGAGAAGCATTTTGGGCAGATTCCCAAAGGCAGCTCCGGCGAGGGGGGGAGCTTGCCCGGGGCTGTGAAGAGTGAGCCGCAGCCGCCGGAGGAGCACTACCGCATCGAGACCCGCGTCTCCTCCTCCTGCCTGGACCTGCCCGACAGCACCGAGGAGAAGGGGGCCCCCATCGAGACGCTGGGCTACCACAACGCCTCGAGCCGGGGCATGCCGGGGGAGCCGATCCAGACCGTGGAGTCCATCCGGGTGCTGGGCAAGGGCAGCCGGGGCCACGGGCGCGAGGGGAGCCGGGCGGGCTGGTTCGAGCTGAGCAGTGGCGGGAGCGCCTTTGACAACGGCCCCTCGGGCTCCTCGGAGCTGCCCGGCATGGGCGGCTTCCCAGCGCCCTACAAGGAGCACGTGCCACCCTTCCCGGAGAGCGTCAACAACTTCCGAACGAACAACTTCAGCCCCGCCTTCGAGCACCACCTGCCGCCGCCGCCGCCCCTCGCGCCGCCTCCCCTGGAGCACGGGAACCCCTTCCCGCGGGACCCGGTGGGGCCGCCCGCCRTGCCCCCGCCCGCTCCCGCCAAGGACCACGGCAGCCTCTTCCCGAGGGATCACTCGGTCCCTCCGCGCATGCCGTCGGTGGATCACGCCAACCCCTTCTCGAAGGAAACTCCCGCGCCGCTCCCGCTGCCCCACGGCGTCCCCCCGCCCCCCTCGGTGGAGCACGCGGGGGTCCCGTTCCCCACGCCCCCGCCGCCCCCCGTGCCCGGGGAGCACGCCGGGGTCCCGTTCCCCGCGCAGCCGCCRCCGGCCGGGGAGCACGGCGGGGTCCCCTTCCCCGCGCCGCCCCCCCTGGAGCACGGCGCCGGCGCCTTCCCCAAGGAGCACGGTACGATCCCAGGGACGCTGAAGGAGCACTTCGGGGGGGCGCAGCCGCGGGACCCCCTGCCCCGCTCCCGCGACCCTGCAGGGCCCGGCCCTCTGCCCCGGGAGCAGCTGGGGGCTGCGCGCGGGCTGGGTCCCCCCACCCACCGGGACACGGGGGGCCGCGGCTCCGTCCTGCTGCGCACCCCCCGCGCCGAGTTCCGCCCGCGGGAGCCCTTCGGCGGCAGAGACCCCTTCCAGAGCCTCAAGCGGCCACGGCCACCCTTCGGAAGGGGGGGGGCCCCCTTCTTCACCCCTAAGCGCCCCTTCTTTCCCCCCCGGTACTGAAGCAGCTCCCGGGGCTGCCCTTTCACTTGTTTTTTTTTCTTTTTTCTTTTTTCTTTTTTTAATTTTTTTTTTTCTTTCCCTCGAGACCCCCATAACCTTCTCCTAAATTAAATGTTCTGTACTTTTCGGTTGGTTCTTCCCCCAGCCCCCCAGCGTTGGGCGAGACAAGAAAACAGACACAAACCAATGTTTTAACGAGAAGAAGCCACGTTGCTGTTAAATAAAAACTTCAGTAGTAGTTGAAAAAGTTAAAACGAAAAAAATTAAAGGAAAAAAACCTGAAAGCTTCGAGAGGAGCGCTGAGGGGTGCGTGGTGTTGGGGTGTTGGTTTTCAGCCGATCCCCAAATCGCTGCTGCAGGGAGGGGAGACCCCCTGTTCCTCCTGTCTGCTGAAAGCACCGGAACAAGGCAAAAAGGGTCAAGGAACCCACCCAAACCCACGTTGGAGCTCCATGGGATGTGGGACTCTGGCAGCAGGGAGGCCCCAGCCTGTCCCCCCTGCTCGGGAAGACTGTCGGTTGGGTTTGGGTTAATTTGGGGATCTTTTAATTTTTTTTTTTTTTCTGTTTGTTTGTTTTTCCCCCGGGATCACTGTTGACTTTCTACGTGTGTGTATATAACAATCACTTTTTAATTCCCTCTGGGATCGTTCACCATGYGCAGCCAGAGCCCGGAGGGGGGGCTCAGAGGGGTCCCCCCCCACACCCAGGGCCGCCCCCGCGGCTTTTATATGAAGTTGGGATTTTACTTGATTTATTTTAATTATTTTTTTGTTGGTTTTTAGTTGCCTCCATCGTACCTGTTTGATGCCGGTGTGGGCTTCAGGATCTGCATAAAAAGTACCAAACCAGCCGTTGGCGGCTCCATTCTTTCTCGCGTGCGGTCCGGGCACCCCCGGCCTGCGGGCGCGACCCCCGGGGCTCCCCCCGCTCCCTGCRGCTCCCTTCCCCCCCCCCCCCCCCCCCCTCCGTGGTTCCGTCCTGCCCGCGGCGCTCCCGCAGGAGCGGGCGAGTCCAATGCGGCTTCCGCGGGGGGAACGCGGCGGGGGTGGGCTCGCCCCGCCCTGGCCTGGTCCCGGTTCCGGCGGCGGCGGAAGGGGCGGAGGCTCGGCCATGTCCGCGCGCGCGGGGCCGCGGCTGCTGCTGGTGGGAGCCCCGCGGCGACACCGGGTGCGCTCGGGACCCGCGGGACCCCCCGGCCCCCGAGCCTCGCCGGCCGCGGAACGCCGAGGGCGACCTGGTGACCGTCCCGGTGACCCCGCGGTGATCCCTGTCCGCAGGTGTCCGGGCCGGACCCCGAGCGCCTCCGACTCTTCCAGCGGCTGCGGGCGGCGGCGGCGGAGCGGCGGGACGGGCCCGGCGATGGGGCTGGCGGCGGGGCCGGCGGCGGCCGCGTCTCCCCGGGGACCCCCATCCGCATCGCGCTGCCCGGCGGGCGCCGCATGCCCGGCCGGGCCCTGCAGACCACCCCCTTCCAGGTGGCCACGGAGCTCGGGTACGGCCCAGGGGGTCTCCAGGATCCCCAGAGTGTCCTAACAAGATTCTCAAGCGCCTATCGGTGTCCCCACAAGGTCTGCAGGGTCCAGACCGTGTCCTCAGTGTCCCCCCAGTGTCCCCATGATCCCCACGAAGTCCCCACGAGGCTCACGGGGTGCCCACGATGTTCCTGTGATTCCCACGGGGTCCCCACAGTGTTCAGGGGGCTCCCACTGTGTCCTCGTGATCCCCACAGGGTTTATGGGGTCCTCCCAGTACCTCCACGTGGCCTCCGGTGTCCCCAAGGGTCCGTGGTGTCCCCGCAGGGGTGGCCTGGCAGAGGCGGCGCTGGTGGCCCGGGTGAACGGGACCCTGCAGGACCTGGACCGGCCGCTGGAATGTGACACCGACCTGGAGCTGCTCGACTTCTCCACGCCCGAGGGGCGGGAGGTGAGTCCGGGGGCCTGGGGGAGCGGACCCGCGCCCCGCTGCCCTCACAGCCCCCAGTGTCCCCCGTGTCCCCTCTGTCCTCCCAGGCCTTCTGGCGCTCGGGCGCCTGTGTCCTGGGGGCGGTGGCCGAGCAGTTCTTCGGAGGGACGCTTTGCAGCRCCCAGGCCACCGAGGACGGGTTCTTCTGCGACGTGCACATGGGCAGCAGGTAGGGTGGGGACACGCGGTGCCGCAGGGTCCCTGGGTGTCCCCGGCGTGTCCTCAGCGCGTCCCGGTGCCCCCAGGACGGTGCAGAGCGCGGAGCTGCCGGCGCTGGAGGAGGCCTGTGCCGCGTTCGCCCGTGCCCGGCACCGCTTCGAGCGCCTCGAGGCCACCCGCCAGCAGCTGGCCGAGCTCCTCAAGGTGACACCCCGAATGTGCCCTTCCCCCTGAAGTGTCCCTTCCCCATCCCAACATGGGGCGAGGGAGCCCAGCTTGGGGACACCGGGACCCTCCTGGTTGGGATCAGCAACCAGGGTGATGCTCATGGGGGACCAGTGTCACCCCTCTCGGTGTCACCACCTTGGTCCCTCCCCCCAGCAGTCACTTCCCCCTTGGTGCCACCCCTCTAATGTCACCGGGGCCACCGTCACCCACCCCGTTGTTGTCCCCCYTCAGCACAACAGCTTCCAGCTGCAGCGGCTCGAGGAGGAGGTGACGTCCCCTACGGCCACAGTCTATAGGTGAGCACAGGGGACACTGGGGGGCCACAGGCTCCCCGTGACTGTCCCCACGGCCGTCCATCCGTCCCACAGGTGCGGCCCCCTGCTCCAGCTCTGCCGCGGGCCCCTGCTGCGGCACACGGGGCTGATCGGAGCCCTGCGCGTCCTCACGGTGGGTGTTGGGCGGGAGGTCCCTGGTGCCCGGCCCCGCTGACATCCCCCCAGTACAGGGGCTGTCAGGGCTGTCCCCGGTGCCCGGCCCCGCTGACGTCCCCCTGTGCCCGCAGAGCTCGGCCGCGCTGTGGGGGGGGGCGGGGGGCCGGTCACTCCAGCGCGTGGCCGCCGTGGCCTTCCCCAGCGCCCAGGACCTGGAGCAGTGGGAGCGGGCGCAGGACGAGGCGGCGCAGCGGGACCACCGCCGGATTGGGAGGGTGAGCCCAGCCGCAGGGCCGGGGGGGTCCCTCGTGGCCCCGGGGACCCCCCGGTAACACCCTCCCCACTGCAGGAGCAGGAGCTCTTCTTCTTCCACAAGTTCAGCCCTGGCAGCTGCTTCTTCCTGCCCCGCGGCGCCCACGTCTACAACGCCCTCGTGGAGTTCATCCGGGTGCGGCTCCCCCCGGCCCCCATCATCGCCTTGAACGCGCAGCACCCAGACCCCACTGCCCCCCATCATCGCCCTGAACCCACATCACCCAGGCCCCAGTGCACCCCGTCCCCATCGCAGCCTGGCACCGCTGTGCCCCCCACAGCACCCAGACCCTGCCTGTGCCCCCTACAGCCGTCCTGTACCCTGTCCCCTCACACCCAGACCCCTCTGCCCCCCCTGCACCCCCTCCCTCGCACACATTTGTCCCCCAGTTCCTGCTGTACCACCGTGGCCACAGCTCCCGCCCCTCCCATCCCCTGCAGCCCCCCGTGACCAATGCTGTGGGGCTGAGCTGACGTTCTGCCCCCCATCCCTGTCCCTGCAGAGCGAGTACCGGGCGAGGGGCTTCAGCGAGGTGGTGACCCCCAACCTGTTCAGCCCCCGGCTCTGGGAGCTCTCGGGGCACTGGCAGCACTACAGCCCCCACATCTTCTCCGTCCCCGCCACCCCCGAGTCCCTCTCTCTCAAACCCATGAACTGCCCGGCCCACTGGTGAGTCAGGGGGCCCTGGAGCGCTTGGGGGGGCTGCTGGGGACTCTGCCTGTCTCTCTGTCTGTCCGTCCCCAGCCTGATGTTTGCCCACCGGCCACGCTCCTGGCGGGAGCTGCCCCTGCGCCTGGCGGATTTCGGGGTCCTGCACCGCAACGAGCCCCCCGGGACCCTCACGGGGCTGACGCGGGTCCGGCGCTTCCAGCAGGATGATGCCCACATTTTCTGCACGCTGGAGCAGGTGTCTGTCCCCCTGGCCCCTCCGTGTCCCCTCAAATGTGTCACCTGCCCCCCTGACACCCCTTTCCCAGCTGGAGACCGAGATCGATTCGTCCCTGGATTTCATCCGGACCGTCTACGCCGTGCTGGGCTTTTCCTTCCGCCTGGCCCTGGCCACGCGTCCCGAGGGATTCCTGGGGGACCCCGAAACTTGGGATCGTGCTGAGCAGGTGGGATGATGCCCCCCTGTGTTGTGTCCCCCCTGCAGTGTCCTGCCCTGACCTCCCCAACTCCCCCCTGCAGCAGCTGGAGCGGAGCCTGCRGAATTTCGGGCAGCCCTGGGAGCTGAGTCCGGGAGACGGCGCCTTTTATGGGCCCAAGGTGAGGGATTCTGGGGAGGGGGGAACCCTGACGGGGGAAACCAGGACCCTTCTGGACCCCCCCGTCCCTGTTATTCCCAACAGATCGATATCCGGATCCGGGATGCGCTGGGGCGGCAGCACCAGTGCGGCACCATCCAGCTGGATTTCCAGATGCCCGAGAGGTTCGAGCTGGAATATGCCAGGTACTGGGAGGGGGGCAGGAGGGCAGAATTTGGGATTTGGGTGAGGCAGGATTGGGCTGAGGTCCAGGATTGGTGTGGGGGGATCAGGATTGGGCTTGGGGGTGGGGTTCAGGATTGGTGGGATGTTCAGGATTGGGGCTGGGCAGCAGGATTGGGGCTGAGGAGTGTGAGGATTGGGAAGCTAAAATTGGGGATTGGGAGGGTCAGGATTGGGGGGGCAGAAATGGGGCTGAGGAATGTCAAGATTGGGAAGGTAGAATTGGGAGTTGGGGGGGTCAGGATTGGGGTGGGGGTGCAGAAATGGGGCTGAGGACTATCAGGATTGGGAGGGTAGAATTGGGAATTGGGAGCATAAGGATTGGGGTGGGAGGATCAGGATTGTGGTGGGGGGGCAGAATTGGGGCTGAGGAGTGTCAGGATTGGGATGGGGAAGGCAGAGTTGGGGGTTTGGAGGGGTCAGGATTGGGGTAAGGTGCCCCCTGACCCCTGTTTCCCCCAGCCCGAGCGGGGGCCCGGCGCGGCCGGTGCTGATCCATCGGGCCGTGCTGGGCTCCGTGGAGCGCATGGTGGCCGTGCTGGCTGAGAGCTGCGGCGGGAGATGGTGAGGGAGCTCCCCTAAAACACCTCACCCCAGCCCCTGGGACAACCCCCAATCCCTGGGACGCAATCCCCAGGGACACCCCCAATTCCCAGGAACACCCCCATCCTGGGGACAACCCCAGGCCTCCAGGCCCCCTCATCCCCAGGGTGCCCCATCTTGGGACAGACACCCCCCAGTTTTGGGGACACTCAATCCCCAGGACACCCTCTAATCCCTGGGACGCCCCCATCCTTGGGCCACCTCCATCCTGGGGCACCCCTGCAATCCCTGGGGCACCTCGTCCTCGTGTGTCCCCCCTGTGCTCCCCAGTGTCCCCCAGTGAATCCTGGTGCCCCCCATGACCCTGGTGTCCCCTGGTGCCTCCCAGGCCGCTCTGGCTGTCCCCACTGCAGGCCATGGTCATCCCACAGACCCCTGAGGTCGAGGACTATGCCCGGGAGGTGAGTGTGTGACCCCATTGTGCTAGCGCAGGACCCCCATCCTGTGCCCCCCACCCCCTCTAACCCCCCAATGACCCCCCCAAGCCCGCATCCCTCCGTGTCCCCCAGTGCCCCCCACCCCGCACTGACGCTGGGGGGGTGCAGGTGCAGGCGGTGCTGAGGAGGGGGGGCCTCCTGGCCGACSTGGACGGGGACCCCGGGACCACCCTGGCCCGGAAGATCCGCCGGGCCCAACTTGCCCACTACAACTTCCAGCTGGGTAAGGGAGGGGGTGCAGCCTGCAGACCCCCAGGACCCCCCTGGGACCCCCTTGGGACCCCCTTGGGACTGGCTGCACACCCCCACCCCCGTCCACATCCTGGCTGCTGCTGGGGGGAGCACTGGGACCCCCCACCTTGGGAATCCCCTGGGACCCCCCCAACACCCCCTGAGGCCCCCTCGGGAATCTGCTGGGACCCCTCCCGAGACCCCCCTGGGATTCCAGGAGCTCTCCCCCCACCTTGAGAATTCACGTACACCCTCCTTGGGACCCCCTGAGATCCACTCGGGGACTCCCCAGCACCATTTTAGGGACCCCCCAGGGCCCCTGTGAGACCCCCACCCCCTTTGGAACCTCCTTTGAACCCTCTGGGACTGTTCTGGGACCCCCCCTGAGACACTCCTGAGCCCCCCCCCATCCCTTGGCACCCCCCCCAGGAGTATTCTGGGACCCCCCTGAGACACTCCAGAGTCCCCCCCCTGCCCTGGGACCCTCCCCGGGACCCCCTGTCCCTCCAGGGCGGTGGGTGCTGCTCGGATCTGGGGGTGCCGTGGTTGGGGGCTGCCCCGTGCCCCCCCCCGACGGCCGTGCCCCGGCAGTGGTGGGGCGGCGGGAGCGGGAGCACGGCACCGTCAGCGTCCGGACCCGCGAGAACCGGCAGCTCGGGGAGCTGGAGCTGCCCCGGGTGCTGCAGCGGCTGCAGGAGCTGCGGGACGGCCGCGTCCCCGACGCCGAGCAGCGCTTCTGACCCCCCCCCCTTCCCTCCCGGGGGTCCCGGGCCCCCCCGGTGCCCGCCAACTCAATAAAGTGCTGGGAARTGTGCTGGATGTGGTGGGAGCTGAGACCGGGGCAGCTCGGGGCATCTTACGGAGCCCTCGGTGCTGGGGGGCTCGGGGAGGGGGGCAGGACCCTGGGGACCCCACACCCCAACACCTGGGTACCCCCACCAGGGGTGGGGGTTCTCCCCGCCGCCCAGATTCCCGGGTTCCGATTCCCGGTATTCCACTCCCAGGCTCCCGTTCCCGGGTTCCTTTTCCCAGGTTCCCAGTGCAGAGTTCCCCCCCGGCACTTCTGGGTCCTTCCCGCCGGGATTTTCCCCCACCCACGCGTGGGGGAAAGTGGCGGCGTTGCGCAAACCCCGAGTCACGGCGCCGCAGAAGCTGTTGGGCAATCGGCGGGGGGCACGGGGCTGTTCCCCCCCCAGCACCTGCCCGGGAGTTTGGGATCAGTCCCGGGCAGGATTTTATGATCCCGGGCCCGGATAGGACCCCCACCCCCCCCACCCCCGGGATCCCCCCGTCCGGGGGTGACCAAGGCCGTGATACCTGGGGACACGAGCTGAGTGACCCCCCCTTTCCGGGGGGCCCTCCGCGGGTGGTCCCCCAGCCCCCCCAGCGCTGGGGTGACTCAGCGGGTGGGGGCCCCAAAACGGGGCAAAACCCACAAAAACGTGGTCTGACCGCTTCCCCCTGCTGTGACGCAGGGGTCGGGGGGGGAGGGCCTGGGGCCACCAGAGGGGGGGCCCGGGCCCACCAGGGTGGGGACTGGACCCCCAGGATGGGAACAGGGCCATCACACTGTCCCCAGCCTGGCTGAGGTCGGGGTCACCACCCCCGTCCTGTTCGGGGGTGCGGGATCCAGTGCAGCCCCCGGCCCCCGCGGGGTCCCCCCCCCGGTCCCTCCAGGGTCCCCCCCCGGCCCCGCCGCGACGTCAGCCCGTGACTCAGCCCCGCGGGATGTGGCCCCACGCCCGACCCGGCCCTTCATAAGGCGGTGGAGCCGGCCGTGACCCCACAGCTCCCGACGCCATGGCGGCCTTCGGCCTCTTCCTCCTCCTCAGCGCCGCCGGTGAGTCCCCGCGGCCCCGAACCAGGGCCCCCTGCACGGCCGGGTCCCCCCGCACGCCTGGGGCCCCTTCCCGAACTCCCGAGTCCCTTCCCTGCACGTCTGGATCCCCTTCCTAAACACCTGAGATGCCCCACAGACACCTGGGGCCCCTTCCCGAACTCCCAGGTACCTTCCCCAGACACCCGGATCCCCTTCCCGAGCTCCTGGGTCCCACCTGGGACACCTCGGTTCCTGCCCGGGTATTTGGAACACCTCCACGGACACCCGGGTCCCCACCCGCATGTCAGGGCTCCCCGCCCCGGATGTTGGGGCCGCTGCCCACACACCTGGGTCCCTCCCAAATGCCCGGAGGTCTCTGTCCCAAACACCTGCGTCCTCTCCTGGGTGCCTCTGTCCCCTTCAGGAGCACTTGGAGCCCCTCCTGAACATCTGGGTCTCCTTCCCAAACACCTGGGCCCCCTCCCCGTTATGGGGCTCCAAGCCTGCAGGTTTGGGAGGGTCCCTGCTTGTTGTCCCATGGGCAGGGGGATGGAGGGGGTGGCTCCACTGACCCACCGTGTCCCCCACCAGTGACAGCGGTGGCCTCGGAGCAGGTCCAGCAGGTGGTACAGGAGAGCCTGGACCTGCGGCCCCCCAACATCAAGCAAGGTGAGGGGAGAAACGGGGATGCCCAGGGATGGGGGGACACCCAGGATCGGGGACAGGGGGATGCTCACGGGTGGGGACGTGGATGGAGGGGACATTCAGCAGTGAAGGGACATGGGGACATGGTGATGGGGGAGCGGGGGGACATGGATGGTGGGGACATGGGGTGGGAGTGACATGGGGACAGTGAGGGTTGGGGACTGGAGGGGGACACCACGACGTGGGACACGGCCACAGGGACCAAATTTGGAGAGGGGGGCACATAGGGACGAGCGCAGGGGGACACCCCCGGCCGTATGCCCACCGCCCCTCCCTTTTCCAGTGCTGCAGCAGGAGGAGAACATCGAGGTGCCCCCCGACATCCTGGTGGGGGGGGCCATGGCCCCCCCGCGCAGCCCCCCGGCCTGGGGCAGCGCCCTGGACGGGTTCCCCCCGGCCTGGCCCGTGGCCGCCGCCGTCACCCGGCACTGCCGCGACCCCCCCACGCTGCCGCCGCCGCTGCTGCTCCCTTCGACCGCCTTCGCCCACCTGCGCCGGCAGGCGGCCGCGCTGGACGCGCTGCGGCCCCGCCTGAGCGACTGCTGCCGGCACCGCTCCCCCCTGCCCTGCGCCCGCCGCGCGGTGAGCCGGGGACACCGCGGGGGGACGGGGGGACACTGCGGGGAGGGGCCTGTGGGGACACCGCGGGGAGGGGGCTGTGGGGACACTGCGGAGACGGGGGACACCATGGGAAGGGTGATTTGGGGACACTGCGGGGAGGGGGGACACCGCAGGGAGGGAGATGTGGGGGCACTTCGGAGTAGGGAGACACTGTGAGGAGGAGGAGGGACATGGGAACGCTGCTGGAAGGGGAGACACGGAAACACAGGGGCAAGGGGAACGTGGGGACAACGCGGGGAGGGGAGACACCACCGGGAGGGGGGGACTTGGGGACACTGTGGAAGGAAGGACACGGGAACACCGCGGGTGACACCGAGGGGGCTCTGCCCCGCTGCCCCGCAGTGGACGGACGTGCTGGACGGGTTCTGCACGGACGAGTTCGGGGTGAAGACGCGGCAGTTCCACTGCTGCCGCCGGCACGGGGCCGCGCGGCGCCGCTGCTTCGCCGAGGAGACCCCGGCCCCGACCTGGGAGCCCGTCCCGGCCGCGGAACCCAGCGTCGCCTGGGACCTGGTCACCGAGCCCCCCTTCCCCCCCGGCGAGCCCACGGCCGCCAACCTGGGCAACATCTGCGGGCTGCGGGAGCTGCGCCCCGGGGCCCCCGGCCCCGGCGCCCGCTCGGGGCCCCGCGTCCGCCTGCGCGTCCGCCTGGAGCGCGAGTTCGGCCGCTGCTGCCGCAACGAGAGCCTGAGCTGCGCCCACAGCGCCGTGAGTGTGGGGGGGGGCACGGAGGGTCCCAGTGGGGGGACCCAGGGGTTTGGCAGGGTCTCGGGTGCCGAAGGAGTGGGGATGCCCAGGTATCCGGGAAAAGGACCCAGGCGTTTGGGAAAGGGACCCAGGTGTTTGGGCTGGCACTCAGGTATCCGGGGAGGGGATCCGTGTGTTTGGGAGGGCCCCGGGCATCCGGGGAGGGGCCGCGGGTGTCCCGGGAATGACCCATGTGCCCGGAGCGTGACCCTGAGACACTCAGGGCCTGGGAAAGCACACAGGTATCCGGGGAGGTGACAAACGTGTCAGGGAGGAATCTCGGCATCCGGGGAGGGGACGGAAGTGTCCCAGGGATGAGCCGGGTGTCCAGGGGTTGGGGGGACCCAGTGTCCGGGAGCCCCCCCGACCCTCCTTTCCTCCCCGCAGTGGCTGAAGGGGCTGAATCGGTTCTGCCGGGAGGAGTCGGCGGTGAAGACGGGGCAGCACCGGTGCTGCCAGCGGGCGGGTTCCCGGGCCCGGGGCCGCTGCTTCGCCGCCGCCGCCCCCCACCCCGCATACGACCGGGAGCTGCACAACGTGAGCCTGGCCCGGCCCGGCCCCGCCCTGCTGCGCTCGCTCTGCGGCCCCACCCGGCTCTTCACACAGAGGTGGGTGACCCCAAAACACCCCCCGGGGGGACCCCGCAGTCCCTCCTGTTGGAGGGGACCCATGTTTCCAGGACTCCCCATCCCCATCCCGGGCATCTGGGACCCTGCATCTCTCAGGAACCCCGTTCCAGGGAGGGGACCCGGGAGTCCACCCCGCATAACCCCCCCCGGAGGTGACCCCCRTGCTCACGTCCGTGTCCGTGTCCGCAGACGGCCGGTGCCGGAGCTGCTGGGGGCCATGACGGCCGCGTGCTGCCCACTGCCCGCCCAGGAACGCGGCGCCTGTGCCCGGGAGCAGGTGAGTGACCGAGGGGGTCAGGGGCTCCGGGAGACCCCCACAGCCTCCCTGACCCCCGTCCCCGTCGCTCGCAGCTGTCCCAGGGCATCGCCACGCTCTGTGCCACCCCCGGGGACGCCTGGAGGGACCCCCAGGGCTGCTGCTCGTGGGAGGAGCCCGAGCGGCGCCGCTGCTTCGACAACGCCTACCTGAGCCAGGTGACCCTGGGGGCCGCCGTGGCCCCCCCGCCCCCCGGCCACGAGGAGTGAACCCCCCCCGGCACAAGGGGAGCAATAAAGACTCTGCGGTGTCACCTCTGAGTGTCCCCATTGTTTGGGTTGGGGGGGGGGCCCCTTATGCCTCACCGTCTCCATTGTTTTGGGGAGCCCCCCCGGGCCTCAGTGTCCCCACGGGGCCCCATTCCGGGGTGTGCCGGGGCGTGAGTGGGTGTCGGGGTGTTTGCACTGTTGGGGTGTGTCAGGCCTGCTGTGATTTCCTGTGTTTGGTTTCGGGGTGTGCTGTGATCACTGAGCTCCCCACACAGGGCACACACGGCCTCATGCCCCTCGGGGGTCTCTGTGCCCCTCTTCCCTGGATTCTCGTGGCCCCACAGGGTCACTGTCACCCATGTCCCCTCCCTTGCCACAATCCCAGGGAGGTCCCCGTGTCCCTACATCCCCCGTGGTGCCCCCAGCCATGGCTGGCAGTCCCTGGGAAGGGATGCTGGTCCCTGGGAGGGTGTTAGGGGGACCCTGATGGGCTTGGGGGAGTCCCGTGGATCCGTCCATCCATCTGTCCTTCCCTGTGTCCTTCCCAGAGCCCTCCCATCCCCAGATACTCCACCCCTCCTTCCATCCCAAAGTTCCCTAGCAGCTTCTCTCCCTGTTCTGCCCCACACAGGGCTCTTTGCCCCTTTGGGAAAGGGAAGGATTTTTTCCCATCCTTTGTGGCCCCTTTCCAGCACAAAGCAAACCAGTCCCAGACTTTATTCCCAATTTTAGTTGAAAAATAAAGTCATATCATTCTCAGCAGCCTCCACAGGCTGGAGGGAGAGAGATCTGTGCTCTCCACTGCGAATATTCCACCTCTACTGCTCCCCAGTTTTCCTGGAGGCAGAGGGTGGTGTGGAACCTGCTTCCTGAAGCATGGCCAGGTGAATCAGCCTTCATGGATCTGGCCAAGCATGGTCCATGGGAAGGCAGATTGAGGAGAGCTTTTCCCCCCATTCCCTGCAGCTGGAAGGGGGGTGTCTCTCCCCTTTCCCAGGGGAAATTTCTCACAGAGATGCAGAATTCCCCCCGGGAGCACCATCATCTTTGCGACTGGGAGGGAAGAGGCCGAGCTGGAGGGCAGGGAAGTGGGGAGGGAAGTGCCGGGCGGGCTTGTCACATCTTGGGGAAGCTGGCCAGGTTGGCCACGCCGCAGGCGTTGTTCATGTTGCGGGCGAGGAGGACGTAGCCCTTGTTGCCCCATTCCTCGCCCCAGCTGGAGGGTGGGAAAGCAGAGCCTGAGCCTCTGGAAGAGCCTGAGCCGTGGGCAATTCTTGAGCCATGGCCATCCCCCTGTACCTGTTCTTGATGATCCAGTGCTTGGTGCCCTTCTGCGCCCCGTAGCCCACGGCCAGCACGGCGTGGTTGATGTTCTCGGCGTTGCAGCTCTCGTCATAGTACACACCTTGGGGACACCACCACTGTCACCGGGCGTGCCTCAGGTCCCCCAGCACYCCCACGACCCCAGACCTCCCCCCAGCCCCTCACCCCGGCTGTAGAACTGGAAGGAGGGCAGGCTGGCGTCGATGCCCACGGAGATGGGGCCAATCCGGGCCACCGCCCTCTTCAAAGCCTTCTCATTCCCCTCGGGAATCTCGCGGTAGCCGCGGCACTTGGCCGCCTTCCCGGTGGGGCTGTACATGCAGCTCTCGTCCTGCGGGCGGGCGGGAGGTCAGGGTGAGATGGGGATGGGGGGACGGAGGAGGGTTTGGGGCTGTCCCCCCCGCACCTGGCCGATGTAGGGATAGGAGTCCTCGGAGTCGATGCCGCGGTTCTGCCGGACGTACTCGAAGGCGTTGGTCATGTACCCACCCCCGCAGCCGTCGTTGTTGGCCACGCAGTCCACCAGGTTTTGGGGGCTGAGGGACAGCAGTTTCCCCGTCTTCCTCTTCAGCTGCCCCTCCAGGGCACCCACTGAGCTGAAAGCCCAGCACGAGCCACACTGGCCCTGTGGGTACACGACAGGTGACACCAGGGTGACACCAGAGGGACACCGCGCTCCAGCCACACCCGGCTTACCTGGTTCTTGACAGGGGTCACGTAGCCTTTCTTGCGCCAGTCCATGGCAGCCGGGGCTCTCTCGGTCCAGTCGGGGACAAAGAGTGTCTCGTTGTGGCGTTGGTGGCCACGGGGCACCTTCAGCCCCGTCATCGTCCTCACCACCTCCTCGCTGGTCTGGGGAAGGAGCCCGGGCTGGGTGAGCGGGTGGGTGGGAGCACCCACGGGTGCTCAGCCCCGCTCTGCCCCCTCCCCGTGACACTCACCATGTCACCCAGGTGGTTCATGGCCAGCTCGAAGGTGTGGACGCCCAGCGCGTGCTCCAGGTTGTGGGTGTTGATGTACTTGAGGTTCTTCTCCCAAATCAGCCTCCGCGTCACCTCGTCTGCCTGCACCATGGGGCCAGAGGGTGCTGAGACAGGGTCCTGCCTGTGCCCCCCGCCCTGGGGACACCCTCGTGCCCCAGCCTCCCGCCCTGGGGGCATCACTGGGGGTGCACGCTGTACCTGGCCATTGTACTGCTTGCGATGGGTTTTCTTCCACAGCTCCCACTGCGCGTCCAGTTCCCGCTCCGGGTGCAACTGGGCCAGAGCCACGGGGACCAGCAGGGCCAGCAGTGTGGGCCACCACATCCTGGGGACCAGCTGAACGCTGGGGACAGCACAGAGACTGAGCCAGGGGGGCTCGGTGGGGGCAGGACCCTGTGCCCACCCTCATGTGGGACTAGGAGCCCCTGCCCACCTTGTCTCGAGGCGAGGACCCGCTGCACACCGTGATTTGGGGCTGGAACCCTCTGCCCACCTTAGTTTGGGGGGCTATGACACCCTGCCCACTCTAATTGGTAGCTGGAACCCCTGGTTGGGGTCTGGAACGCCCTGCCCACCTTAACTGAACCCTATCCAGCCTGATTTGGGGCCGGAAGCCCCTGTCGAGCCTGGTTGGAGTCCAGAACCCTCTTCCCAGCCTGATTTGGGGGCCTGGGACCCTCTTTCCCCAGATTTGGGGCCAGGACACCCCCGCGGGCAGCGCTGGCCAGGCGCCGGCATCACATGAGCCGGCACAGCTGGTTCYCGTTACCGCTCCGGCGTCTTTCCGGCAGCACAAAGCCGGGGGAGAAGTTTGGGATGCAGAGGGTGCAGGCGGGGGGGGGTCCCAGCATCCTGCCCCTCCCTGGCTTCATCCCCCGGCCCCCAGCCCCAGACCCCCGTGGCAGAGCAGGAACCGGGAACACCAGCCCGAGCCAGGAACCCCCAGCCCTGCCCGACATAAAGTGCCTCAGTTTCCATTTTTGTGCCTCTGAGGGTCCCACATAGGGCTCTATTCCCTCCCATTCCCACTAGGATCCATTTTCCCGGGGAAAAAGCCCCCCACCGCCCCGCTGGGTCTCTGGGGGACCCCTCCCCGGCGCTTACCCCAGCACGGAGCCGTCGGTGGGAGCGCCGGGACGGGGCGAGAGAGAGCCGCGGCCGCTGCGCTTTTATGCCGCTGGATTGAGGAAGTTCGGAGGCAGCCGGAAAATTTTGGCAGGCATCGGGTTTGGATGGGGTGGAGGGAAGGAGGGGACGCGGAGGGGGGACGCGGGGACTGCCCCCGGCTTCACGTGATGCTGCGGGACGAGCTGAGTCAGCGCCGGCGGGGGGCTGCTGGCGGCGGGTCCTGCCCGGGACATCTTCCTGTCCCGGGAATGTTCTCCTGTCCCGGGAATATCCTCCGGTCCTGAGGACCTCCTCCTGCCCCTGGGATGCCCTCCCACCCCAGCATCCTGCCCTGGGCACACCATCCTGCCCCAGGGATCCGGGCCCCAGGGACATCGTCCTCTCCTAGGGACACCTTGACCCGGCCTCCCATCCTGGGGACATCCTGCTGTCCTGGGGACACCTCCTTGTCCCCGAGTCCTCCCCACGGCCGGGGCCGAGCACCCAATTCCTTCGGGAGTGGCAGGACAGGACAGCGCAGGGGCAGCGTGTGGCAGCAGGAGCAGACAGGACCCCACCTCTGTCCTCAGTGTCCCCAGCCCAGGGCTGTCCCCCCGTGCCCAGTCGGGGCTCCCGGGCTGGTCCCAGGCCGGGGGAAGTGGTGCCGGACGGGGCTTTCTGCAGTGACCATCGCCTCGTCACGCGGCTCCTGCCGGGACGAGCAGAAGGTCCCGGTGGCACCAGACGTGCTACGCTGGGGACATCGACATCAGCACCACTGACATCATCATCCTCCTCCTCCAGCCATGGGAGCAAGGACAGACCATCCCGGGGACCAGGCTGGGACAGGGGCACCAGAGGGGAAGGAGCAGCACCAAGGGGGGGGTGCATCCCTGTCACCCCATCCCCACGGGGGTCCCCAAGAGTGGGGTCACCCCCGTGTGACCCAAACCTCTGTGGGGCAAGGGGGGCTGAGTCACTCTGGGGCTGCAGTGCGGAATCATCGCCCCAAGCACGAGGCCCTGACGTGGCCGTGAGTGACCAGCGGGTCCAAGGGGAGGGGCAAATGGGGGGACTGGGGACAAAAAGGGGGGAGATAGGAGGGTTTTGGGGGGCAAAATGGGAGGATGGGGCTTATAGGGGAGAAAATGGGGGGATGGGGGGCCAAACTGGGGGCAAGGGGGTTTTGGGGGGCAAAACCAGGAGGATGCAGCTTGGGGGGCCAAATTGGGGGAAAGAGGGTTTGTGGGGACACAACTGGGGGGGGAACAGGAGTTTGGGCAGGGCAGAAGGAGTTGGGGGCCAAATTCCTCCAAGATGGGGACAGAGAGAAGCAGAAATGAGACAAAGCTTTGAAAAAGGGAATCCCTTGTTGGAGAATCTCTGCTGCTAGGTCCGAGGGAGCTGGGGCTGGGACACACCCGAGGGGGGGTTCAGCTCCTGGCCCACAGGGATTGTAGGATAAAATCCRCTCCCAGGAACAAAGAATGTGGGGGGATGTCCAAGCCTGTCCCCTCCCTGTCCCCCACACAGCAGCCCCTGGGGACCCTATCAGCCCCTCCTTGTCCTCATCCTGGCTTCCTTCTCCCAGCAGCTGGAAAATCTGGGAGGGTTACAGCTGTATCACCTGCAAGGGCTCAGGGAAATGGGAATTTTCCTCCTCCTTTGGCAGCTGGAGGGGGAGGGCCTGGGATGTGATGGGATGCTGGGGAGGTTATTACTGGGAGCAGCCTCCCTGGGTAAGGGGAGGGCTGGATCACAGGATGTCTCCAAACAGGATGTTCCCACTTTTCCACAGAGATATTTGGAATAAAATAAAAAAACAAAACTAAACCAAAACCTTCAAATCTTAGTTTTCCGGAAGGAAAAGGAGAGGGARAAATAAAGCTTCCTGCTCCACTTACAAGAGAAATCTCTCTGGGCTGGTGACACTCAAAGGTTTCAAAGCTTCCTACCTGGATGTTATTCAGGAATCACAGCTCTGGAATCCGCTCTTGGAGGAGGGGTCTCCCCCTCCCTTGCCCCCAACCACCAGAGAGGACACTCACAACGAGCCTGGGAGCCCCCAGAGCCCCCCCAGCATGCAGGGAAAAGGGAGAAACACCCACATTCCATTCAAAACAAAACCAGGCTTCCAGGAAAACTTGGGATTCTTCCCCRGCTGCCGTTGTGCCAAGTTTCCTTCCAAGTCCAACTCTGCAATGAATTTTCCTGTTGGAATTGAAGCAAGAGGGAATCAAACGGTTCTTCCAGCCCCTGAGAGCAGGGTTGGCCACAAGTTGGTTTTTGTCCATGGAAAAAGCCAGAAGATTCCAAGTCAAGGTTTAAAAATTAAAAATTTTATATATATATATATATATATATATAAAAAATTCATTCTGTTCCCTACTTTTCCAGCTCTCTTACAGTTTGAGATTTGGCAACAGGATCATCCCATGGCAGGAATTTTTCTTTAAGGAGATGGTGAGTGGGTAAATGTAGTGAAAAGACACAGTTCCTCAGCAACTCCCTGATCAAATCCAGGGATTCTCCTACATCCTGCTCCAAAACAAGGACAAGGAACTCACCTATATGTGATAAAATTCCATGGACAGTATGAAGCAGGTTTTATCCCAAAAAACCTGTTGAAACATCAGCTTGTGGCAGCACAGAAACCATCAGCTGGAAAATTGATGCATCCAGAAGAAAGCTACATGGATAATATTTTTATGGCTCGTTGATTATCCTGGGATAACAAGGGGTAATGGGTCACACTGACTTCATTGCACAGTTCACAGGAGAGAGATTCCAAACAAACACGGGAATCTCCACAAGGAGCACCCTGGACTGGAGATGCGGTAACAACCCTTCAAAACAGCCGAAATTCCTCCAAAAAGGAGGAAAACACCAGCTTAGGACATGGATTCTTACTCAAGCATCCTCCAGGATTGTGTTTACAGGGATAACACTCGGAAGAGTCTCTTCCAGTATTTAAAAATTCCAATAGTTTGTGTTTTATAGAAAAAGTCACGGCAGAGAATGAAATAAAAACAGTCAAAGCCACCTTAAAAGTCTGGAAGGGCTGTCTGTGATCCAGACAGGAATCCCTCCCAGGGAAATCCACCTGGGAGCGGCTCTGGTAACATGGGGCCCTCGTGGCACTCAAGTCCTGAAGCTTCCAGAACAATCCCACACGGAGGAGATGTCCAAACCACCTCCTCCTCCATGGCTGTCCCTCCTTGGAGCTCTGCTTCCAAAAGGTGGGAAGTGTTGACAGATCCTTGAGAAAAAGACTCAGCTGTTTTCCTTTACACGTGGATGTTGTAGAGAGCTTTACGTTGTTTCCCCTAAGGCTTGTTTTACTCAGAAAAAGAAGGGAATATGTTCAACTCTGGGAACTCTTCATTGTTGTAGTTGGGCCCTTGGTCTCCCAGCATGGTCAGCATGTCCTGTGAGGATACAAGGAGAGAGTTAGGATCCAAACTGGAATAGCACGTAGCCAATGGCCTCAATGTACAAGGGAGGTTTGGACTGGAAATTAAGGAAAATTTCTCCATGGAAAGCATGGTCAGGCATTGGAACAGGCTGCTCAGGGATGTGGTAGAGCTGCCATCTGTGGAATTGCCCAAAAATGTGTGGATGCAGCACTTGGAGACATGGTTTAGTGGTGGCCTTGGGGGAGCGGCTGGACTCGATCTCAGAGGCTTTTCCAACCTCAACAATTCCATGATTCCACGATCATGCTGGCAATTTAGTCACGAGTTTGCTGGAATAGGTACTGTGGACCAAGATGGTGTCTTTCCCARGGGAACACAGGGTCTGTGTCCAAGGCAAATTGAAGGAGAGCAGCAAATCTGAGCCATAATCAGCAACTCCTTGGAAAGCTGGGGCAAGACAACCACGAATTCTCAGGAATTATCTTAATTTCATTGGATTAGGGGCTTTTTTTTTTAATTAATCAGAACTAGATGGGTTAATCCAACTGGAATTTCACACTGATTCTGCAATGGACCAAGACACAAAGCCAGTCCTGCCCTCTCCACTTTCAACTCCACCAGGTTATCCAGGAGTTTCCTCAGTTCATTTGAACCAGAGGGACAAGCTCTGGGTGCTTCAAGACCCGTGGATCCCACCGGATTGGGAGGTTAAGGAGCCCCATCTTACTGGGAAGACCTCAGGCTGGCTGGGCTGAGGCTGCTGCACGTGCTGCTCCCCGGATCCCGGGCCGTGGTGCTGTCCCTGCCACTGGGGCCACATTCCCACGGTGTCGGCGGCGCGGGGCTGGAACGGGGCCGGGGTCGGTGCTGCCTCCGTGGCTGCTGGACAGAGAACACAGGCAGTGAATCATCCCTCCTTTGGGAATGTGGTTTCTCCAGTGCTCTAAACTGATTGGGAAGGGCACAGCTCTGTGTGGTGCCTGCTGGTGACAGCACAGGATCACCCTGCAGGAATTCCCATCACAGGAATTCAGGCGTCTGCCGCGGGGTAGAACAAAGGGAGTCCAAGAGGGAGTTTCCTCCAAGTCAGCCCTAAAATGGTTCACAATTCATCTGCTGGGATGATCCCAGATTATCCTGTGCTGGAAGGGATCCACAAGGATTACTGAGTCCAACTCTGTGGTTGGAGGATGATTCAAGGTGATCAGTGTCACTCCAAGCAGGGATCCAAGCTCTGCTCTCCACGTTTAGGCACCCCCAAAATTCACAAAAAACGCTGGAAAGCACATCCCACCGCAGCTGGATGCTCCCAGCTTTCCTCCCAGGGATCTGTTGCCCCCCAGCCACACTCACTGAAGCCTGTGCCACGGCTGGCCAGGGCTGGGTACGGCGCCGTGGTGGGGGAAGCTGTCGATCCTGGTGCTGTCATGGAGCTGAAGGAGGATGGGGTGCCCTGGAATGAACCCATGCTGAAGGAAGGTGGTCGGGTCTTCACTGTCTGGGATGCCACTTGCTGTAGGAGAGGAAAAATATGGAGAGGAAGAGGAGGGATGGATTTGCCCCGACCCTCAGCTCAGGGAGGAGTTGCCAGGTTAGCCCCGAAGGAGGAAGCACACGGACACACAGCGCTGGACAGTGGAAGCAGGAGGATTCCCCACGGAGAGGAGGGTCTGGAAGGCAGCGGGGACCCGRGGCCTGCACCTGAGGGTTCGGGCTGTGCTACCTGGGGTGTGAACACCGGCCGTGTCCCTGGAGCCCAGGTGGTCCCGCTGACCTGAGCTGGGGTGGAGTGCCGGGAAATCTGGGATAAGATCCGGCCGGCGGGCGAGGGCTGCTGCTGGATGATGTTCACTGGAGGGACCATGCTGCTGCTCCTGCAAGAGAAGAGCAGTCTGAGGCCACGGAATAGCACTCACAGGAGGAAGAGGCACCAAACCCATCTGTTCAAGTTATTGCTGGAGGGAAATGAGCCCAACAACTGGGGTAACTCTGCCCATCTGGGAAGGGTGGAGTTGTCATTCCTGGAGTGTTCCAAGAACGTGTGGATGTGGCACTTGGGGATGGGGGTTAGTGGTGAACCCGGGTTAACAGTCAGACTTCATGATCTTAGAGGGCTTTTCCAATCTAATCCATGATTCTATACTGGGAAATAACTGGGAGGAGCTGCTGGGGTCGTGGGTATGGCTGCTCTCACTCAGGTCCTGGGCATGTCCGAGGCACAGCCGAGGGAACAGAAGGCATGGTGGCAGGAGCTGGGGAGATGAAGCCTCACCTGAAGTTCTCTGAGGGCCGAGCAGCAGTGAAGGTGTTTCCCTGGGCGAAGAGGGGTGGGTTGGCCGGCACGGTGCTGGCAGGGATGGCTTTGCTCTGGTCTGCAGAGAGAGCAGAGTCATGTTTGGGCTGGGAACATCTCAGGGACAGAGAACCAGCTGGAAGAGGTGTGTCTGTGTGAAGGAAGACTCCGTAGCTCCTTCTCCAAACATAGACTGCAGATGACTTTGTTAAATCCCGTTTAATTTGATTTCCTATCCATTTTCTAATAAACTCGCACGAAGGTTCTCTGGGGTTGGAGCGTCCACTACAGACTGGGAACAGGGACAAGCAGGAAGGATGTGACCAGGGCAGGCAGGAGGAGCAGCCCTGTCCTGCTGACCCACCTGTGCTGATGCCGGGGAAGATCTCCCCGAAGCGCGGGTCCCGCTCCTGGCTGAAGAGGCTCTCGGCCTTCTCCAGGGGCTTGCTGTGCTCGGGGCCGGCAGCGCTCACGGGCTGGACCTGGGAGCAGGGATACAGGGCAGCTGCTCACACCTTGGCACAGGCGAGTGAGCAGGAGAGCAGCTGAGGGCCAGGCTGCTCCCGGGATCCTGGTGTGTTTTATTGGGATAGTGGGGCCATTCAGGGTGCTCAGTGAAGCTGTGGCTGTCACATCCCTGGAAGTGTCCAAGGGCAGGCTGGACAGGGCTTGGAGCAACCCAGGATAGTGGAAGGTGTCCCTGCCCATGGCAAGGGGTGGAATGAGATGAACTTTCAAGGTCCCTTCCAACCCAAGCTATTCCATGATTCCACATGATAAATACTGGAATCAAGCAAGCAGATCCAGCAACACCCAGGGCAGAAACACTTTCCCCTCGAACCCCACCTCAACCTTGTGACACCACTCTTAAACCCCCAGCCAAGAGGTGACGGAAACAGTGCAGGACAACAGACAGGGAGTGCCCAAAGCCCTCTGGACTCACCTGTGAGTGCTCGTATCCAGCCAGGCTCTCCCTTCCCGGGCCCACTTCCAGCTCTGGCTGGGGTGGCTGCTGCTGCTGCCTAAAATAGAAAGTGTCTGTAACAGGAGAACACAGACTGCTAAAGATAATTCCCAAGGGAACAACTCTAGGTGGTTACACCAGGGATTCACTAGCCCGGAGGTCCTGGCTGCAGGGAGGGGAATTTGGGGATGAAGGGTGTGTGAGGGGAAGGCAGAAATGGGAAAAGGAGCTGAGCACCTCCTGACCTTGAGGGCAGTGGGGCCGTGCCCATGTCCAGGGGAAGGTTGACGCTCTGCCCCAGCTGAGGCCTTGGCATGGAGTTTGCCAGGGCAGGCCGGGACTCCTGGCTCGAGTTCCTTCAAAGCGAACACAGAAAAAAGAGATTTAAAAAGTCCCAACTAGAAGCTAAGCTGGGTCCTGTGTGTAGCAGGGAGTGGCTGTCTGGGACAAGATGCAAAACCCTGTTTGAGTGAAGGATCTTTCCACTGGGGTTCCCTGACAGAAGGTGTCATGGAATAGGATGCTCCAGATGTGGGCACTGCCTCCCACACTCAGTCCCTGAGCACCTCAAACACAACCAGACAGACACTGCTGCTCTGAACTTCCACAGGGATTTTAGGAGGTGGATTATGAATGGGAGAATGGCTGTGTGTGGAATGAAGGAGTTCAAAGAGGTAGCTCTGACATGGGGCAGGAAATCAGGCCTGCAGCAGATTTCAGCCCTGCAGGGAAGAATTGCTCCTTTGCCTCACGGCAAAAAAATCCTGGATTTCCCTTTCCCAGGCAATCCAGCCTTCTGTTTGCCTGCTGGAGACTCCAGTGGCTGCCCCTGCCAAGCCTGCAGCTCTAGATCACACAGAGGCACAACTTCTTGGTCTTTGCTGCTCTTGGGCAAGGGGCCTGGAGTTCACTGATGGGAAGAAAGAGCAGCTCTAACCATTCCCAAAGAAAATGTGACCCCCTGGGCTGTCACAGGAATCCAAGAGCTACGTTCTGAGGCAGATTTCACGAATTTCAGGCACTGTTTGAGCTGAGTTTTGGCAGCTTGTTAAGGCACACAACGAGACAGCCAAAGGCACTACAATTCCTGCACTTTGTAGTCCTCCAGTGCCTGGCACAGCCCAGGGAATGCGAGCTTGAGGGACTTAGGGACTTCTCCAGAGTTGTGCAAATTGATGAGAAGCTCATGAGGGGGAGAGGCCGAGGCTCCCAGGTTCTGGGTTGTTCTGGAGTAAGAGCCCTTTCCCAGGTACATACTTGACGTTGGTGTTGGTGCAGATGATGTACTCGATCTCATCCGAGTAGGGGTTCTGGAAGGTGAACGAGCTGGTTCTCATCCAGAGCCATTCCCGGTTTTTGGATCGGAAGCGGAACATGACGGACAGAACCTGGCCTTTTAACTTCACCACCTGAAAAAACCAGAATTCCATCAGTAGCACCTGATCAAAGGTGTGGAAGAGCATCCTGAGAACAAGACCCCCCCACAGACCCCTGCAATGGCCCTTTGCCTCACACCTGGACCACCACATCTCAGTCTTCCCAAACTAAATGGCACTATTCCCTTAGGACATCTTGATTCCTAAAGGATACAGGAGGGGGATCTAAAATCCCCTTTTTGGCTTCACTTCTATTATCTCTTTGCACTGGTGAGATGTATGAAAAAGCCTCCAAGAAATGAAACACATGCTGTCGCTTCCCATTCCAACGGTTTGGAGCAATGGATATGAGCAGCTGGTTTTTGGAGTCATGAAAGCACAGGGGCAGCCTTACCTGCCCTGCCACCAGTCCAAGGCCCTCAGAAATAACAGTAACGACAACAGGGCAAGAAAACCACCTCCACTGCGGGTTCTGCAGCACTGGGCTGGGCCCTATGGATGAACCAGGGTTTCAGCCAAGTCAAGCAGGCACTTGGGAGCCACATCCCTGGCCCTAAAAGTCGACTGGACCAGCAGCTAGAGCTGGAGTTAAGACTGGATTCAGGAGTTAAGACATCAGATGCTTCTGTTTCGCTTTGCATTTAATTATATGACTAAATCTGCAACTGTTTGCACAGGAGAATTATCTAAGCTTGTTTTTTCTCTTGGTTTTCCAATCAATTTCGTTGCTTTGCAAGCACCGAGACATTCCAATCTTGGAATGAATTCCAATCTGAATTCCACCCTGCATGCAAAGGGCAGCTACAGTGTTTGTACCTGTTGAAAGCTGTCCCGTAAAAGCTGTTGGTCTTCTGGATGGCAGAAATCCACAATGTCTTTCCCCAAAAGTTCCTATTTTTCAAGGAATTGTGAGAGAGATCGAGTCAGTTCWTCTGGCAGGCAGATTCCATAATTAATCGCACTTTGGACAGGTAGTTCCTGCTCCTTCCCCCCAAATCCCTGTTACACAACCCAAGCACAGGAGCTGGTGTGCTGTGTTTTAAAAGAGAAGCACAACAGCTGTTGATTAATGTTTGATCTTTAACTCAATTTGAGGCAAAAATGGTTTTAATTGACATTTGACATAATCCAGAGCCACCCAGCCTTCCCATGATCAAAGAACTTGGAAAAACACATGGGAAAGCAACCACTGGAGAAGAAACACATGTCTGGGTTAAGCCCTGGGCATGGCTTATCAGCTCTGTCAGACAAGCAGAGCCATGACGGAAAAGGAAAAGTAAGGAAAAGTAAATTTAAAGAGCAGTTTTTTGTTAAAAAGCTCCTCAAGGTCCTCACCTGGGGCTGGTAACCAACAGTGGCCACGCACCGGTGGTCGATGAAGGTGAAAATTCCTTCGGTGTTGTGCCGGGAGATGAATTCTGTGGGCTGGCAGACATTGTTCATGTCTGTGCAGTTGGGGGAGCTGGTCACCTGCAGGGAGCACAGGCAATGTCACCAAACCCCACTGTCCCTGAGCTGCCAGCCCTGCACCAGGATTTGTGGCGGTCTGGGAATGTTTTCAGATGGAATGGTTTAAATCTGGGGACTTCCAGGACAAGGTAGCGTTGGAAAAGGGAAAAGGGCACCCACCTGGAGCCTGCCAATGGCCACCAGGCAGAACTTGCTGCCCTGGCCGGCATCAGGGTCATCGTCAGGCAGGGAAACACCTGAGAGGGGAGGGCCAAAAATTCCAGCAAGGTTAGTACAGGAAAAATGGCTCATTTCAGAGGAAATGGAATTCAAGACATCTCTCTGCCCTGGTTTGTAACTCAATATCCTTCCCCATGAGGGGATTTTGGCAAATCAAGGTGCCTCCCCCTCCTTTTTTTCACCAGCAGGGTTGAAAATCTCTAAATTTCAGCACAAGCTGCACATCGAACAGTTCAATATTATTTTCCTCCTCTACACACAGAGATCTCTGCTGCTGCACCTGCAAAAATTAGGTCAATCTTAAAATAAAAAGTGATAGATACATTTGCAAAGCCTTTCCTGGCACATTCAGCTCCTGGAATGGCAACTTCAGACCACGTGCTCTTACACCCAGCCCCCCTGACAATGAGGTGAGTCCTTACCTGCTGGGGGCCAGGCTTTGATGTAGCCTGTGCAGTGCACGACGACGTAGTGAGGTTCTCCATCTTTTGCTGCACCTAAACCATTCCTTGGGAGAGAGAAACAGGTTGTGCTGCAGTTTAAAGTGGGGGGAGGTGGGGCAAGGTGTTTCGTTGTGTTATTTATATATTTTATGTGTATATATTATCTGTATTATGTACTATTTACCTGCAGCGATTCCTCATGAAGCTGAGACGATTGACAGCCACTGGATCCACGGAGCTGTTGCCACACCTGTACCAGAGAAAGGATTTGATCTTTCTTGATCAACATGAAAATAATCTGGGTATCCTGAATGAAAGTAAGGTTCATCTCTTATAAATGGGGAAGACTCTTTGAATTTCCATCACGCAAACCCCTCATTCTGCAGAACTCAAGGGAGGTGACACTTGGGGCTAACACTGATTGTTACTGTAAACTGGATCTTCTACAACAACAGGGCCAACAAACATCTCAAGAACCTGACTGTATGGAAAGCTCACCCATGTTCTGTCATGTCTACAGACCCCTCATCAAAATGAGCCAAAAAAAGCTGAAATAAAACCATGGAGGAGCCAAGGAGCAAGTTCAGTTTCAG
Organism: Amblyornis subalaris; assembly: GCA_018881555.1. Taxonomy (NCBI): domain Eukaryota; kingdom Metazoa; phylum Chordata; class Aves; order Passeriformes; family Ptilonorhynchidae; genus Amblyornis; species Amblyornis subalaris. Next base: position 236,477 of record JACAXG010000212.1, read on the forward strand.
GCTGAGAGATTTCCCCAGGGAATTTCTTCCTACCTCATTCGGCAGATGAAAGATCTCCGGGAGCCCATGCACATCCTCATGGACTGCTGCCCTTCCTTCTTCACAGTCCCTGTCTTCAAATCAAGGATACGACCTAAACAAAGCAGGAAAAGGAGATGCTGCTGCACTGGGAGTCCTTCCACCAACACAGGTGTGGCACCAGGTAACGAACTGGGAGACTGGCAGGACACGAGAGTCACCGGTGGTACCTTTAGATGCATTCTCGGGGGGAGCTGCAGCATCCTTGGTAGAAAGGCACCAGGGTTTGGTTCCCTCTACAAAGGGAAGGGTTTAATCCAAGTCCTCCACAGGCTCCGCCGCCTCCCAGCCCCTCGCATCCCTGCCCGGGCTGCCGTACCTGTGAGGGCGTTCTCGGAGGTGGAGAGCTGCTCCCGCAGCTTGCCCACGTCGTCGGGGTGCACCTGGTCGTAGAGGGTGCTGCCGAACCACTCGGACTGCGGCTGGTTCAGCACCGGCGTCACCGAGTCGGACACGTAGACCACGCGCCCCGTCTCGCAGGACACGATGAACAGGAAGCCATCGGCTGCCTCCAGGATCAGGTGTTTGAGCTCCTGCACACACACAGACACCTCTCAACTCCAGAGCCAAAACACACCCTGGGTTGTGACTATTCCCCCGCCCACCCTAATTTGATTTTCTGCTCTGATTGTTGTAGTTCCCACAGAGAAGCATCAAGCAGAGATGAGAGGCCTTCAGGGAGATCTCACTTTGGCCTTCCAGGACCTTAAGAGGGCTTAATAAAAAGAGGGAGAGGGACTTTTTATATGTGCAGGTAATGACAGAAATTAAAAGAGAAGATATTTAGATTAGATGTCAGGAAAAAATTCTTCCCTGTGAGGGTGCAGAGGCCCTGGCACAGGTTGCCCAGAGAAGCTGTGGCTGTCCCACCCCTAGAAGTGTCCAAGGCCAGGCTGGACAGGGCTTCGAAGAACCTGGGCCAGTGGAAGGTGTCCCTGCCATGAACCAAATGAGCTTTAAGGTCCCCTCCAACCCAACCCACTCCATGATGCTGTGATAAGCCGAGACCTGGTCGGTGAGAAAGGAGGGTTTGTAGGTGCCATCCGTGGAGGTGTTGCCGGTGCCACGCAGGGACTTCATGTGGGACACAGCCATGCGCAGGATGGTCAGCTTGTCCGGCTTGCGGGCCAGGGCGCTGCACGTGGGCACCATGTCCGACAGCTCCGTGATGTAGGCAGTCATCTTGTTCCTCCTCCTGCGCTCGATCTCACTGTGGTTCTCCCTGTGAGAGGCCGAGGAGGAGAAGAGGAGGAGGGTGAAGTCACCAGGGGAGGAAGGCTCAGACACGTCCCCACGTCAGCGCTCGCACGGGTGACACACACAGAGATGCATCAGGGCTGTCAGGATTAGGAGGAGTTCAAGCCTCACATGCTGGGCGTGCACAGGAAACGTGGGGACGGGGGCAAGGAGGAGAGGCTACACCTGGACCTTCCTCGAAGTCACAGCAGCTCCCTGGTACCTGCTGACAGTGAGGAGCTGGGCTAGGCTGGTCTAGCTCCCCCATCCATACACAACACTGCAGAAAGCCAAAGGAATTCCTGCTCTGCTCCCAAAGCGGGGTCACCTCCCTGCAGGTGACCTCAGTGCTGGTGCAGACAAGAATGGATGAGACCCCCTGCACCATCAGCCCTCACACACCCACGCAAAGGAGACCAGGGCGGCAGCCCAAACTTGGGCACCTGCTCTTCTGGGCATCCTGGGCTGGTGGGAGGTGTGGGACTGGATGAGCTTCAAGGCTCCTTCCAACCCCAGCCATTCCAGGACTCTGAGTGACCTCAGCGAGCTGAGTCTCACCTTGCAGTGCTTTTGGGAAGCCACTTCTCAGTGACATCAAGTGCCTTTTACAGTGTCACAGGAGGGAAAGCTTCAGATCAGGTTACACCTCACTTCTGCACAGATCAAGGCCAACCTGGACCAGGCAACACCTGGATCATGCCACCAAGCTCTAAAGAGGCACCACGGCCACTTCTACCACTTAAAGAGGCTCTTGACACATCTTTGGCTCACAGGGCACAGTCCCCATCAATCCCACAGACCAGAACCGGGTTCTTTTCATCCAGGATACATAATTTAACTGGGTTCCTAAGGTGGGTTTTCCAAAACAGAGCTTAGAAGCCAGGCTTCCTATACAGAAAGATGGATCAGGTGCAAGGAAGCACATGGTGGGAAGTGAAATGAGATGGAAGTGTTGGAAGGAGCAAGGACAGGCAGGTGAATAAACAGGATAAATACAAAAATGGAGCACTTATCACTACCAGGTGTGTGCAGACATTCAGTGACCTCACCTTTCAGTCAGGCAACTTCTCTAAACTCACAAGCTCAGCTGTGAGAACAAAGCTCCTTCAACTACAAAAGCTACAGGGGAACAACCAGACATTTCACCTGCCCCAGTCTGCCATGAGGAAAGGATGGGGGAACTGGGATTGTCCAGCCTGGGGACAAGAAGGGTCCAGGGAGACCTTGGAGCCCTTTCAGTGCCTAAAGGGGCTCCAAGAGAGCTGGAGAGTGACTTTAGACAAGGGCCTGAAGGAACAGGACACAGGGAATGGCTTCCCACTGACACAGGGCAGGGTTAGGTGGGATAGTGGGAAGGAATTCTTCCCCATGAGGGTAGGGAGGCCCTGGCACAGGTTGCCCAGTGAAGCTGTGGCTGCCCCATCCCTGGAAGTGTCCAAAGCCAGGCTGGACAGGGCTTGGAGCAACCTGGGAGAGTGGAAGGTGTCCCTGCCATGAACAAAACGAGCTTTAAGGTCCCTTCCAACCCAACCCATTCCATGGTTCTATGAAATGTTCTTCACTAAAGCTCCTGGGAACAAACTCTTGGAAAGCTTTGCAGTTCTCTGCAGTCCCAGGCCTCACCTCTTGGGCTTCCTCCTGCTCAAACATTCAAGCAAAGCTCACTGCAGTCAGCAAAGGCAGTTTGGGGGGTCAGGTTTTGGTTTAAACGCAGCCAGAAGACAACAAACTGCTCAAAACTGGGTTAAGTCTGCAAGGTGGAAAACGAGGGGCAGGTGTGCACAGGTGACAAACCAACTGCAGGTGTCCTCAGGGCCCATTCCTGGATTCCCGGTGCAGCATTCCAGGTGACTACTTTGGTGGTTTCAGACACAGTGTCTCATTAATTACAAATAGAAACTCAGAGGGAAGAATTAAATCCTGTTTCCAGTGACACCACCTTTCCCGGAAGGAAAACACCTGAGCTAATACTCCTTTTCCTGCCTGTTCTGAGACTCCAACAGCATTCCTGGGACACAAAACCTTCCCAGGTGGACAAGGGGCTACCTTGGTCCAGGACAAGAGCAGCTGTATTTAGCATAGGTTAGCAAAGCTACAGGTGAAAGCAGGAGCCCAACCCTGTGGCCTTTGGTAAATAAATCCTTTCATGTATGCCCTAAAAACATTCTTCCAAGGATGAGGTGTGCCTTTCCTCAATGCCTTCCCCCTCCTAATTCCAATTCCACAGCAATTTCCAGGAGTCTGTTAAGTCCTCAGCAGCAGATGGGGGAGGAGGGGGAAAAAAGAGAGAAGGGATGCCTAGAGAAACATCAAGGAAAGGAAAAACTCTGCTTGTCCATGCTTGAAATCTCCATTCTCCTACCTGGCAAGTCTCTCCTTATCCGCTGAACTCTGCTCATCATCAGACCTAAAAATAAAATTAGCCAGCTAAGCTAAAAATGGAAAAAAAGTTGAAAGAAATGGAAAAAAAAATGGAAAAGATGGACTAGGAAACCCAGCCTAGGGACAGGTCTGTTTTGCAGAGAAGCAATTCCATAAAATAGAACAGCCATTAGTTTGCAACATTCCACATTAAATTGGTGCCTAATGTGTTGGAGTTTTAAGACATTTACTGAAGCTGCGACCTAGTTCTAATTTGCTTATTTCTAATATCAGAAGTATTCTAATATTTCTAACATGTTCCTAATTTGCTTGACTTTAGAACAACTTGAGCCACTTAAAAGGCTGGAGAATCCCAGCTGGGAATTCCCTGTAGCCCTTTGGCAAGACAGTGACCCCCAGCTGGGGCACTGCTGAGGCTGTGCCCCGAATCCTGGGAGCAGTTCTGGGCCCCTCAAGGCAAGAGGGGCATTGAGGACCTGGAGCGTGTCCAGAGAAGGGAACAAAGCTTCAAATAGCTGTAAAAATACCAAGGGCTCAGTCCCAACACTGAGAGCTACGGTCAGACACCAAAAAGGGATCAGAGGCAAAATATTCCATATAACCTCCAGGAAACCCCCAATTTGTAAAGTTTCTGCTTAATTCCCCACAAAACACACAAATGACAGCATTTGTCAGGAAACCCTGTTCAAGGAAAACTTGTACGAAGCAGGAAACTTGTATCTCTGCAAGTTTCCTGAGCAGGAGGAAAGAATGAGAGTCCGAGGCCAGAGCTGAAAGGAACGGTGAAAAAGAGGAATGTCAACATCACACTCTATGAACTGGTCCAAAAAAGGTCAAGGAATATGCATGGATCCCTTGGAGCACCTTCAAAGAGAGATGATCTAACTGCTAGTGAGAAGGGTGCTGCAGGATCTCTCTCATATTAAGGTTTTTTGGCACAAAAAGCTTTAAAATCAGCAAATTCTTACCTGGCAAATCTCTCTTTATCGTTTGGCATCGGGTCATCGTCGCATCTAGGAGAAGGGGGAGAGGTTAAAGTGTTTATGCTTCCTTCTTTCCCAGAAAAAATTGAGAAAAGGTTTAACAAATCCCACCAAAAAAATGCCTGGGGTTAAAAAGGCCAACTTGGCTGTGAGTGGCCAGTGCAGGACAACTCATGGATCTATTCAAGCACTGTGGTTCAACTACTGGCATCACCTGCATGGGGATTTCCATGTCACATTCCCATCAGGGATGGTGGGATCACACTCCATTTAATCCCATACCAACAAAGAGATTAAACTGCACTTGGAAGATAAAGGTATCCCAAATCAAGCCCTTCATCCAGGGGTTTCTCTAGGTAAATCCTACATGAATCATCCTGAAACCATTCCACAGCCATCTTTAAAGGGCTGGAACGCATGGAATTCCGGCATCATTGGAGTTATCCAATCCTAAACTGTGTAGTGAGGCTACAAATAAATGACACAAGATATTCCAACTCTTCTGTGTCCCATATGGATCATGAGGAGATCCTTGCAGCCTTGCCAGCTCCTTGGGAATAAGGATGTCTCTGGAACTGAAGCATCCTTACAACAGATGAGGGTTAATTAAATGTCTGAGGCAGTAAGAAAAGCCACAGAGATGGTGGAATATTGCTGACTGGGAAAAAGCGAAGAGTTTAAGGAAGTGGAGCAATTCCCCCTGCTTCCAGAGGAAAAGCCACAGGAGCAGAAAGATCCTGCTCCAGGGGAAACATACAGACACACCTAGACCATAGGACAGAAACTTCTGGATGCCATGCTCTCCTCACCTGAGGAATTTACTGTTCCCTTCTCCATCATCATCAAAATCGAGCCTGAAAAACAGAAGAAAGAAGATAATTACTAACCAAGTAGATTCTCCTCTAAGTTGCTTTTCTGTCTGTCCCTATGGATGCAGATGATTCCTGAAAGGAAAAATTAAGTAATCTCGACACAATTAAGTGATCTTAATGTGAAACAACCCACTAAGTTTGGAAAGGGGCTTCCTTTAGGTGTCTATGAGGAACAGAGCAAGCAAAAACAGTTCCAAAGGAAGAAAACCCACTTGGAGCATCCACTGCATCCCAACCTCCTGTTCCAAAAGCCTGGATCTCCTAGGAGCCAGTCAAGCTGCCCAAGGGACCATCAACACCCTAGGAACAAAGCATTCCCAGCTCAAACGCCTGCACTGGGTGCATTTAAAATAAAAAAAAAGAGGATGGTAAAATCTTCCCAGAGATAAAGTTCAGTTTGTGCAGTGTTTGCTCACACAGGGCCAGATCCTCACTTCTGACAGGTTCATGTGGGAGCACAGGGGAAAGACTTTTCACCTTTCCTCCTGGGATGGAAAACTGTGGATGCAGAGGAGCAGGGAGTGTGGGAGGAGCTGCAGGGGAGTGGGAGCATCAGCAAATGGGGCTGAAGGAAAGAGTTTGAGTGACGGGGAGGGGCTCAGGGACAGATTCTGGTTTGTTGAAAATTACGAGGCGATTTCTCATGCCAGAAATCTGGGAACAGCCACTCGACGCCCTCCGAATCCGCAAAGGCATTTTTAGCAAACAAAAAGCCTCCCACAAGCATATTGTGACTATCCCCCACCCCTCCCAGGGACTGCACAGCTGCAAAGGTTGGAGTAAGGCCCCTAAAGCCAGATTCTCTGTTCCCTCACCTCTTGCAGAAACTCCTGTCTCGCTCTCAATCCTTGGTGTGCATTTGCTCTTCCTACCAGGTGCAACTCAGCTTTCAATCCCCTCTGGATATCATTTAACCCCCTCTCTAAGGGTGTCACTGGCACAAAGGCATCACCACGAAGGGAAAGGACTGCACAGAGCCCACCTGAAGGAACCAGGAAACTTCTCAGCAGCAGCAACAGTTCCCCCTCCCAAGGCTGACGGCTCTTGCCGGAGAACAGAGCTTCCTCAAAGAGGCCCTTTTCCACAGCCCTCCCTGAAAAGCAGAACCCCCAGCACAGACTCACCCGGGCCGTCTCTTGCTGGGCCTCTGAGCTACGGCTCCTCCAGCCTGGGCTCCCGAGCCGGGGGTCCCGGAGCCGACGGCTCCACCCAGTGAGGAAACGTCGGATGCCATTTCTAAACAGGAGTGGGGGAAAAAAAAAATCAGGAAAATCAACCAGCATTCAGTCGAAGTCCCTCTGGTTCAGTGGAATACTCTCCACTAGAAGCAGTTGTGTGTCAGCATCTGCTGGGGCTGGAGCTGGGGCAATGTGTGTCCTTTCATGTGCTGCGCTGAGGGGCCGCTCCCAGCGCGGAGCACACGCTGCTCCCCCGGCTGCAGCGCGGAGCCTGCCAAATTAAAAGATGTGGTCTCTTTTTGGGAGAGAGGAGGAGCCTGGTGGGAGCAGGAGCAGAGCTGCGAGTTTCCCTGATGACACCAACTTGCAGAGGGTTCCTTTCCCAATCTGAGACAAAGAATGAACCAAAATGCTCATAAAGCACCTCAACACCCATCATCTTCCAGCTGATCTTCACCAGTACAGACCAGTGGGCACCACTGGCACCATTACTGGCCTGCCTGTGCTCTTCCATAAACTGCTTGGAGCACCCTGGAGGAGTGGGAGGTGTCCCAGCCACGGCCTGGGTGATCTCTATGGTCCCTTCCACCCCAAACCAGTCTGTGACTCGAGGATTCTGGTTTCCTGCCTTTTTCCCTAATCTGGTTGTTCAGGAGTATGGATAACAGGCTCTGTAGTTGTTTAGAGCTTACATAGTGTGGCTTATGCTGAATCCACATCCCAGCATCACCACGAGAGCTGCCACCAATGTTTCCCTCCATACAAACAGTCTGTTCTGCACCAGAAAATGAGGTTTTCAATCCATTATAAACCATTTTTTCCCATTTCTGAAATAAGTCAGCTCTGTGCTCATTTTTGTGGTTGTAGGTTTGTAAATGTGTTGTGAAACTGCTCCGGTCGCTCCAGCCTGAAAATCTCCACCACAACCTCTGCAAACTGAACCTGAAGCAGCCCCCAAACCACTTCAGCTTTATCCAAGCACAGGGACCCCAAAGCCACCCCAACAGCCCCAAAACTCCCAGTGCTGGGCTTCCCAAACCACCCCCAGCAGCCCGGAGAGCAGCTTGGGCAGGAAACTGCCACAACTCGGGGGACAAAGTGAAGAACTGAAGTCAGGTTTAATGAATTCAGGGGAAAATGGGCTTTAAGCTGGGTTTCCCAAGTTTTCATCCAGTTTCCAAAGCCAAATTGCAGTCCAAGAATAGTTTAATTTCACTTCCAGAGTTGAATGATGGTTTATTTACAGCTAAAAGTGGAGCTGTACAACCACCTCTGTGGCGTGCCTGGAGGTTGCAGCAAACACGCTCCCAAATTTCTGGTATTTCTTCCAAAATTAAACATATTTCCCCACATTAACATTCCCAGCCTCTCTGCCTGCCTGGTTTGTTTTCCTCCAAGCAGCTGGCGTTGCTGAGGAGGAAGCTTTTTTCCTTGCCATTCCATAGTATTTCCCAGGAGTGGCTACAGTATGGAATAAGCATCCAGCTCAAGGCTTGGCAGCTGGAGGAGCCAACAACAACAATCCCAACCAACAGCAGGAGTGAGCACAGCCCATCCAGCACCAACTCCAGCAACAAAACATTCAAAAATATAACTGGAATTCAAAAACACAACTGGAGAACAAAGAATCAGGGGTAGAAACCCTTTGCCATCTCCTCTCTGCTCGATTTCGGATCACTTGGATGCTGTTGTGCCCCATCCCTTATTCCCAAGTGAAGTGCCACGGTGATATCCGAGGGTTTTGTTTAACAAAATGCAGTTTCAAGCGGGAACAAATCAGGTCAGGAGGGTTTCTCCTTTTCCCCAGCCATATCTGAACCCCACAGTGGGAGCAGAATTGAAGTTTCTGGAGCACGGTGGATAATCCCTGTATTGAGGGGAAGGAATTTCCGCTCTGGGCAGGGAAGGAAGTGACACCGCACTGTTCTCTGGACCCAGCTCCAGGACGGGGCTGAGGGGCAGACAGGGAATTGCCGCTTGCTTTTAAAGCCTTTGGTAATTCCAAGGAGCCCAGCGCATGGATCAGTGTCCCACGAGGAACCTGCTTCACACCAGGCTTCAGCTTCCCACTGGGAAACGTTTCCCTCTCATGGCGCAAGTGGAAGCCCAGGGACGACCCTGAGGTTTGGCACCAGGACCTGGCACCACTTTGCTCTGCAGGGAACGTCGGAGGGGCCACGGCCTCTCTGCTATACCCTCCCAAAAACAGGGACAGCACGGGCAGGGAGATGGGATGGGAAGAGGTCTGGCTTTTTCACCCTCTGGAATATCTAGGATACGGACAGCAACACAAAGATTCCCCGCAAACCCTTGTTTTCTCCCCAGTCCAAACACAAACTCTGTTACACTGAGGTCAGTGGGAATTCCTGGAGCTCAGGGTGGAGTTTCTCACTCCTTACAACTCCCTGGAAGGAGGCTGGAGCCAGGCTCTTCTCCCAGCGAACAACAGGATGAGAGGAAACAGCCTCATGTTGTACCAGGGGAGGTTTAGGTTGGGTATTACAGGAAATGCCTTCCTGGAAAGGGTGGTCAGGCACTGGAAGGGGCTGCCCAGGGCAGTGGCGGAGTCACCATTCCTGGAGGTGTCCAGTCAAGAGTTCCAAGAAATCCCAGGTGGATTTCCAACATCCTGGCTGGGTCTGTGTCCCTGCCCTTCCCAGAACCAATCCCTGCTTCCCTACCCCATGTGTTGGATCTAATTAAGGCCAGAAGAGAGAGCAGAGAAACGTTTGTAACCCAACATAAATCCCAAACCCCCCCTCATTGCTCCGGGCTCCCAGCCCAGCTCTCCTGGGAAAGGCTCTGCTGCAACCATTGGCATCCCAACGGGTAAAAAAGACTCCAAAATAAAATTACAGCAAATATTCCCAGCTGTGATTTACGAGAGGGGCTGCTGCAGCTTTTAAATACATTTTTATTGTACAAAACACAACAAATCTGGTGCTTTTTGCTGCAGAAGCTTTAGCAGGCTCACATTTGGAGTAACAAGATTTGCTTTAYATTTATCCATTTGTGAGCTCCCCAAAAGTTTGGAGCAGAAAAACCAGCTTTAAAACTATCTTGCATTTCACCCACAACTATAAGGCTTCAATATTTCTGCTTTTATGGCTTTATATTTACAAAACGCCTCAATTTCAGTGTCTGGGGTACATTAAATGGATTTTTTTAGGTAAGTAAGAGGTTTTTAGCTTGTTTGAGCTTCCCATGCAACGCCAGCTCAGCACTTTCATCCCCATGGGAACCTTCTCCAAGAGGAAATATAGAAATTAAGTAGAAAGTATAGAAAAGAATGTTTCTTCCATTGCTAAGGGGTTGAAATCAGACTTTTCTAGAAGTGAATGTTCCTATATTCAGCCAGGCAGCACTAAACGTCTCCTAATAATCCAAATTACTAATAAACCTGTGAAATATTGTCAAACAAAAACTTATATTTTTTAATGCCTTCCCTTGTCAGTGGATGCTCTTTGCTTTTCACACCCAAACCGGTGATATTAACAACATAAAACTTCCTTAAATTGGCAAAACCAAAAGCTTCCAACCCCCCACTCTTTTTATAACTCCAGTTGTCTGTCAGTTAAAAAAGACCAACAAACTCACTTTTCCAACAACTCTGAGCACAGAAATAAGTCCCAAGTTATTTTTCCAATAATTTTTAGCACCCAAATAACTTCCAACTTCTTTTTGTGGTCACTTTTCCCATATTTCACCGCAGCCTGCTCGAGCTGTGAAGACATTCTGGGTATTTTGGGGCATTATTCACTGGAGCCCTGAAGTCAAGGAAAAGAAGACCCAGATTATTTGTGAGAATTCTTCTTCTTTTCCTAATAATCTCCATGTTTAGTGTTTGTGTATTTCCCTCCCTCTGTGTAAAAGGGTTGAGTGAATATTGGTCACTCTGCCCATGATTACAAATATTAAACACAGATGTTGAAAATTCTTCGTCTTTTCCTTCAGAGTTTCTTTCAAACTCTCTCGTTATGCAAATAATCACGAAACTGAAGACTCCACTTCCACAAATGCTTAGAAATACAGTTTAAACCCTCGAGTATCTTCCTTCCTCCTTCACTGGATTCTCAGACTCCCCACAGCCAAGTAACCCAAGGAGTTTTCTCACCATTAAAAGCCACAAAAGCTTCCTAGAACGTTCAAGTAAAACCCCATAATCCTTCAGCAGGGCCATCCAACACTCCTGGATAAACCTGAGCATGTCCCACCAGCCCCAGGCCACAAGAGGAGTCACAAACCACAAGCCAAAAGACTAAAAAAACCCAAAGAACACAAATAAGCTCCAATTCTGATCTCAGCCACCACGCTGTAAATCCATTACGACCTCACAGATGCTCATTTCGGAGCAGTTTAGCCAGACAATTGATAAAATCACGTATTTGGGACTTTTTTTTGGCAAGAATCAGGGATCACCAGCTCCCAGCTTCCTGTGCACAGGGAGTTGTGGACTCTGGGGACCAACCTGAGGAACCAAAGCTGAGGGAACATTGTGCTCCAGGCCCTCTCCGCCTTCAGCAGAGCTCGGGAAGAGATTTTTGCAAAACCTTCAAACCAGTGCAGCAGTTTTTGATGGGAATTAAGAAAATCTCAGTGAAACACGGCCAAAAACGGGGCTAAAACCAGAAGTCGTCAAGGAAAACAAACCCAACCGAGTGATGATGGAAACCAGACCGAGCCCAGGGACCTCAACTCTCTGGGACCCCGAGCCATGGAACCTCAAATCCAGGAACCCCCATCTCTCCAGGGCCCCCCATCTCTCCTCGGACCCCAAATCCCGGGACCGCAGTCCCGACTCCTCAGGGGTGCCCCCACCCCATCCCACCCTCCCATTGCTCTCCCCTACAAGACTCCACCTCAGCCCTTCAGGGGCCTCCTGAGGCCCCTGTCAGGGCCCCTCACGCCCCTCTCAGCCCCTTTCAGGGTCCTCTAGCCCTTCACTGACCCTTGAGGGTCCCTCTCAGAGCCCCCACACCGCTGCCCCCAAACCCTGAGGGTCCCCCATAGCCTTCCGGGGCCCCCTGAGGCCCTCTCGGTCCCCTCAGGGCTCCCTCAGCCCCTCACGCGTCCCCTCAGCTCCCCATCACCCCTCAGAGCCGCCCCTCAGGCCCCCTCTGCTCCCCCTCACCTCTCACCCCCCTCACAGCCCCACGCACCCCCTCAGCCCCCCCATGCCCTCCTCTCAGCTCCTCCTGGCTCCTCAGCCCCCTCCCCAGCCCCGCTCGAGCCCCGCGGACCGGGCTCACCCGCGCTAGCGGCGGTGGCGGCCATGGCGGGGGTCCCGGACCACCCCCTCCTCGCTCCGCTCCGCCGATCCAAGATGGCGGCGCAGGAAAACCTCCGCCGGCCTCACCGCCCCGCCGGCCCGGGGGCGGGGGCAGTGCCACGACCGCCTCCTATTGGTCCAGCCGGGGGGCGGGGGCGGGACGAGGGGAATCAGCGCTGCTATTGGCCCACATGAGGGGCTGGGGCGGGACACAGCCCTGCTGGGTCCGCCCTCTGGCTGTACCCGCGGGTCGCCCCCGCCCCTACGGCGGGAGGGGGCGGGACTTGAGGGGCGAGGCCGTGGGAGGGGCGTGGTCAGAGCGGGTRGGGTTTGGGTGATGACGTCACGCAACGGAGGGATTGGGATTTGGGGCTGGAATTGGGGTTGGGCCTGGTTGGGGTTCTGAAATTCAGGGAATGAGGATTCAGACTGGATATGCGGTTTGGGTTGAAATTGGGATTGGGTTTTTGGGTCAGGACTGGGATTTGGAGGACCCCAAAACTCATCCTTCGCCAAAAAAGCTCTGGAAAACCCCCACAGCCCAACCCGGGGACACTTACGGGATGACAAAGTTTCACTGTCTTCTCAAAGTGACCTTTTTTCTCTTGGAGGGGGAAAATAAAGAAACTCGAGGGAGATTTTTGGTGTTCTGGGGCTTGTCACGAGGCTGTTTGGCAAAATGCAAATGGGTAGTTCAGTTCAATGCCTTTTCCAAGAGGTTTTCCATGTTTATTCCAATATAAACCAAGAACCACCTTGAAATACTCTCTGTATTTTGGGGATAAATCTTCCTCAACATTTCCCAAATCACCCCGTGCCCCCAGGAAGACCCATGAAGGGACCCTGGAGCCTTCTCCTGATAGGAGAAAGGGGTGCGGGGTGGGAATTTAATCCTCTGGATTGTGTCTCCGCGGTGCTGGGAGCATCTGAAAGGTGATGCTAGTGCATTCCTGCAGAATTCATGAAGGCCTGGAGCCAGTGGGGCCAGGGGAGGGACCCAGCGCCGGCCGCAGGGAGGTAAGGAAGGAGCAGAGGGGACTCAAGGCCACAATTTCCATTTTTTTGGGTGTTTTTGACCACTCAGTCCCAGGAATCCCTCCCTCTGCTTTGTCCCCCAGGGATGTCACTGGGAGCTGAGTGCTGGGGGACACGCGCTAGAGGATCCCTGGAGACGGGAAGAGACACCTGAGGGTCCCTGGAGCTGAGGGACACCTGAGGGTCCCTGCATGGAGACCCCCACGGTGCCGCCCACCCTGGACGTGGACAAAGCTGTGGCCACGGCCTTCRTGGTGCTGCTGGGGCTCTTCCTCCTGGCCATGACCGTGCGCTGTGCCCGGCTCGTGGTGGATCCCTATAGCGCCATTCCCACCTCCACCTGGGAGGAGGAGCCCATCAACTGACCCCCAAACCCCCTGGGACCCCCAAACCTAGCCCCACCTCCACATGGGAGGAGGAGCCCATCAACTGATCCCTCAAACCCCCTGGGACCCCCAAACCCACCCCCACCTCCACCTGGCAGGAGGAGCCCATCAACTGACCCCCCAGGACCCCCATTATCCCCCATAGCTCCCCATTAACCCCCATCGCCCCCCAGGACCCGCATTATCCCCCATCACCCCCCATAGTCCCCCAGGGCCTCCCTCGCTCCCGGCTCGCTTCTCAAACCCCCCCGAGGTGTGGCGGTTGAAGGAACGTTCTGGGGCGGAGCGTTGGGGGCTCGGTAACGGCGCCAACGGCCCCAACCGGTTCGGGGGCTCCAGGGCCGCGTCGGGAGCGAATTCCCGCTCTCCCGAGGAAGATTTATGGATTATAACCACGCGCAGCCCGCGGAGCCGGGCGCGCACAGCAGGCGGGGCATCCCCCGCTCTGTCGGGACCAGCGGATAATTTCCCGGTTCCAGCGGGATTTATTCCCGAATTTCGGGGATTCCGCTCCCGGGACCTCCCGCCAGGGGGCGGCAGCGCGCGCGGCGCGCGCGGGAAGTGGCGTCACGCGGCTTCCGACCGGAGGCGCCCCCCCCCCCCCCGGTTCTGCTGCGGTTCGCCGGGACCGGCGGCGGTGAGTAGGGGGGGCCGGGGTTGAGGGGAACGGGGGCCTGCGGAGGGCTCTGAGGGGATGGCGGGGACGGACGGGGCAGCCAGGGGACGAGGGGGACCCGGTGTGGGGCACTGAGGAGACCAGGGGGGCTGTGAGGGGACCGGGGGGCTTGTGAGGAGATAGGGAGGGAGCTGTGAAGGGCTCTGAGGGGACCGGGGGGGTGAGGGGGGCCGGGGTGGGGTGTGAGGGGACGTTGGGGCAGGGGAGGGTGAGGTGGGAAAGAGTGGGGGAGCTCCCGTGACCTGCCTCCCCTCGCTCACCTGCCTCCTCTCCCCCACCTGGTGTGCCCTCAGAGATGGATTCCCAGGACATCAAAGAGCTGCAGCAGGAGGTGATGGAGGAGCTGGGAATCTCCATGGAGGAGCTCCAGGAGATCATCGACAAAGAAGTGGAGAACTCCGAGTGGGTGAGGCAGCGGAAGCAGCAGCTGGAGGAGCTGGAGCAGTGCATGAAGCACAAGGAGGAGGAGGTGGCCCACGTTGACCAGCTCATTGACGATGCCGTGAGGTGAATGGGGGCCTGGGATGAGCTGGAATTCCGAGGAGGGGGATGTTGGGGGTGTTCCTGTTCCCTTCAGGGCAGACTCACGTTATGTGGGGTTAACGAGGGACAGTGACAATGATCCCCACGAGGCTTTAAACCCTTCCCACGGACACTTCCCTTAGCTGAGGAAGGGAATCCCTGGCTCTGCCTGTGGAATTCCGGGGGGTACAGCTGGTTTCCTCCCCCCAGAGCCATCGACAAGTGCGAGACGCTGGCGAAGGAGTTGTATTCCATGATGGGCCTGCAGTACCGGGAGAGCAGCTCCGAGGACGAGGCGCCGGCGGCCACAGAGGTGATCGAGATCCCGGATGAGGAAGATGACGACGTCATGAGCGTGGACTCAGGCTGGAAGCGCAGTTCAGTATCCCTGAGTGTGCCAGGAGAAGGCTCGGGATAAGGGAATGCTCTCAGCTCCTGAGGAACACCTGCCAGATCCTGTTAATGTTCCAGGATTCCCGGAATCCCAGACTGGGATTTCACCCTCTTCCCACCGGCCTGTGTCCCCATCAAACACAGCCCCACATTAGGGAAGATGACTGAGGAAGAGCCTTGTTTGAGTAGATTTCTTGGCAGGGATTTGGGATGGATGCTTGTCCCTGTTACCTTTTCTTTCTGTGATTTAATTAGGATGGATTTTTTTTCCTCAAAATATTTTAAACCTCTGTTTTCTCTTCACTCGCAGGCAGCAGCAGTCCCAGAATCTCCAAGGATCAGAGTCTGGTGAGTGCGAAGAGATGATTCCTCAAGTGCAGTTTTCCTGTGACACGTTGTCGTGTTTGGTGCAAAAAACTAAAAGTTTCTTCATATTTCCCTTTTTCTTCCTTCCCTCCAGCTGCGGGAAGCAATGGTTGCCATGAGGAAATCTGCCCGGGATGTTGCGAAATTCATGGATGCTGTAAACAAGAAAACAAACTTCCAGGAAGCACAGAAAGGTGTGGGAGCTCCCAGGGGCTGTGTGCCCTGCCCCTGAGACTTTGCTTCCCAAAACAGGAAAGCGAGGATCCAGTTTCCCTGCTGGAAAGCTCCATTTGGATTTATTGATTCCAGATGCCTGTTTTAATTTAGAGTGTATTGATTTCCAAATGCCTGTTTTTCTGCCTGTTTCCATCCAGTAAAAGGGAGGCACTTGGGCTGCCTGAGGGGAAGGAAAGCAGGAACTCCTCTTCCAGAGTTGTGCTTCCAGCTGTGCTTCCAGCTGTGTGCCAAAAAAAGATTGCTTTGGGTGGTTTATAACTGATTTTGTGTTTTATCTGACTTTGTGTGCATCTCAGTAGATGCACAACCCCCTCAGGAATCTCCTGGCACTGCCCAACCCGTTGTCCCTGCGGGCCCTGGGAATGATCTCAACACTGATGGGGATCTCAAAGTGGGCATGAGGATTTTGGGCAAGAAAAGGACCAAAACATGGCACAAGGGGACGTTGATTGCCATCCAGACAGTCGGTACGTGCCATGCCTGCGGTGTTGGGTGGGAAACATGGATTAAAGGGTGTCGGAGCACCTGGTGTCACCTGGAAGGGACTGTGGGAGCAACACACCTCCACTGCTTCACTCTCCAAATTAGTTCCTGAAAAGCTTTTTAATAAATTCTGCATGAATTCTGAATAGAGCTGCTCGGAGTGACCCAGCGCGTTGGATTTCTGCTGTGAAATCACTTGGCTTTTGTTCATTTTCCCTTGATTTATCTTCTGTTTGCCTTTAAATGTCTTTCCAGGTGCTGGCAAGAAATACAAAGTGAAATTTGACAATAAAGGGAAGAGTTTGCTCTCGGGCAACCACATTGCCTACGACTATCACCCCAGTGCTGAGAGGCACCACGTGGGCAGGAGGGTGGTGGCCAGGTACAAGGATGGCAATCAGATGTGGCTCTATGCTGGGATCGTGGCTGAGACCCCCAGTGTCAAGAACAAAGACAGGTATTCCTTATTTCCCATGGTCACATGCCCCCAGCTCTGTTTTGTGTTGTGTTTTGTTTTGTTTTGTTTTATTTTAGGAAAAAAAAGAGGTTTATTTGAATATCCTTGGGGTGCTGATTGTGCCCTCCCCAGGAATGCGATTCCGACTTTCTTCAGTCTTATCTCTGAACTCAGGGTGGAGCTTCCACTCTTGCTCATGGCCTTGAGTCAGGAATTAGATCTGCTAATTTATTCAAATTATCACCCAAATGTCAAGTCTGGGCTCCTTGAGGCATGGAACAGTGGGAGGAAATGGGAGCCCTGCAAGGGCTGAGTAGCAGTGRTGTTGCCAAAGCACTTCAGGAGGAGAAGGAGCAGGTTTGGAGCAGATTTTGGGAATAAGGAAGGGGCAGGGCTGCTCTGATTTATTAAAATAAAAGCTTGTGGCCTTCCTGAAGAGATTGATAAAGGATTTAGACACTCGGGATCTGCTGCAAATTGTGCTGAATTTTATCTGATCCTTGTTTAATAACTAAAAATGAGCTGAATTTATTACTCAAATTGCAAATTTTCTTCTGGTGGTGATGCTGATCCCTCATCCTGCACCTTTTGTGCAGCTCCAGAGCCTGCAGTCATTAGTCAGAGGCATTAAGTGGGKGCCTTATCCAGCTTTCATGCAGAAACCAGGAGCATTTAAACATTTTCTCTTCCTCTGTTTCCCTTTCCTGGGACACAGAGGGAATTTGGAGCACAGGGAAGGGGCCTGGCTGGGAATTGTGCTGCCGGAAGCCTTTGAGCAGCCATGGGGAGCACAGGGAGAGTTTGCGGCTCTTCATCCTGTCCTCATCCAGGACTGGGATGTCTCCAGGAGGAGCAGGAGAGGTTCTCCACTTACATTCCATGATGGGAAGCTGGGTTCTCTTCAACTCCCATTTCTAATTCCCGTTTGTTTTCCAGGTTCCTGATCTTCTTTGATGACGGCTACGCCTCGTACGTGAAGGAGTGGGAGCTGTACCCGGTCTGCCGGCCACGTGAGTGATCCCTGTGCCTCCTGCCCCTCAGGGGTGTTGGGTGTTGGGAAGATCCTGGGCCCGAAAACAGGCGTGTCCCCTCTGGTGCTGAGTCTGAAGACATCTGAAATCCTGGTTTATTGCCGAGGGGGGTTCAGGATGCCCCACCACCAAAATTCCGGGGCCTCGGGATAACCCCTTGGTTGACCTTATATAAAAGTCCACCTGGGATCTCCTAAAAAAAAAAAAGAATTAAAGGTTATCTCTGTTTTGTTCTCTTCCCTTTCTCCCACCTGTGCCTTTCCAAACAGTGAAGAAAGCCTGGGAAGATATTGAGGATGTTTCCTGTCGGGATTTTATTGAGGAATACATCACAGCCTACCCCAACCGGCCCATGGTGCTGCTGAAGAATGGGCAGCTGATCAAAACCGAGTGGGAAGGGACTTGGTGGAAATCCAGGGTGGAAGAAGTGGATGGAAGTCTGGTCAAAATCCTTTTCCTGGTAGGAATTTCCCTTCTCCTGCTAGGAAAATAGGATTAAATTTGAGGCTGGGGGGCTGATCAGCTCTGTTTTCCTTGCTGATCATTGAGGTTGGAAGAACCTTTGAGATCCTGGAATCTAAGGCCCCCGCTGAGCCACGTCCCCAAGTGCTACATCCATGGGGTTTTTGTTCAGTTCCAGGGATAGTGACTCCACCACTGCCCTGGTCAGCCTGCCAGGGCCTGACCACCCTTTCCATGAAGAAATTTTCCCTAATACCCAATTAGACATTTAGAAATTCCTAAATAAATAATTCCATTATTCTGTTTCTTGTCAATGCTCATTGCTGTCTCCTTGTGTTTTCTCTGTCTCACCTTAGGAAGCTCTTCCCATGGGAACCGTGAGCGTTTCGTTCTCGTTCCCGCAGGAGGACAAACGTTGTGAGTGGATTTACCGGGGTTCCACACGCCTCGAGCCCATGTTCAGTATGAAAACTTCCACGGCTTCCACACAGGAAAAGAAACAAAGTGGGCAAACCAGGACTCGTCCCAATGTTGGTTGGTGGCATCTCTTGGTTTCATCCTGGGATTTAGCTGGGGGCTGGTTTGGGTTTGGTGGGTTTTTAGCAGAACTCCTGGAGATTTCAGATTTCCAGGTTTTGGTTTGGTTTTTTTTCCTCCTGGCATAGGAGATTTCATTGCCAGGGCTTTTTTTCTTCCTGGCGTAGGACATTCAGATTTCCAGTGGGATTTTTCTCCTGGAATAATGCCACAAAACCAAATTGCATGTGGGTGCAGTGACCAGAATTTCTGGGAGAGTTGCTGTGCTCCAAGCTCAGCAATGACCCACCATTAATCCCAAATCCCTCAGGTTTGGTTCCTTTCAGGCCTGTACAACCAACTTTGGGTAACATTAGGGATTTTCCTGTTAACCCTTTGTTTTTTCACCTTTCCCACCAGGTGCTGTGAGGAGCAAGGGCCCTGTGGTCCAATACACTCAGGATTTGGCAGGAGCTGGTCCCCAGTACAAGGCTCCAGAGCAGCCACCCCCTGCACGCCCCGCATCTCCTCAGCCCACAGAGATGGAGTAAGTACCAGAGTCACTTCCAGCACCTTCCACCTCTTTGCTTCTCCTCTCCAGCACTCAGCTCTCTCAGGCACCACCTTTTCTGTGCAGAGGAATCCTCAGGTGCAGGTTTCCTCCACGGCTTTAGTCATGATTTTGGGGGAAAACTATTACCTAAAGCTGCTGGCTGAATAACTGGGGGCGGGAGCTGAGAGCCAACACCCCCCGAGCCAAATATTCCTCCTCAAGGCTAAAGCTTCGCACTTGCCCTTCCCAAATTAGACCTTTGCCCCTTCTCTTCCCAAAATCTGAATTGCTCCCTCGTGTCATGATCCAGGCACTGGCCCCCGGCTGCCTTGTGTCCCTCCACCTGGACTGACCTGCTCGCTGACCTCGCTGGGAGTTCGGGATCAGTGGTCGGTCCCGGTGGGCATGGAGCAATCCACGGCCAAGCCGCTGCCAGGGGCCCAAGGGGGACAATCCCGGAGCTGCAGGCTGAAGGAGGCCTGGAGGAAGGAGGAACTCGGCTTGGTGATGAAGGGAGCGTATTGGAGGACACCAGGGAACCTGGGAATGTGCTGGGGGACTTTTTAGGCGAGGGAGAGGGAGAGGCTCTCCCGGTCCATTTTTGCCAGCACTGTGGATTTCCCATCCGGATTTACGGCCGCCTGGCCCCGTGCCAGCATGTCTTCTGCTGTGACTGTGCCCTGCTGGTGGGGCAGGAGGGAGACAGGACGTGTCCCAGCTGTGAGCAGCCTGTGCAGGAGGTCAATCTTTACTCCCCCCAGGCTTTCCAGGTGTAGCAGCAGCTCAAAGCCCACCTGCCCCAGCCAGGGAGTCCCGGGGGGGCTCCTCTCCAAGCAGCAGTGCAATATCACCCAATTTACCCCTGGAAATGCTCCCCCTGCGCCACCCTGACCAAGGTTTGGGAATGGATGCCACAACAGTGCCGTTGCTCACATTTTCCATAACCCAGAAGAGAGGCTGGATGCTAAAGGAGATCCTGGAATGCACGGCTGGGCCCTCACCCCTGCAGGCCCCCTGTGTGCAGGGAAGAGCCAGGCCTGGCACTGGGACACCCCGGCTGGGAGGGTGTTGGGACCCTGGGCAATGTCACGACATGGAGACGACCACGTTGGACCTGCAGCCCTGACATTGCTGAATCCTTTCCATTCCGGCCTTGCAGGGGTTTATAGGGAATTTTTCCCTCTTCCTGTGGAGGGCTTGGCTTTAGGACGTGGTTTTTGTGCAGCTGCTTCCCTGCCTTTAAATCCAAACTGCTCCAGGCAGCTGGAGAACAGTGGCCAGAGGCAGCACAGGCTGTGTCCGTGTCCCTGCTGGTCCCAGGGATGCTGCGGGGTTCAAACTCTTGGATTTCGGATTATTAAAACTAAGAACAGTCTCCTCACTCTGGTGTTTTGTTTCCTCTGAGGAAAGCCTGGGTCTCTTCCCCCTCTTTCAAGTTCTTGTTGGTGCTGTCACCACTTCTGGCTGGTTTAAACCCATTTTTCCTCTTGCTTTTAAATTTGAGATGTATTTGAACACTTTGCTTTCAGGCAGCTGTTGGCAGAATCCCTCATCCCTTCCTGCTCTCCCTGTTTCCTCCCTTCTTCCTCGTAACTACACTATTCTTCCTCTTCAGGGGCTGGTTTGGGGTGGTTTTGTGTTTTATTCGTGTAAATGGGTTGAAAACCTGGAACGCTTTGGAAACCTCCTGGAATTGATTGAAAACCCCTGAAATGGGTTGAAAACCTGTTTTTTTGGAGCCCCTGGTAGCTCTTTCATCAGGGATGTTATTACATTCCCTTGCACAATCTTATCTTGTTCCTTAGTCCTTGCAACAGAATCCTCTGGATTTCTTCCTCCCACTCAGGGCTGGTTGAGCCTCTGGGAACTCTGGTTTCTAATCCAGGGGTTTCTTCACGGCCTGGTTTGTCCAGCTTCTCGGGATGAAGGCCTTGGGCATCCTTGTTACCCTTGCCTTACTTCAAAATCAGAACTCACTTTGAGCTGTAGCTGAGTTCTGGAATTTGGGGTTGTTGTGGGATTGCTGTAGCAGAAATAGCCAGAAATGGGCTGATTTCATACATACTAGGAAAAAACGCTGCTGGGATTCTCCTGGGTTTCTGAATTTTCTGAATTCTGTGGGATTTACTTTGGGTTTTTGAATTCCGTGGGTGTTACTTTGATTCCCACCAGTTGCTTTTCCATCTTCCAAATCACCTCCTTCTTCCCTCCTGCAGATGCTCCGACAACCAGCTGGCCCAGGGCAGAAAGCAGGTGGCCAAGAAAAGCACTTCCTTCCGTCCTGGCTCCGTGGGCTCCGGGCACTCATCCCCATCCTCCCCCGTCCTCAGTGACGCGCCAGGGGCAGGGAGGGCCCTCATGGCCCCGCAGCACCGGTGAGCAGGGCTCTGGCTGGGACACATCCATGCATCCTCCTGAGTCTGGGATGTTGGGCCTGTGTGTGGTGGTGGATTTCTGGTGGGGGTTCAGCAGCCCAAATCATGGAGTCTTGGAATCACTAAGGTTGGAAAAGCCATCCCTCCCAGCACTGCCAARGGCACCACTGAGCCGTGTTCCCAAGTGCCATATCCACACGTGTTTGGAGCACTTCCAGGGATGGTGACTCCACCATCTCCCTGGGCAGCCCCTTCCAAGGCCTGACCACCCTTTGCATGAGGAAATTCCTCCTGATGTCCAACCTAACCCTCCCCTGGCATAACTTGGGGCTGTTCCCTCTTGTCCTGTCCCTGTTGCCTGGGAGCAGAGCCTGACCCCCCTGGCTGCCCCCTCCTTTCAGGGAGTTGTGGAAAGCCAGAAGGCCCCCCTGAGCCTCCTTTTCTCCAGGCTGACCCCCCCCCCCCAGCTCCCTCAGGAGTTCTCCAGACCCTTCTCCTGCTGGTCCAACTACCTTCCCGTCTCTGGACATGCTCCAGCCCCTCCTTGTCCCTCTTTTCATGAGGGGCCCAGAACTGCCCCCAGGACTGGAGATGCCCCAGCACAGGACAGGCACTCCCAGGTCCTGCTGGTCACACTGTGGCCGGTCCAAGCCAGGTGCCGTTGCCCAGCTGGGCACACCCGGGCTCGCGTCCAGCCTCTGCCCACCCGCGCGGCTCTTCCTCAACCCCATCCCCTCTCCCCGCAGTCTCCCCGGCGGTGCCGGCGGCGGCGCGGGCCCCTCGCAGCCCTTCCATGGGATGATGGACCGCGTTCCCAACGAGCCGTCCTACCGGGCCCCGCTGGAGAAGCTCTTCTACCTGCCCCACGTGTGCAGCTACACCTGCCTGTCGCGCGTGCGGCCCATCCGCAGCGACCAGTACCGCAGCCGCAACCCGCTGCTCATCCCGCTGCTCTACGACTTCCGCCGCATGACGGCGCGGCGCCGCGTCAACCGCAAGATGGGCTTCCACGTGCTCTACAAAACGCCCTGCGGGCTCTGCCTGCGCTCCATGCAGGAGATCGAGCGCTACCTCTTCGAGACGGACTGCGACTTCCTGTTCCTGGAGATGTTCTGCCTGGATCCCTACGTGCTGGTGGATCGCAAGTTCCAGCCCTACAAGCCCTACTACTACATCGCCGACATCACCAAGGGCAAGGAGGACGTGCCCCTGTCCTGCGTCAACGAGATCGACAACACCCCGCCGCCRCAGGTGGCCTACAGCAAGGAGCGCATCCCCGGGAAGGGGGTGTACATCAACACCGGCTGGGAGTTCCTCGTGGGCTGTGACTGCAAGGACGGCTGCAGAGACAAGTAGGTGACTCCTCGTCACACGGCGCTGGGGCTGTGTGACCTTCCCCGGGTGACACCCCAAGGTGGATCTGCTCTGGGATTTAAACTCAGCAGCTCAGTGGGCTGTATGGAATCGTGGAATGGGTTGGATTGGAAGGGACATTAAACATCATCCAGTTCCAGCTCTTGCCATGGGCAGTGACACCTTCCACTAGCCCAGGTTGCTCCAAGCCCCATCCAGCCTGGCCTTGGACACTTGCAGGGTTGAAGAATCCACAACTTCCCTTGGTTTCCAAGTCAAACCCTGTGTCCCCATCTCTGCCTTTCTTTTCCCGTCTCCAGAACTGATGTGAGAGATGTAACCTGTGGGTTTTGCTGTGTCTCTCTGCAGATCCAGGTGTGCCTGTCACCAGCTGACCATCCAGGCCAGCGGCTGCACCCCCGGAGGGCAAATCAACCCCAACTCGGGCTACCAGCACAAGCGGCTGGAGGAATGTCTCCCCACAGGGTGAGCAGGGCCGGGGCCTCCTGCCGTCCCAAGCACCAGCCCCAGATCCATCAGAGAGGGAATTTATCCCGGGTATCCCAGTGCACACATGACCACCTGCCTCTGGTCTTGGTTCTTCTGCCAGTCATGGAATGGTTTGGGTTGGAAGGGACCTTAAGGATCATCTAAAGCATGGGCAGGGGCACCTTCYGTGAGACTGGGTTGCTCCAAGCCTGGTCCTCTGGGATCTCAGTGCATACCCCCAGCACTGCCAACCGTGCCAATCTTTGGGATGTTTCTTTTTCCTGGAAGTTGTCACCCTTCTCCTTTCTTCCAGCGTTTACGAGTGCAACAAGAGGTGCAAGTGCAACGTGAACATGTGCACCAACCGCCTGGTCCAGCACGGCCTCCAGGTGCGGCTGCAGCTCTTCAAGACCCAGAACAAAGGTTGGGGCATTCGCTGCCTCGATGATATCGCCAAGGGCTCCTTTGTCTGCATCTACGCAGGTGGGAGCTCACCTCGCACGTGGAGACCTCTYCCCTTGGAAAGGAGGGTGGCCAGAGATGGGCACGGAGCTGGGGAAGGGGCTGGAGCACAAGGAGAAGGGTCTGGAGAACTGAGGGAGCTGGGGGTGGTTAGCCTGGAGAAAAGGAGGCTCAGGGCCTTTCTCACTCTCCACAGCTCCCTGGGAAGGTTTAGGTTGGATATTCAGGAAAGTTTCTCTCTGGAAAGGGTGGTCAGGCTCTGGCACATGGAGTCACTGTCCCTGGAAGTGTTCAAGAAACCTGTGGCTGTGGCACCTGGGGACATGGCTCAGTGGTGGCCTTGGCATTGCTGGGGGAATGGTCGGACTTGATTTTAGAACCTCTTCCAACCTCAAAGATCCCATGATACCAAAGCCCAGCAGAAGGGGTGCGAAGCTCTCCCCATGCCCATTTTGGGGACAGGGAGGTGACAGCTGACCCAATGAACTCACCCAACGCTGCCACGAGATGCTGCAGGGCCCTCGTGGTGGCAGTGCCGATGTCACAAGATGCACTGGGCCCCCCGGGCTGTCCCCGAAGTGACCCCACCCCAGCCCTGCTTCCCCTTCCCAGTGACTCGGGCGGGCAC
Organism: Amblyornis subalaris; assembly: GCA_018881555.1. NCBI lineage: Eukaryota > Metazoa > Chordata > Aves > Passeriformes > Ptilonorhynchidae > Amblyornis > Amblyornis subalaris. The sequence goes on from JACAXG010000212.1 coordinate 260,899, forward strand.
AGCCCACGGAATGCAGAAGTTGCGCAGGGGTTGCGTTGGCTCTGCAATGGAGCCGCCCACGGGCACGGCTGGAGCTGCTGCCTCTCTGCTCCTCTGTCCCCTCCAGCCCTGCCAAGCCTCTGCTGGAGCTGCTCTGTAGAGATTTCTGGGCTGAAAACCTTAATTTTAGCTCAACCACAAGCCTCAGGTTTCTCGAGTATCGGGGTTACGTTGTCCTTTCCCAGCCCGGCTCTGGAATAAAGTGGTGTCATTCCTATTTCCTCCTCAATGAGCTTTGGAGAGGATGAAATTGAATGTCATTCCAGGAAACCTCACACTTTGTTTTCTGCCCTGGCCCCCCCAGGCAAAATCCTCACAGATGACTTCGCCGACAAAGAGGGGCTGGAGATGGGCGACGAGTACTTCGCCAACCTGGACCACATCGAGAGCGTGGAGAACTTCAAGGAGGGCTACGAGAGCGACGCCAAGTGCTCGTCGGACAACAGCGGCGTGGACCTCAAGGACGACGACGACGACGAGAACACGGGCACGGAGGAGCTGGAGGAGTCCAACGAGGACAGCTCCGACGACAACTTCTGCAAGGACGAGAGCTTCAGCACGAGCTCGGTGCTGCGCAGCTACGCCACGCGCCGGCAGACGCGCGGCCAGCGCGACCACGGCCTCTCAGAGACGGCCTCCAAGGACTCGGGGCTCACGCGGCCCCTCAGCCACGACGAGCCCGCGGCGGCCCCACCCTGCAAGCTGCCCGTGTCCGAGGAGACCTCCAAGAACAAAGTGGCCTCGTGGCTGAGCTCCAACAGCATGGCCGAGAGCTTCCAGGACGGAGAGAGCACCTCGTCCTTCCGGGTGGGAGAAGGGGGGGAAGCCAAGGCTGTGAAAACAGAGATGCCTGCAGAGAGGGAGAAGGGATGCGCTCCCACCCCGGGAGATGTGAATGGAGAGACAAAGGCAGCCAAAAAGGAGGTGAGGGAGGGATGTGGGAATGGGAGAGTCAGAGGCGGAGATGTGCTCCTGCTCCAGTGGCTTTTCTCCTGTACAGCACATCCAGGGGGACTGTGGGGCTGTTGGATGTCCCTGTGCTCAGCTTCCCTGGCTTCTCTGGTGGGATAGGGAGGTGCTTTTCCCCTCCCAGGAAGGGAATTTGTGGCACAAGAGGCTACAGAAGTCGCTCAATGTGCGAGGACCTGAGCATCCTCCTGGGGACCCGAGGGACATGCTGGGGACAGCAGGGACATGGAGGTGGTCCCTGTCCACCCCCTGCTCTGGGGAGGGCACTTGGAGTCCCCCAGGGTGGGGCACACCCAGGCTGGCTGTCACTGGGTATCAGTTCCATAGAAAGGCTGGAGAGTGCTCCAAAAGGAAGAGATTCCAATCTCCTCTGCTTCTCCCCTCTGCAGGAACCTGAAGACTCAACCAAAACTCCYGGGTAAGATTCCTTAAATCGTGTTTTCCTGTCTCTGCCTGGCCTGTGGACAATTTCCCTGGAAACCCAAGCGTGACCCCCTCTTGTTCCAACCCCACAGGATGAGCACTGTGGGAAGGAGGTACGGCTACAACCCCTGCCCACCCAAGCTGGAGGGGATCCGCAGGCCCATGAGTGGGACAGTGCTGCTGCACAACCGGCGGCGATCCCTGCCCCCGCTGCCCCACTCGGATGTAAGTGGGATCCCTGGGCTGGGAAGGGCCTCCCCCGTGTTCCGTGCCCACCTTGAACCTTATTTGGGGTGGTTTTCTGCATTTTGGTTCCTTGGTGAGTGGTTGTAGCTGTGATTTCCTGGGGGGCAGTTGATTTCCTTTGGATTTTGGGGATCTTTTGTGGATCTGAAAGGTCAAACAAAGAGGAGAGTGTGGAATTCGGGCTGTGTTCCAGTGGGATGTGGCACCTTGGTTTGCACACCTGGGACCTGTTGTTTGGCCAAGCCATGTGGGGGAAGCCATGCTGGGGGACAATCCTTGGGTTTTCTGCCTTCCCTTTGAGCACCTAATGCTACAGGATCCCGAGCTTTGGCATTTTGGGTGCTGCAGAACTCGCCATCCCCCCGAAATCCCAAACATTGACCTGTGGGATGGGGTGTCCACAGGTGGGATCCCTTTCCAAAGGGTTCCTGGAGCAGAGGGGGTGTGCTGGAGGAGAGCACAATATTCCTGAGGAAGAGGGGGCTGGGATGTGCATCAGGAGCTGTTCCTGTCCCTAGGACGTGCTGACGCTGTCGAGCAGCACCGACAGCGATGAAGAGAACGGGCAGGTCCTGGCGGGGCAGGCCCCGGGCACCAACGACAGCGACGACATCCAGACAATTTCCTCGGGGTCCGACGAGGAGGAAGGGGAGGACAAGAAAAATCCATCGTCTGGGTCAGGTGAGGGAGGACCCAAGGGCTGAGGGTGGAGAGTTTGGGCTGGAAAGCACCAGGAAGGGCTCATGAGGCCTCAGCAGCCGCTTCTCCCCTGTCCAACTACCAAGGTCTGAACCTTCCCCATGTGTTTGTTAAGACAAAACTGCAAAATCTACTCCTCAAAAACAGATGGTTTTCAGTATCATAAGAAAAAGCAACTGTGAGGCTTACGGTGGGTGTCCAGGCTGGGCTGGGTTGATTCCAGGAGCCATCCCGCAGCGGTAATGCGGATCTGAGGGGTTTCTTCCCTCTGGGTGGAACAGCAGGGGGATGAGTGGGGGTCGGGGACAGCACTGCTGGAAGCTCCTGTCCCACGGCAGGTCCTGTGAAGAGACAGGTGGCTGTGAAATCCACCCGAGGCTTCGCCCTGAAATCCACCCATGGCATCGCCATCAAATCCACGCCGCTGGCGGCGGCCGACAAGGGCGAGAGCGCGGGGCCCGTGCGCCGCAGCACGCGGCAGTTCTACGATGGGGAGGAGAATTGTTACATCATCGACGCCAAGCTCGAGGGCAACCTGGGCCGCTACCTCAACGTGAGTGGGCAGGGGGACCTTGGGGGTGAGCATCTGCTCAGCGGGGCCGTTCCCCCCCAAGACGAGCTAAAAATGGGGAAAAAGTGGGGAAAGAGCAGGTTTAGGAGGAGGATGCACCTTGCTGAGTGAAACTGCAGCTGCTCCGGCCTGGGGGGAGCAGCCCCGTCACTCCTTCCAGCACCCGTTACCTTTGAGTGTGGATCTTATGACTCACTCCAGGCGTGCAGCCCGTTCCAGCAGGATTCCGCTGGATGCAGCGGGCAAACCAGGAATGCTGCTTGTTTATAAAAGCTGTGTTCAGTGCTGGCAGCTCGGCCTCCCTGCCTGGGCAGCAGCTCAGGCCCTTCCCTGTTCCCGTTACAGCACAGCTGCACCCCAAACCTCTTTGTGCAGAATGTCTTCGTGGACACCCACGACCTTCGCTTCCCCTGGGTCGCCTTCTTCGCCAGCAAGTGAGTCCTGGAGAGCTGGGAAGGGCTGGGGATTCCTGGGGCTTGGTGGGACCTGGATCCGTGGCCAAGGCTGGGTGTTCCCTGCTCCTGGAAATCCCACTCTCAGTTTGACACCAACATGGGCTGGATGTTCCCTACTGCCAGGAATCTCATTCCCAGTTTGACACCAGTGCAGGCTGTTCCCTACTGCCAGGAACCCCATTTCCCGTTTCCCACCATTCCTGAGCAGAGAGAACTTTGGAGATGAGTCAGGTAAAATCCTCTCTCTTGTGCTGGAGATCCTGGGGTGATTTCCATCTCCCCAAAGGGCAGAGCGAAGCACAGAGCAGCCAAATTCCTGGCTTGTTTGAGCCCCAAATCTTTGAGTCGTGGTGAATCCCTGCCACGTGCCTCTCAGCTCCTCCGAATCCCATGGGAATGATTCATCGGGGAACTTTGTCCCTTCCTCTCTGGCTGCCTCAGCCTTGTCCCGGAGTGCTCACATGGAAGCATGGCTTCCTTCTGTCATCCAGCTTCTCCTCTTTCCTGGAATTGCCTCCTCACCCATCCCGGGTGGTTCTTTTCTTCCCAGGCGGATCCGAGCGGGCACGGAGCTGACCTGGGATTACAACTACGAGGTTGGCAGCGTGGAAGGCAAGGAGCTGCTGTGCTGCTGCGGGGCCATCGACTGCCGGGGCCGCCTGCTCTGAGCCATCCCTGCTCCYGACGGATCCCCCTTTTCCAGAGGTCTGGTGCTCACTTGCCCTCAGTGAGGGTAAAGTTTCTTCCCAAGAGGTTCTGAGTTCTCCCCTTCACTTGGAAAAATCACAGATGGACCTGGAGCAGGAATAGGCTCTGGCTGTGCTGGGGGGTGATTCCTAACCCCTGGGCTTCTCCCACCTTCCAGAGGCTCCCACAAGACAAAAGCTCCCTCAAGAAAGGAGCTCTTCCTGCTCTCTTCCAGCTTTCCACCAGATTTAAGGCACAAACCTCCTTTTTCCAGCAGCAAACACTTCCTCAGTATTCCCAGGAAGTGCTGCCTGGTTGGGACTGAGGCCTTGGAAGTGAGAGGGAGGATGGTGGAAAGACTCCCTGGAAGATTGGACCAATCTGGATTTATAAAATTTAAGTGGAAAAAAAGACAAAAAATCTGTCTTCACCTGTGAGCTGTTGTAAAGAATCTTTTAGTTGCTAAAAAGCAATAAAAGTGTGTTTTTCTATTAAAAACAACCTTCCCTGATCTTGAGACAGCAAAGAGCCCTGAAAGAGCAGGATTGAACCACTTCCATCCTTGTTTCTGTGGGGTTTGCAGGAAAAATGCCAGAGGTGGATGGGCCCAGGCACAGGGATAAGGAGCTCCCACATTTTCACCTTTCCTTCACCTTTACTCAAAACAAACACTCCTTAAACCCTCCACTTGGGAAAATCAAAGAGAAACGGGTTAGAATTTTCTTGAGGAAGCAGATCTGATGCCTCTTCCCATCTCCAAGCCTTCCAGAATGTCACTGTAGGCTGAAAAGGCAGAGTTTGGGTAAATTCCTGCACTGAAGGGGCAGCTGGGACAGCCCTGAACTGGCTTTGGGCACCTGGGCTGGGGGAGGGAGGAGCAGCCACCAGCCCTGTCCAGCTGCTGGACACGGATCCACACGGAAAATCCCCAGACTCTGGCAGCCACACACAATCCCAAGGGTTGGGGTTTGGGGTTTCTGTTGTTTGGGGGGGTGGGAAGAGTGCCAGATCCAAAGGGTTCAATAACCTGCCTTGAAAACTGGTTAAAAGAGGCAAAGTTTTACAAACTGGGATCAAATCTCACATTATTGACGTGGAAAACCCCAGTCCGGGGGCTGGTGGAGCAGATTCCAACCATCCCAACCAACACCAGCCCAGCTCTGCACAAGGGAGGCTTGTTGGGTTTTTTCCTGCTAAATAAACTTCTTTTTTTTTTTGGTAAAATAAAACCTTTCTGGGGCCTCCTGGAGCTCCAGTTCCATCCCGAGCGTCCACCTGAATAGAGGCTTTGTCATCCCAGTGGGGCCACAGCTCCTCGGGGAACCCAAACCCACGCTCCAGCCTGGGCTTGAAGACTTGCATGACTTTTAGGAGAAAAAACAAATACAAAAAAAACATCAAAATCCTCAACTCTGCCCATTTTTAGCACTGCCTAAAGGGCCTGTGCCAAAATAACCCCCAGTCCAGGGCCACTGTGCCACCCACAGAATATGCCCAAATCCTGCATTTTTTTACCCAAGTTTATTAGTTTTTTAACTTTTAATATATTTAACCTTTTATTTCTTTCTTTTTTTTTTTTTAAAAAACAAGAACAACAAAACACGTTTTGGTCTGACATTGGTTAATGGTCCTTTTTTCCCCCCCACCCCTCCGTGCTGGGAGGTCTCACAGCATCCCGGGGGGATGCGGGAGACAGAGCCAAGCCCGGCTCCTTCTGTCTTCCAATAAATAGAAAGAAAAAAAAAAAAAAAAGGAAAAATCAGTTGGAAATTTGTCCTGTTACAGCTGGGAGAGGCCACGGAGAGGGAGAGACTCAAAATCCATTTACAGAAGAGAAATGGGAGGATTAAACTCTGTGAGACACAAGGAGTGACTCAACCCTGCAGCTTCCTTCCCCCAAGTACTTCCATAGTGTCATCCCATCATTTAGGCACTAAAACACCCAGGAATTCCCTGCTCCTCCCTCCCAGTTCGGTGGAGCAGGGATTGAGCCGGCTTTTCCAACCGGACCCAGGTCAGGGAAAGCAGTTTTTCTCCCCTCCCTGGTGAAGGAATGGTTGGGAAAGTGGGAATAACACAGAGCCCAGCAAGGGGCTGGGGCCAAGCTCTTCGGCCAGAGCCGATCCGAGGGGCTGCGGGGAGGGAAGGAGCCACCCCGGTGGGATGGGAGCCGTCCCGGAGGATCCCCGCCGGTCCCGGGGAACCGCAGTGGATTAAGGCAGCAGGTGAGAGGCAGGAAGGGCACCAACGGTGAGTGTGAGGCGGAGCTGCGGCCCCGCTCCGGAGGGGTCTGGGCCCGGCGGGCGCCGCAGGGCCCCGGCGTGGGAGGTGGCAGCTGTCGGGTCCGGGCGCTCAGTCAGTTTTGCGGTGGTTGTTGTTGAGCACGGGGTGGCCGTTGCAGAGGGGCCCGTTCTTGGCCGCCTCCTCCTCCTCCTCCGAGTTGTCCGTCTCCTCACGGTCACTGCGCTCATCCTCCACCACCTGTGGGCACAGGCAAAAGGGGGTTCAGGCAGCAGCCCCCACTTCCCTGCCGTGCCTCAGTTTCCCCATCGGAACCACGGCGGTTTCTCCCCACCAAGGGCTCTCCAGGATTTGAGGAGCCAAGCGCAAGTCGGGATTCAGGATCTGGGGGTCTCCTCTGCAAAGCCCCATCCTCCATCCACCCTGAGCAGGTCCTTCCCCCCATGACGTCCCTGTGGGCCCAGGGCCCCTCTCACCTTTCCAGTTATGAACTTCTGGGCCATGCGGATGATGAGGTAGGCCCAGAAGATGTGCAGTGACTGCAGCACCACCATCATGAAGTTGAAGAAGTAGTAGCCGAAGAAGGCAGGGTAGAGATCCAGCGGATAAAACACCGTGCAATGCATGATCCTGCMGGGAAAAGCCACTCCTGTGATGGGCAGAACCAGCACCCCACCCCCGTGAGACCCCCCAGGCTGTGCCTGAGCTCCCCCCGCTCGCCCCGGAGCTCACCAGAAGGGCAGGATGACCAGGCGGGTGATGATGAAGACGGCGGCGAAGACGATGAAGATGTTGTTGCAGGTGTTTCTCCACCCGGCATAGTTGAACATCTTGGCAGACTGGGGGGGCAGGGGGGTGAGCTGGGGAGGGGGCACAGGAGGGGGGACACGGGGGGACACACACCAACCTCCAGCAGATAATCCGAGGAGTCATGCAGGGCCATGATGAGCGTCCCGGCACGGATGTAGTTGGCAAACCAGGAGAAGCTGATGAGGATGATGGTGGCGACGTGGTGGATGATTTGCTCCTTGAAGTCCTGTGCCCGAAGCAAGGGGGAGCCAGGAGTTATGGCAGCCCAGGAATGGGGTGCCCACCCACAGCAGCCCACGGCTCCTCTGTGCCCCCAGACCCTCCCAGCTGGTCCCTCCCACCAACCATGAGAGCAAAGAAAACCCTGCCAAGGTGCCCCAGAGTCTCCCACCGCCCTCCCAGAGGCCCCTACCCCAGGGCCCACCTTGCGCTTGACGTCAGAGGCGATGCTGAAGAGCAGGGACCAGTAGAASGAGAGCTCGATCATGTAGTACCAGTACTGGGAGGGCAGCATGCTCTGGGGGCAAGAGACATGTTGGGGGTGTCCTGTGTGTCCCCCAGAGGGGTTTGGCCCCATTCTGTGGGCACCAGCCAGACCCCCAGCTGTCCTGGGGACCCCAAAAACCCCACAGGTGCCAGAGTCACTGTGAGACCCTGGAGAGACTCCCCCTGCACCCCCAGCTCCCATCACTGCTCCTGGGCCCCAGGAAGGGCTGTGGGGATGGGATCAGTGCTCACCTGGATGGGGTATCCCTTCCACACCTCCCGGAGGTCGTAGAACCAGGGTTTCTGTGGGATGAGGAGGGGGAGACAGACAGAGAGGAGTCAGAGGGGCCGGGGGGGCCGGGGGAATGCAGGAGGGGGGGGCAATACTCACATCCACTATGACAGCCATGCCAGCAATGAAAGCAATAAGGTAAAAGGTGAATCTCCAACTGGAAAAAGGAAGCAGACGGTCCTCAGACGGGCACCGGGGAGCGGGAAGGAGGAGGATGGGCCCACCAGCCCCAGATCCCAAGTATCCCACATATCCCACCCTCCTGAGGGGCTCCCAGCCCAGCGGGTGCCCCCAGAGCGCCCCCCGGGCGGGGGGACGGTGACATGGGGCAGGCAGGGAGGGGTCTCACCTGGCCTCCCGGAATTTCTTGAGCAGGCTGGGCCGGTCCTGGTTGCGGCGGCGGCGGAACCAGCGCTCGACCTGGCGCACGGTGCAGCCGCTCTTCTTGGAGAGCATCTCCACGTCGGCCTGGGGACGCCGGGACAGCCCCACTGTGTCACACAGCCCTGGCTCTGCCACCCACCCCCCCCAGGCACCTCCTGGGGAACCCCCGCCCCTCACCTGCTTGGGGTGTTTGGTGGTGGCAGCGTAAAACTTCTCCAGCACCGCATTGGGGGTGGCTTTTAACCGGATCTTCTCCTTGACATTCAGGAGCCCGGCCAGGGGGGTGGCCACATACCTGGGGAAGGAGGAGGGGGACATAAACGTCCCCTTTTGTGTCACCTGGATGATGTGGCCCCATCAAAGCCACCCAGGGACCCACAGCCATTCAGTGCCTCAGTTTCCCCATCCCACACTGCCTCCTCCAAGGTGGGTTTTGCCACAGGGGAACCCCCCAGGTCCCTCTGTCACAGGGCTATACCCGCTCTGCTGAAGGGGGGCCCCCCTTCTCCTGCCATCCCAACAAAGCCGGGTCTGTTCCCATTGTTTGCCCAACAAATCGCTCCCTAAACGCCCGGTAAAGGCGGGGGATGCACAAAGCCCTGTTTGTGTAGGGAAACGGGGGCTTGGGGGGGGGGAACAGGACCCCCGGGGTGCCACGGGCACCCCCAGCCAGGCTCAGGATAAAGTGCCACATCCTGGGGTACAACCACAGCCCCCAGGGCACAGAGAGAGCTGGAGCAGGGGCTCAGGATCCGTCCCCACCCCCAGGCAAGGGACTCACGTCTCAAAGAGGTGCCGGACGACGAGGAAGAGGAAGGCCAAGGGGAGGGTGATGTACAGGTCGGAGGCTTTGGCATAGACTCGCCCATCCCGGTCCTCCAGGTCGGCCCAGGTGAGGTTTGCCGGAAGCCATAGCCGTTCCCACCAAAAATAGCTGTACAAGGTCTGAAACATGCTGGGGGGGAGGGAAAGGGGGAGAGGTGAGGGGGGCACTGGCAGCCCTGAGTCCTGCACGGAGCTGATCCCACCCCGCTCTGTCTCCAATGCCCCAGCCGCGCCGGGCACCCCAATTTCCACCTCAGCTCCCAGAGAGGCCCTGGTGAAATCCCCCTCGGAGCGGCCGGCACTCGGCTCCGGCACCGCGGGACTTTGCTCCCTGCAGCCCAGAGGTCAGCAGGTGATCATTAACAGAGGCCCCAGTCCTGCTCCCGGCCGGCAGCACCGAGCCCTGGAAACAGCCCGAGGCAAGAACTGGGCTTCCAGTGTCCGGACCTCCCCCCGGCACGGGCACGACCCCGTGACTGGAGAGGGGACGAGGAGCAGGGACAAGCCCCTCGACGTGGTTTCCCTCCCGAGCGCTCTGTCTGCAGCCTGGGCTTGACCCAAACCCAATTCCCGGTGGGAAACTGAGGCACGGAGCCCACCGCCACCCCTCCGTGGCCAGGCACGGTACCAGCGTGGGATTAGGGATTTGCTGGCAGCACAATGAGCACCTTTGTGCCTTAAAAAGGCTCCGGACGGGCCCCGGCAGGGGAGCTGCCCCTCGCCGCGGGGTCAGCGCATCCCGGCTCTCCCTCCCTCCCCACGGGCCGGTTTTGGGGAGCCCCGTTGGGTCGGAATGGGGTCGGCTGGCGAATCCCCAACCCGACGCAGGACTTGTGGCGAGGGCCAAGGCGGCTCCGCTGCGCCGGCGGAGGAAGAGGAACCACCGTGGCCGGTTTCGCAAGGCCGGGCGGGAGGGAGGTGCCGTAATTCCCGATTCCCGGGGCTGTGCCGCGGGCAGGTAACGGGAGGGGAGCGTGGGAGGACGGGGTGAGGCCCCGGTCAGGGCCGGCAGCTCCCTCTCCCTCGGGGCACCGGCGGCACAACGTGAGATCCYGGACCGGGGACACCGAGCCGGCGGGGAGGGTGACCGCCAGGCCGGACCCCTCCCCTCGAGGGGATTTTGGGAGCGATCCGGCCGGAAAGGGGGAAAATCCTGACGTTTTTAGGTCGTGGAGAGAAAAGCGGCACCGGGTGGGATCCGGCCCCGGGGGCTGCGCGTCCTGCCCGTCTCGGAGGGCAGCGACCCCGCCGGGGCCCGAGGCCGCTTCGGGCCCTCGCAGCGGCCCCGGGGGGGCCCCGCCTCTGCCCAGCCCCGCCCGAGCAGCCCCGGGGGCCCCACCGGGCTCTGACCGGAGCGGATCGAGGCCCGGGATGGCTCCGGTGCGCGCCCAACGCCCGCAGAGGGGCCCGGCCGGGGCCCTGACGCGGGAGGGGAGAGGGAACCGGCCCGCGGCGCCCCCCGGGCGGCCCCTCCCGGCGCGGGGAGGCCCCGAGTGCGCCCGTTCCCCCCGACCGCACTCACCCGCCGCGCCCGCAGCCGCCGCCCGCAGCCGCCGCCCGGAGCCCTCACGGAGCCGCCGCCCGGAGCCCTCACGGAGCCGCCGCTCGCCCCCCCCGTCCCGCGCGCGCCCCGCGCCAGGCAGCGCCGGCAGTGACGTCACCGCTACGCCTGAGTGACGTCACCGCAACGCCACGGGGAGCGGCGCCCCTCAGGGGGCGGGGCGGGCCCAGGCGTGAGCAATCCATCGCCGAGACGGGATCCCTGCACCCCCACGGATCCGTGCCCTGTACATCCCACAGACACCCCATATACGCCCCTTATACACATCCCTGTGTGTGCCCCGTGCACCCCATACACACCCCCTATACACATCCCTCTGTGTGCCCTGTGCAGCCCATATGCCTCTCCTGTAGACACGCCTGTATGTACCCTGTGCAGCCCTATGCCCCCCTATATGCCGCCACACAGCCCCGTGTGTGCCCTCTGCTCCCCCCAAAACCCCATACACGCCCTATATGTGCCCCCCTATACAGCCCCATAGACCCTACTCACCCCCATCCCCCCCTGCCAGCCCCGCCGTGCCACTGCGCCCCCCAGAGGGGTCCCCAGACCCGCGTGTCCGTGGGGTGCAGAGGGAACTGTGACCCCAAATCCCCCCCATCCCCCAAAATCCCGGAGTCTGTGGGGCGMAAATGTCCCCGTGGTGTCAGGGTGCCAGACCTCAGTGTGGGGTGACAAGTCCTTTACTTGCCAAGGGCTAAGGCCACGTTTTGAACAGGGGGGTGCACATGCCCCCCCCCGCCCCGTGTCCCCCCCAGCCCCGTGTCCACCATGTCTGGAGCACGGGCTGAGGTGTGGGACCCCCCTGAGGGGGCCCCCCCCTGAGTGGGACCCGCCCGTGTTAAGGCCACTGGAAAGATTGAGGTGGTCCCAGGGTGGGCTGGGACGGTCATCCCTTGTGTGCGTGTGTCCACTCCAGCCCGCAGGGACCCCGCAGGACCTCCGTGGAGGACCCACAGTGGGGACTTGGGGGGCTCCGGGCGTGGGGACCCCGCGGGCACGAGGTGCTACAGGAGGGCACAGTCCAGATCTGGCTTCGGCCGCTGCCGCCGCTCTCCGGCCGGGCGCCCACCTGCCTGCGGGGACAGGGACAGTGCTGGGGTGTGGGGGGACATGCAGAGACCCTCCTCACTCCCAAGGCCACCTCCACCCCCAGAGTGGGGGTGAGGGGGTGGGAAGCACCCGGGGCAGTCCTAGGAGAGGCTCTGGGTTACCTGTGCTGGGACGTGCTGAGGAGGGGGAGGGTGAGGGTGAGGATGGTGCTGCTGATACTCCTCCTGCTGCAGCTGCCGCGCCAGCTCCAGGTCGCTGAGCACCGAGGGGGGGTCCTGACCCTGCTGCAGGGACAGGGCCACCATGTAATCCTGGGCGGGACACAAAAAGGGTCGGCACAGCAAATCCTACAGGATCCCTGCGGAGCTGGGATGGGACTCAGGCGTCCCCCGCTGCCACTGCCCGTCCCCTACCTGGTCCACTTGTCTCTGCTGCAGCCGGGGGTCCGGGGGGGCTGCGGCGGCCCCGGCTGTGCCCAGGGCGTGGCTGATGTGGAAGTCGGTGTCACAGAAGCAGCTGTCCCCGTCCACGCTGTGCAGGCTCTCCCACACCACCCCCTCCTCCTGCAGGAAGCCCTGGTCCGTCACCAGCAGGTACAGGTGGCCCTGGGGAGAGGGGACAGGGCACGGTCAGCCCCGGGGGGGTGTCTGGGGGGGCCCGGCGGGGTCGGGGCCGCACCTTGTGCTTGGTGATGGTGCTGAAGTGGTTGTTGCGGAAGAAGACGCCGAGCTCGCCCTCGCGGGCCGTGGCCGTGAGCTCGCAGAGCCCGTGGAACGTCAGCTGCGACGCCGAGGCCTCCAGGAACTGCTCGGCCACCAGCCCTGCGGGGACAGCGTGGCCGTGGCGGGGCTGGGGGGGCCCCGCCGTCCCCCAGGGACCCCGGGGAGGGACTGGGGCCGTTACCTTCGCTCACCAGGCTGGAGTCGCTGGCCTGTTTGCAGGTGATGATCTTCTCCACCAGTTGGTTGTAGCTGAGCTTGCCCACGGCCTGGACCTGCTCCGGGCTCTGTGGGGACAGCAGGGACAGGGGGTGAGCTCCTGGTGTCCAAGTGTGGGGAGGGACTCAGCACGGAAAGGTTTGGGATGGAAGGGACCTTCCAAGATCACCCGGTGCAACCTCCTGCTTTGGGCAGGGTAATCATCCAGTGGCTCAGGGTCAAAAACATCACGGATCAGTCTGGGTTGGGAAAGGACTTTCTGGTATCATTTAGACTCCCCATGCCATGGGCAGTGACACCTCCCACTATCCCAGGTTGCTCTGAGCCCTGTCCAACCTGGCCTTGAGCACTACCAGGGCTGGGACATCCACCCACAACTTGGTCACCTTGCCCAGGATGAGCCCCAGCTCCTCACAGCAGAGGCTCTCCAGCCCTTGGATCACTCCCGTGGCCCCACAGAAGCCACCAGCCAGGTGTGGTGCTCACCTGGGGGTCCACCAGCCAGCCGTGGTACAGGGGGATGTTGAGGAGGTCGAAGACGATGCACTCGGGGGTGTACTCAAAATCTGAGACCCCCGTGAACCTCACGTTGACGTCCAGCCCCGTCGAGAGCTTGGGCAGCACCGTCATGGTGTCGTTGATGTTCTGGGAGGGAGGGGAAACTCCTGGAGGTGCCACCCCAAATCCCGCAGCCAACCGCGCTCCCCGAGGCGACGGGGGTCGGTTTTGGGGTTGGGTGACTGTGCTCCTCACCTGCTGGAAGTTCAGCTGGAGCCCCTCCGAAGTCTCCCGGGGTTGGGTGGCCAGGATGCAATTCCCTGAGAGGCACTGGAGTCACCCCCGGTCCCAGGGGAGCCCCCCACTCACCCCCCACCCCTGTCCCGGGGTCAGAGCAGGGCTGGGGTTCCCCACTCACCCAAATGTGCCATCAGCTCCTCGGCCGTGATCACCTCCTTCTGCGGGGGCAGCTTCACCTGGGGGCAGCGAGAGGCTGGGACCCATCCCCTGGCCCCTTCCCCTCGGGATTCGGGGAGAACCCGCCCAGAACCCSCCCCTCAGAGCCCCYCGCTTGCCTTCCACTGCAGCAGGAGGATGTTGATGATGGCCAGGAGCGGGCAGGGCCCGTTCTCGCTCTGGGTGATCACCGGTGTCCGCTCCCCCTTCCAGCTGATCCACTTCACGCAGTAAAAATCCGCCGGGATTTGGGCCCGGGGGAGCTCGGCCCTAGCGCCTGGGGCGGGGCTGGGGGCACCCGGCGGGGAGCCCCCCTCCTCCGGGGGCTGCTCGACCCGTGGCTCCTCGGGGGAGCTTCCCGGGGGTCCCTCGGGGCTGGACACCGCGGCCCCCTTCCTGGAATCCTCCCTGGCATCCTCCCCGGAATCCTCCTTGGAATCCTTTCTGGAATCCTCCCCGTCCGGGGCCGGGCTCTCCCGGCCAGCACCTGGAATTTGTGCCCCACCACCAACCTCCTCCGGGGGCGGGGGGGTCCCTTGGCCGCTGGGAGTGGCCGGGAGTGTCCCCTCCTGCTCCATGGGACACCCTCCCTGTGCGATCGTCCTCGGGCGGGTCGGATCAGGCTCCTGGGAACGCTCCGGGGTTGTCCGGGAACAGCCACATCCCAAATTTCAGCCTGAGGAGGGAAAATTGGGGGATTTGAGGAAAATACATATATTTTATGTATCTATATTTCAGCCCAATTTGGCTCGTTTGGGTGAGATTCTTTTCTCCTCCATTCCTTTATGCTGGCTTTGAAATTGCCAGGAAATTCGGGAAATTTGGGGGTTTAAAGGTCAAGAGAATTGGAAATTTGGCTTTTAAACAAACAAAGGAATTTGAAATTTTGGCTTTGAAATACGCAAGAAATTCGAAGATTTGGTCTCTGACATATACAAGAGAATTGGAAAATTTGGCTTTGAAATACTCCAAGGAAATGGAAAATTTGTCTTTAAAAGAGTGATGAGAATTGGAAAACTTGGGTTGGAAATAGTTGAGAGATTTGGAAAACCAAGAAAATTGTCAAATTCCACTTTGAAACGCTGGATTTCCTGCCCTGGGTACCCCAATCCCTGCCCAGCTCACCGGGAATCTTCTGAGCAGTCCCACCACAACTGGGGTGTTGGGCCTTATGGAAACCCCTGTAAACAAACAAACAAACAAACAAACAAACATAAATAACAAAAATAAATTTGTATTTAAAAATATAAAGAAATAATAAATAAATGAATCTATATATAACATAAGTAATAAGTAAATAATAAAAGAACATAGATAAATAAAATAATATAGATCATAAGTAGTCTCAACAAACAGATAAAGGTGGCTCAATAAGAGAGTATTATTAATTAAATAAATAACAGGAAAACTTTTCGATAGGTAAGTAGATGGATAAATAAATAAGGTTAGAAATTAAATAAATAACTACACATCCATTCGTTAATTAAATTAAAATAAAACACTAAATAAATAAAATATAAACCGTCATAAAATTAAATGAAATTACATAAACTAAGATATAAAATGATGGAGTGATAGAAAATAAAATAAAATAAAATAAAATAAAATAAAATAAAATAAAATAAAATAAAATAAAATAAAATAAAATAAAATAAAATAAATCTAAATGAAGTGCAGTACAAGTTGACGAGCGCCAGGGAATGCGATGGGTTTGAATCCCCACTCCCGCCCCGCCCCGAGCCCGCGGCGGGGCCGGCCGGACCGGCCGGACCGGGGGTCCCGGGGCGTGGCCGGGGCGTGGCCTGGGAGCGGCCGGGGGTCCCGGGTGTCCCCTCCGTGTTCCCTCAGTGTCCCCGGCCGGGGTCACCCGGGAGCCCCCTGCGCCCCCCCGGCCCCCGTCCCCACCGTCTCTCCTTCCTTTTGCTCCCTTAATCCTTGTTTTTTTGTCTTTTTTCCTTATGTATTCCTTGTTTATCCTCCTTTTTCCTCATTTTGCCTTCTTTTTTCCCCCTCCTCTCCCTGTTCTTTATTACCTTTCCCTTCTTTTTCCTTTTTTCCTCCTGTTCCCCTTCTTTTGTTTACTTTATCCCTCCTTTTTAACCCTTTTTACCTCCTTTTTCCTTTTTTCCGCCTTTTTCTTTCTTCTTTCCTTGTTTACTCCTTTTTCCTTCTTTTTCTTTCTTCTTCCTTCTTTTTTTCTTGCTTTTCTCTCYGTTTCCCTTCTTTTTTCCTCCTTAATCCTCCTTTTTTACTCTGTTGCGCTCCTTTTTTGCTTCTCTCTTCCTCCTTTCCCCCTTCTTTTTGTCTTTTCCCCTTCTTTTATCCTCTTCCCCTTATTTTTCGTCCCTTTTTCTTCTTTTTTCCCTCTTTTTCCCCTTTTTCCCAGCCTCGCACGGGCCTGTTTTCCACCCCCAGCCGCACGCTCCGGCTTTCTGTGGGAAGGCGGATTTAGGGCGGGGGGGGGAGGAGGAGGAGGAGGAGAAAGAGGATTAAAGGTGTAATTTTGGGGGTGCAATAAAATTTGGGGGGGTTGCCACTGCAGGGGGGAATTTGGGGGGTTTTGGGGTGCCGGGATTTGGGGTCGCAGCAGAGTTTGGGGACGCCACCGAGGTTTGGGGGGGGGTCCGGGGTTACAGGGGGGGTGCAGGGGTCACGGGAGGGTTTTGGGGTGTAAAGAGGGATTTTGGGGGGTCCCCCCGAGCCCCCCCACCCGCGGGGGATGCCGGGAAGGGCCCCGCCCCCTCCGCCGCGGCCCCGTCCCCTTCCCGGCAGCCTCCGCGGCGCAAGGGGGCGGGGCGGGCTGGGCCGTACTGGGATGTACAGCGCTGTGCTGGGCCCTGCTGGGTTATACTGGGTTATAGGGGGCCGTACTGGGGTTGACTGGGCTGTACTGTGCCGTGGTGGGGTGTAGTGGGCCCTGCTGGGTTGTACTGGGCTGTACTGGGCTGTACTGGGTTGTACTGAGCCCTGCTGGGTTATACTGGGCTGTACTGGGTTGTACTGAGCTCTACTGGGTTATACTGGGCCGTACTGGGTTGTACTGGGCCGTACTGGGTTGTACTGGGCCGTACTGGGTTGTACT
>JACAXG010000212.1:277818-307731 GCA_018881555.1 Amblyornis subalaris
GTACTGGGTTGTACTGGGCCGTACTGGGTTGTACTGGGCCGTACTGGGTTGTACTGAGCTATACTGGGTTGTATTGGGCCGTACTGGGCCCTGCTGGGTTGTACTGGGTTATACTGGGGTGTACTGGGAGGGGCCTGGCGGCTCGGGGCGCGGATCGGCGCCGTCATGGAGCGGTTCTTGGAGGGGAACCGGGCAGCCCTGCAGGTACAGGGGCCTGGGGGGGCTCACGGGGGCGTGGGGGGATCGGGGCGGTCTGGGGTGTTCAGGGGAAAGTGGGAATTGGGGTGCACGGGAACATGAGCACCCCAGACCCCTGAACTGGGGGGAATGGGGTGCCCGGGGTCTGCATGCCCGGGGGGGCGTGGGGAGTGGGCTGATAACCCCCATGGTGCTCCCGTGTTCCCTGGAGAGAGGGGTCTGGGGTGGCACAGCCATGCCAGGAACACCCCAAACCATTTCCCTGCCTGTCTCTGCAGCCCCATCCCGGTCCTGCCCCCCACCCTCCCAGGGTTTATTCCCTTGGCTTCTACCGAAAATGAGCGAATCTGGGTTATGGCAGCAGAGAATTGTCCCAAAAAAAGGGCCTGGGGATGGGGCGGCTCCCGCGGGCGGGACAGGGCGGGGGAAAGGAGTTGTGGRGTGACATGCTTTAACAGCTGCTGCAGGCAAGGAAAAATGGGGTGAAACATCACCTTCTGGGGGGACAACCAGCCCCAAACTCACAATTTCTAGAAAAAATGGGTTAAAGTACTAAATGGTCTCAGGGCTGTGGGGCTGGGATGGTCCCTGTCTGCAGGATGGGTGGTAGCTGAGGTGAGTTTTCCTGTTGACCCCGGAGCCCTGATGCACCTCATGTCACACGCATACCCCTAAACCCTGAGGTTTAAGTGCCAGAAGTGGATCCCAGCCCAGGGATGCCAGGAGCCCGTCCAGCAGGTGGAATCTGTGGGTGATGCCTGTGATGAGCAGCCCCAGGGACACTGTGATGAGGGCAAGGGATGGCTTGGGGGGTTTTTGGAGGACGAGGCCGCGTTGCTGCCGTGCCTGATGCCTCCCATCCCGGCAGGATCACGTCCGGCGGCACCAGGAGATCCACGTGGTGATGGGCAACGAGGCCTGTGACCTGGACTCCACCATCTCGGCGCTGGCCCTGGCCTATTTCCTGGCCCAGGTAAGGCTTGGCCACTGGCCAGGGGACAGCCGGTGGCCCGGGGGATGCCTCACTGGGTGTCACCCCCCCGCCGCAGACCTCCCCGGCTCCCAAAGCCGCCTTCATCCCAGTGCTGAACATCCCCCGTGCCGACTTCGCGCTCCGGACGGAGACGACGTTCCTGCTGAGGGAGCAGGGAATCCCGGCCACCTCCCTCATCTTTCGGGATGAGATCGACCTGGGGGGGCTGCACCACGCCGGGCTGCTCTCCCTGACGCTGGTCGATCACCAYGTCCTGCCCGGGTGAGCCGGGGGGTGGCACGGTGGGGACAACCAGGGCCACCCACCCAGAGCCTCGCTTGATTTTGCCACTGGGGGTGGGTCCAATTGATCCATTTCCGGGGTGTTTTTAAGGGTAGGAGAGGAATAAAGGGTTTCCCAGGCTCTGCCGGGGGTGACCCTTCCCCTGTTGCCCACCAGTGCCGACGCAGCCCTGGAAGAGGCCGTGGTGGAGGTCCTGGACCACCGGCCGCTGGAGCGGGACCGCGGTCCCCCGTGCCAGGTGACCGTGGAGCCGGTGGGCTCCTGCGCCACGCTGGTGACCGAGCGGATCCTGCAGGGCCCCCCAGGCGTGCTGGACAGAACCACGGCCGCGCTGCTGCACGGTGAGCACGGGGGGCCTGGCTGAGCCCCGGCCCCGTGGCACGGTGACAACACGGCCCCCTCGTCCCTGCAGGCACCATCCTGCTGGACTGCATCAACCTGAGCCCGGCCGCGGGCAAGGTGACGCCCAGGGACGTGGCCTGCGTGGCCCTGCTCGAGGAGAGGTTCCCGGAGCTGCCGGCCCACGACGCTGTGTTCGGAGCCCTGCAGGCAGCCAAGTTTGATGTCTCAGGTTTGTGCCAGGCTGGTGGCACCCGGGTGCATCCCCGTCTCCCTGGGGACAGGGAGATGTCCTGAGCTCATCCCCTCGTCACCYCCCAGGACTGACGACGGAGCAGATGCTGCGGAAGGACCTCAAAGTCCTCTCCAGCGATGAGCTGGTCCTCGGCATCAGTGGCGTCTTTGTGGACCTGGAAGTGAGGCTTGGTGGGGGGGGGGGGCTGAGGCAGGGAGTGGCATATTGGGGACACCATGGTGATGCCAAGGCCTCTCCCCTCTGTCCAGACGTTCCTGCAGCGGCCTGGCTTGCTGCAGCACCTGGAGGCTTTCTGCCAGGGCCGTGGCTACGCGGGGCTGGTGGTCATGACCGTGTCCTTTAACGAGCGCTGCGAGCCCACCCGGAAGCTCGCGGTCTACAGCCAGCACGAGCCCCTCCGCGGCACGGTGAGTCGGGGACCCAGGGTCGGGCATCTCCGGGCAGTTCCCAGCTGTAGTTTGCCCCAGACCCTCCCGGTTTCGGGGGTGCTGGGAGGTGCCAGCCCCGTGCTCGCTCCCCCGCAGCTGTGCCGGGCGCTGGAGGAGGCGACGGCGCCGTCCCTGCTCCTGCAGCCGCTGCCCAGCCCCTGGCCCTGCGTGGCCGCCTACACCCAGGGCAACGCTGTGGCCTCTCGGAAGAAGGTGCTGCCCATCCTGCGGGCAGCGCTGGGGGGCCCGGGGGCTGCCGGGGGCCCCGAGGAGGAGGTGGTGCCCCCGCCCACCCCCATGAACAGCCTGGTGGAGGAGTGCCCGCTGGCACAGGCCGTGCCCCCGCTGTGTCCCCAGGATGTCCTGGAGCGGGTCAGCCGCATCGCCGCGGGGCAGCCCCCCGGCTCCCCGAAGTAACAGCGGCCACCCCACGGCTTTCTGAGGTCCGGACGAGAAGTTGGGGTCCCTGAGCAGGCCCCGGTGGGGTGCCCGGGCATGGGGGGTTGCAGCCACCTTCGTTAGAGCTCAGCTCCTGGTCGTCCTCGTGGTTTGTGCCCCCAATGGGCTGCCTCCGCCCCGGCGGTCCCCCAGGGTGGGTTTTGGGGACCCCACGGGCAGCAGTTGCACCCCGTTAATGAAGGCGCTGGGGTGGGGGAGTTAACGAGTTCTTGACGATCTTCCTACCTTGGGGGGTTGTGCGGGGCCCCGGAGGGCGGGTCCGGACACACAGCCAGCCCAGGACTGTGACAGTTTTCCAAGCATTAAATTTCCCTTTTCTTCCACTTTCGGCTCTTGGCTTTTATTCTGGGATGGGTCCAGTGCTGCCCCACTCACACTGGGGGTGCCCCCACCCACCCCATGGGTTTCCCTGGGGTGCAATTATCCCCTTTTTGGGGTGGATCCACCCCTCGGGCCAGCACAAGGGATTTATTCCAAGGGTGGAATGTTTTTCCCAAAAACCCTGACCCGAGCACGACGCAGGGCCGGGAAAGCCCAGCTCCCACCGGAGCATCCCCAGAGCACAGGGAAGGGGAAAGGCTCTCTCACCCAGCACGTGCTATTTAATATTTAATCCTGGCGCTAATTAAACTATGTACACCCGCGCCCGAATTCCAGAGCCCTTCTCGGGCCGGGCCCTGTCCCCTCCGCCGGAGCTGAGGACAATCCCGAGTGGAGGGGACCCCACCACGGTCCTGCCCCTGAGGCGACGGAGGCTGCTCAGGTGGGTTTTGGAGCTTAAAAATAAGGACATATCCTAAAAAAATGAGGGAGGTGGGAGTTTGGCGGTGGTGGGAATGCCAGCTGGAGGCACTGTGGGCTCGGTGACGCTGAGACCGGAGCACCAGGGTTTGATTCTGGTCTGGCACCGAAGCATCGGGGTTTAATCCCGGTTTTGCTCCAAAGAATTGGGGTTTAATCCTGGTTTTACACTGAATCCTGATTTTACACCAGAACATTTTGGGTTTGGCACCAGAATACTGGGGCTTAATCCCCGTTTTGCTCCTCTGTGATGTTCTGGGAGGCACCAAATCCACCCCTGCACCATGACCATGATTCCCTGGGGAAACAGAGGCACCACAATGCAGCCCATGGGAGACGCCAGAGTGCAAAAGGGGAAAACTGGGAGGATTTGGCACATCTGGGCTGCGCCTGGCAGCTCCTGGCACGTTTCAGGGGGGTGGCTGTGTCCTTTCCAGGCAGGGCAGGAGGTGGGGGCTGCTGTCCCCGCTCCCTCCCCACATCACCGGCCGATGCCTCTGGGAAGGAGGGATTTTCCAGGGGGATGACGACCCAAAGTCACCGGGAGCTGGGTGAGGATGGTGCTGCATAAATACCACGGGGTTAAAGCACTCGAGGTCGGCTTCTCCTCCAGCGGGGGGATCAGGCAGTTCAAGTTTGGGCTGCAAAAGCCAGGAATCTGCAAAATTCAAGAGGATGGGTCATGGGAACGCCCGAGTGGGGGCTCGGTTGGGTGTTCCTCAGGGGTGGTGGCTCTGAGGGGACAGTGGGTGCTCGGGGTGCCACGGCCATGGTACTCACATGCTACAACACCCGGGAGTTGCTCCACTGTCGCTCCCGGCCACCCTTGGACCTCATCTCCTGGACAGCACCGGTCTGCAGAGAGGGCATGTCACCCACCTGTGCCACCCCCTTGCCCATCCAGGAGAGCCAGCACCCCAAAAATAACACCCCTCACCCAGCCCTGAGACCCAGCACCCCAAAAACACCACCTATCACCCAGCCCTGAGACCCAGCACCCCAACACCACCACCCACCACCCCAACAGTGACGCCCACCACCCGTGAGATTCAGCATCCCAAAAACAACATTCATCACCCAACTCTGAGACCCACTGCCTCAAAACCAGCACACACCCCCCCAAAACCAACACCTGTCACCCACTCCTGAGCCCAAGCCCCCCACCCCACCCGCAGCGTGGGGGTACCATGGGCAGCCCCTCTCCCGCGGCCATGTCTCCGGAGCCGATGTGCGTCAGGTGGACAAAGTTCATGGGCTCCCCGATCATGGAGCGGTCGATCCGTCTCCTCCTCTTCTTCTGCAAGGTGACAAAGGCCATGAGCCCCCGCTGACCCMACGACCCTCCCCGAAATGGCTGCACTGGAGGTACTCACGGGCTGGGGCTTCTCCACGACGCAGCAGCCCAGCTTGTGCCAGAAGTCGCTCATGCTCGCGGTGGTGGCAGCCGCTGTCCCCCCGTGCTGGCACGGCTGCCGGGACCCCCACGCGGGGTCACTCCATGGGGACACCTGCGGGCTCCTGGTTGGGGTGGCACGGTGCAGAGAGGAGCAGCTGGCTGTGGGTGGGAAGGGAGGGTGATGCCTGAGGGCCTGACCTCCCCAAATGAATGTTAAAGCAACTTCCCATTAACCAAACAAAGCCAGGTAACCCTAGGAGACCCCTGGGGTCACACACAGACCCCCCCAGGGGACACCTGGTATTGCAAAGAGACCTTCACAGAACCTCTGGGATCACATGGAGACCCTCAGGGATCACACAGAGATGCCCAGGGACCCTGGGCATCACACAGAGACCCCCAGAAGAGTTGTCCCCCTGGCCAGGACTGGATCAGGCCCCTGAGCCTTGTCCCCTGGCCCAGGGCAGGACACAGCTGAAGGATGCTGCGGCAGGATGGGGGGGATGGAGGCAGCCATGGCAAATCCCAACTCCCTGAGCCAGGCGGCTATAAATATCCCAGCCTTTCCGAAAAGGGGCCGGAGGTTGAGCTCTTCCGCTCCAGCTTGAAGAGCAGACAGGGGAAAAATAAACAGGRGCTGGTGGGATTTTACCCCAAACCCCCATGGTCCGGCCTGGGATAGGCAAGGGGGTGTGGAAAGGGTGGTTCACCCCCAAAATGGGAGCTTCCCCTCATGCCAAGGAGAGACGACTCCTCTGCCTCAAAAGCACCCGGCGGCATGCAGGGAACTCACCCGCCCACGAAGGGCCGTGGCCTGAGCACAACCCCGTGTCAGCCACGGGAGAGTCCCCACGCCGGTGGCAGGGCCGACTTGAGCCAGAGCGCGGCCAGTGGGTGCCGGACCCCACCACACCGGCAAACAGGAAAAGTTCCTTCCTCTGCCCCTGCGCCGGCGACGCCGGATGGACCAAAGTCCGGCCCGCACTTCCTGCTGCCGGCGAGGAGGAGCAGGGCCGCGGGGGCAGCCCCCCAAAACGGAGACAGCCCCCCAAAACGGGGGCTCCGAGCCCAGCCTCGGCACTGCCCCATCCGCAGCCTCTCCAGGGCCACCGGGCAGGATCCGGCCCCAAGGACCCCATGAATGACCCTGTGACCGGGCAGCACCCGCAGCCCGTCCCCGCGGCATCGGGGCCCGTGGGTTGGGTGCCTGCCGTGCCCGCTCCCCCCGCTGCCAGCCCGGCACAGCCAGAGGAGCTCTCCGTGCCCCTGGCCCTGTCCCCGTGCCCCAGCACCCCCTCCCCGAGCGCGGCCGCTGAGCACGGGCAGGCTGTGACACGTCCGGGTCGGTGCACACCGGGTCGGCGCCCACGCCGCGCCCCGGCACCCCCCGGCCAGACCCGGCCTCTGCCCCCGGCCGCGGAGCGGGGCAGGCGCGGAGGGGGCTGCCTGTTCTCCCCAGCCCCATTTCCTTAGGAAACGCGGCTGCTGGAGCCGGCCCCGCCATAGCGCTGGGATCCGGCGGCGCAGCGGAAAGGCCTGGCCGGGGAGGTATCCCCCGAACTCAGCACCGCAACCGCTCCCGGGGCGCTGGAGGAGCCTCCGCGGGAGCCCCGAGAGGGGGTTCAGCCTCGTACGAGCCCCCGGTGAACCCCAGTGGGAACCTCCAGGGGTTCTCACGGCCACGACCCCCTGCTCGGACCCCTCCGGCCTCCAAACCCCGTCCGGCACCCGCCGGGGCCTCACGTCCTCGCAAAGGGCGACGGCGGGGGCCGGCTCCGGCTGCTCCCCCGGCTCCAGGCGGTTCTCGTCGGGTCCCAGAGGCTGCAATCCCAATCCCCCGCTCTGTGGGGATCTCACGCCCCCCGCGCACCCTCGGCCCACCCCTGCGAGGAGCTGTGTCCGGTCTCAGCCCACCTGGGCAGCTCGGTGGCCCCGGGCAGGGCGGCTTCGGGCCCGGCCCGTGCCGGCACAGGCAAAATGACTTCCCGGTTGGGAAAGCAGCGCTCGGCTCTGCGTCACCCGCGGGCTCCGGGCAGGGGGGGCCCGCTCCGAGCCCCCCAGCACTGCGGGTCACCCACTCCAACGGTGCCCGCTGGGGTCTCCCGAGGCTCGGGARGGAGGACAGCGTGTGGAGACTGGGATGTACCTGGGTAGAGTCCTGGGGTGCCCCGGCTGCGGGCCCGGGACCCCCGGGACGAGGCGATAAAGTGGGGGTGAACCTCCTTTGCGTGGGACGGTCACGGCTGCGACCCCCGGGGCAACGGCTGCTGACAGGGTTGGGACCCTGGGGCTCCGTAGGATTGGGGGGTCCCAGCAGAGTTTGGGACCCCGGGGGTCCTGATAGGGCTGGCGGGTCCCGGTGGGGCTGGGGGATCCTGTTTGGTGGGTCCCGGCAGGCCTTGGGACCTCGGTGGTCCCGCTGGTGTTGGGGGACCCTGGGGGTCCCGGTGGTCCTGATAGGGCTGGGGGATCTCGGCAGAGCTGGCGGTCCCGGAAGGACTCCCCGGTTCCACCAGCGGCCTGCAAGGGGGGGTCGTGCCGCCGCCCCCTCCCGTCCCGGCGCCGCTCCCGTCCCGGCGCCGCTCCCGCTGCCCTTTCCGCCTTCCTTCGGCGGTTCCGGGGGCCCTTCCGCGGGGTCGCACCCCCCGGGGGGAGCCGGTTCCAGTCCCGGTGGCGGCCCCATTACCTGTGCCGGCGCGGGAGCAGGTCCCGGTGCAGCTGTCCGGCTCGCAGCCCCAAGAGTGGCCTAGGGGTGCAGGTCCCGGTGCCGGTGTCCGGCTCGCAGCCCCAGGCGTGGCCCGGGGGTGCAGGTCCCAGTCCCGGTGCGGGTCCCACTGCGAGTCCCGGTCCCGGTGCGGGTCCCGGTGTCCCGCTCGCAGCCCCAGGCGTCGCTCGGGGGTCCTGGTCCCGGTGCGGGTGCTGGTCCCGGTGCGGGTCCCGGTGCCGGTGCCCCGCTCGCAGCCCCAGGCGTGGCCCGGCGCGGACGCGGCGCAGCTCCCGCCGCCCGGCGCGGCTCGGCCCGGCCCGGCCCCGGCTCAGCGCCCTCCCTGGGCACCGCCGGCACTGCAGGGGGGTCCCGGCGGGGCTGAGGGTCCCCAGAGTCCTGGGAGGGCTGGGGGGCCCGGGGGCGCGGTAGGAATGGGGGTCCCCAAGGTCCCAGCAGGGGTCGGGGGTCCCTGTAGAGCTGGGGATTCCCGGGGTCCCAGAAGGGCTGGCGGATCCTGGTCGGAATGGGAGTCTCCAGG
Organism: Amblyornis subalaris; assembly: GCA_018881555.1. NCBI lineage: Eukaryota > Metazoa > Chordata > Aves > Passeriformes > Ptilonorhynchidae > Amblyornis > Amblyornis subalaris. The sequence goes on from JACAXG010000212.1 coordinate 286,217, forward strand.
GTCCCCCAGAAGGACTGGGGGTCCTTGGGGTCCTGTTAAGGTTGGGGGTCCCCAGCTGGGGGGTCGAGGGGCTTGGGGTTTCCAGGAGCTGGTGTTTCCGGGAGAGCAGGGGGATCCCAGGGGACCTGGTAGGGCTGGGGGTGCCCAGCAAGGCTGGGGGTCCCTAGCAGGCTCCCATTTGCCCCCGAGCCTTATGCCCACTTTTTCCATGGATACACCAGAGAACTTGGGAGACCCAAAGGCGTGGGAACCCCCGGACCACCCTGCAGCCAGTACCGAGTGGTTTCACCATTTTCTGCTCGAGGCCCTTCCGCTTGCACAATGCCTGATGGGGTATTGCCACTGCCACCACCACAGTCCTGCCACCACCACGGTCCCGTCACTGCCACCGCCACAGTCCTGCCACCACCACGGTCCCGTCACTGCCACCGCCACAGTCCTGCCACCACCGTGATCCTGCCCCAGCCACGGTCCTGCCACAGCTCCTGCCACAATCCTGCAGCTCCAGCCACTGGCCAAACTAGACTGTGACCTCCGGGGTGTCCCTTCCTGTCCCTTCCATCCCACATGGAGGGACCCACACAGGAGACACCCCTGGGTGAGCCCCAGGGTGCCCCTTCCTGTGTCAGCCCCCAAATCCCAACCATCCCCATCGCTCCCACTCCAGAAATCCCGAACAAGGCAGCACTGTCCCCACTCAGTCGGGTCTCTGTCCCACGCCTGTCCCCAGCCGTCGGGTGGCCCTGGTTGATAATACTCCGAGTGTTTGTGACCTCATTTCAGCTGAAGAGCTCTTTTTTTTTTGGTCCTTGTGCTGCCAGAGGACACTGTCCCCCTTGCAGCCCTCCCAAAACTATCGAGCCCGAAGCAGTGCCCCCATCACCACGTCCCCTCGAGGGGTTCAGCCCCAGGTCCCTTCTCGGAGAGGGACATCGCAGGCTTTGGGTTGTCATGTGTGAGCAGGTGACAGCAACCCTGAAGAGCAGGTGGATGGGTGACATCCAGCTCCCTATGGAGTCGCTCAGCCAAACTGCACCCCGTGGCCTGGGGGATCCCCAAAAACACAGCAGCTCAACCCCTCAGAGGGATCAGCATCCTCCAAAGGGCCCCCAGTTGGAATTTTCCCTGTGCTGGGTGCTAGAGAGGCCGAGCTGAGACCGAGGGTCTATTTTGGAGCAGGGATCATGGGATCCTCTTGGCCCATTATAGCGCTGGGGAGGAGGAGGAGGAGGAAGAGGAGGAGGCAGAAATAGCCTGGCTGAAAGCTGAGCGCTGGCAGAACCACTTGGCACTGGCATAAACGAGCTGCACACAGGGAATGAGGAGGAAAAGGGAGAAAAAACCCCTAAAGTCCCAAAGGAATGTTGATCTCGGGCAAAGCCCGGGGAGAGGAAGGCAAGGGCTGCCCTCAGCCTCTCGGGTGTGTGGATCCAGCCTGTGCCCCTCGAAAAAGGGTGTTTTGGGTCTCAGTGGGGCCAGGGCAGGGAGATTCCCTGCTCTGAGAGGTTGCATCGRGGTTTTCTCTGCTGTCCCTCCGACACTGCATCAGCTGTGGGGGAAGTGGGGTGCAAGGTGCCCCTACCCTGGTCTGAAGCCCCCCCAGCTCTGGCAGTGATGCCAGCTTTGGGCGTCTCCCTCTATTTCTAGCTCCACGTCTGGCTTTGGCCACAAAGCTGGAATGTTTTTGCCCTGTGGCCTCAGGACCAAATACCCTCAGTTTCAGGATTAAAAAAAACATTTTTCATGGTTTTTTTGAACCAAATCTCCCTGTGCTTGACCCACACAGTGCCCTCCCAAGGTCTGGGGGTACCGCAGCACCCCATATCTCCACATGCAGGTGAAAGAAATATTCCCCGGCTCCTCAGAGACTGAAAATGCTCCGTTATTCCCCCAAAAACGGAGCTGAAGGTTTCAGGAGCGAGCTGGGAATTGCTGCAGGTTTAATTTATCCTCGTCTTGGGGGTCCAGCGCGCAGGATCCCCCCCCCGCGCCTCCGCCCCTGCCGTCCTCCCCCTCCCTGGCGCGGGTGGGAGCCGCTGACTCATCTGCCATCATCATCATCCTCCCCCCACGAGGAAGGGCAACTCGAGGGGCTGCATTGCAGACCCAGCCGCACCAGCAGACAAAAGCGACGCTGCAACGCCCGCGGCTTCCCGGCACAAAGAGCCCGGCCGGCATCGAGCTCACCCGTCCGTCCACACATCCACCCTCCGCAGGTAAGGGATGCGAGCAGGGGAGGATGCACAGCAAGAGGATGCTTTTAATTTTGGAAGAGGTTTGGGTGGAGGGGAGTGTTGGGATTTTTTTTGTTTTTTTTTTTTGAGGGGGGAAATAAGCCACAGACAGCAGGGATTAAGTGGATAAAAGTGTTTTTGCTTCTGTGGGATGAGCAGACCACACTGATCCTGTGGGAAATGCTCTTTTTTAGGGGTGACAGGACACAGGAGGAGTTTTTCCCCACATTCATTCCCTTTTACTGGCTATTTGAATATTTTACTTGTCACTAAACTCCCTTTCCCCCCTCTTGTCACTAAACTCCATTTTTTCACCCTTTGAAGCTTAAAAATCCACATCTGCAACACCCATCACCATTAATAACTCGCTGCTGTTGTGCAGCAAGAAACCCATGGATAGATCCTCAGGGATGGATCCCCAGGGATAAATCCCCAGGGAAGAGACTATTTTAAAGTCTCATGGCTCAGTTCACCCTGAGCGGGGTGACACAGGAGCCTTTCATAGCCTCTGAGTGACATCCGGAACCTTAAATTTAGCAGCTGATCACCCCTCACTGCAYAGACACGGCACCATCCAAAGTATGCCTGAATCATCCTTGGGAATTCTGACTTCCAAGGCTTAAACCAGGGGAATCAGTGGGAAAAGGAGGATGTTTTGGGTTAGTCTGTTTTTCCCCACCTCCGATGCCAAACACGGAGGTGAATGACATAATCCTGCCAGGGAGAAGCCAGGCAGTGACTCAGCTCATGCCGCGGAAAAAGCTGATGCACGTCTCCTCCTGCTCTTTCCCAATTTTTTGTGGATCGGGGTGGGGCTGCAGGGGGAATTCTGCAGCAGGGATGGATGGATGGCACGGCAGGGATGGGTGGGGTGTGGTGGGAATGCCAGGCGAGGCTTCCAGCCCTTTCTAGAGGGTTCGGTCATGGGAGGGAGGGGTGGGGTGCGGTGGGCTCGGGGGGAGGGGGCTGCACAGGGACACCCTCCTCAATGCCTGCTCCAAAGGGGTTCGGCTCAGGGAAAGGGAGAGACCCTCATGTGCAGGTCATGGAAAAAAGAGTTCATTTAGGTGCTGCTTTCCCACCTCTGCTCCCCAGCAGCGCCAGGATGGATTTCAGGGAGAGCAGTCGGGAAGGGGATAATCCCCACCCTGTCCTTCCCTCCCAGGCTTTGTTTGGATGGGGAAACTGAGGCACAGGGTGAGGAATCCCTTGGGCCCCCTCCAAAACACGGCGCAGAGAAGGGCTGTGCCCAAGGCACTGGATAAAACCTTGGCAGAGCTCAACCCTGGCCTAGAGCAAAATCTCCACAATGCCACACTGTCCTACCCCATCAATTCCTTTTTGGAGGTTATCCTGCGGGATTGGGTCAACACCTGGGATTTTTGGCCACTTTGGGGCAACTCCTGTGTCTTTGGTAGAGCTTTTCTCCTCCTCTTCTCTCCCCTCACCCTCTTCACAGCCCGACAATGCTGGACACCATCAGCAGCCAGTACGACTCCTTCCTCTACTGGAGGATGCCGATCCCGCGGCTGGACGTGGCGGAGCTGGAGGGGCTGGGGCTCGCAGACATGGCCCTCTACAAGCCCAAGGGAGGGCTGGGCAAGCTCGGGGACCGGGGCAGCCAGGACCTGTCCCAGGAAGAGGACAGTCTGCTGCAGTTCAACAGCTTTAATTTCTGGCGAGCTCCCATCGCCAGCATCAGCTCCTTAGATTTCGATTTAATTTGAAGCCCTTCCTGCCCCTCCTCACCCCCCCGCTCTCTCCCTTTCCGCCAGGCATGCCAGGATTTGGTTTTGTTGTCAGTTTGGAGGTCATTGGTTGGGGTTTTTTTTTTGTTTCTGGGCAGTTTTGCCATCATTCACTCAGCAGTTCACCGCGGCCTTGACGGTGATGGGCTCCCCGAAAATCTCCAACCCCTCTCCACCTTCCCTCCCTTTTTCCTCCCGGAATCACGGCGGTGCAAGTGGGGGGGAACAACACCGGGGGCAAACACGAGGGAAGGGGGCAGAAACAGCCCCCCCCGTTGCCCCTCTCCGTTGCCAGGGGGTTTGGGAGGTGCCATCACCCCGCTGTGTCGGGGTGACCATGGCTGTCCCCACTCTGTGTGACAGATTTCTCAGATCATTTCTCATGTGCTTTTTTAAGAAGCTCATTTGTGCCAACGGGGCGCTGGAGGAGCACTGGGAATCGCCCTCATTTTGCAGGAAGCATCGACCCCTCTGCGCTCCCCTGGCCCAATTTCTCCAAAATCCACTACATCCCTTAACCTGCCCCTCAGGAATGCAAGGTGGAAGAGGCAGGGATGTGCCCAGGATATCAGCACAAACCTTTTCCTTGAGAAAAATAATCACTTTGAGCCTTGTGGCGTGAGCCCAAGCAGGAAAAATGATGTCCAGGAGGGTAAATACACATGGAAATGCTCTGACCTTGCTGGGTGGGATCAAGGCCGGGTGTTCATTGCCCCAAATTTGATTTTTTCATCCTTTTTTTATGCCCCACGTGTTTTTTCCTAGTGCGACTCCTAATTGGGACAGACATCGTGGGGTCTGAAAGGGTGACAGGGGCAGAGGTGAAAGATAAGATAGAGAATTTAGTTTGATCTTACCCCCAAACGAAAATATTTCAGGTTTCCCACCTACTTAATCAATCCCTTAAAAACAACAACGAAAAATGCTGCATTCACTCAAGTGGAAGCCTTGAGTTTTCTTCGGGGAGATTTTCACCTGCTGAGGTTTATTTCTGAGCATCATCTCAAAATGGGGGGGGAAAAAACCCAACCTGGAATAATTTTTGGCTTTTGAACAGGTTTTTTTTTCCCCCCCCAAGATTGTTTTCTGGGATAGGTTTGTCTTCTTGAATGTGTTTTTTTGGGTTTGATTGGGTTGAAGTGATGTGGAGCATCCCAAAATCGTCCTGAGAGTTGGGGGGTAAATGGCTGGGGGCAGGGTGAGGCAGCACTTAAAAAGTGCCAGAAATAGGCAAAAGATTGGAAAAATCTGCATTCTACTATGAAAATGGGATGCAGCTCTCCTGTAATCTCCAGAAACAACCAAGTTTGCTGATTTTGAACCATCTATGTAAATCCAGAGGTGAAAAATGTAAACTCTCCTCTGCAGAGCTGTTCTGTGTTCCCAGCTGGGAAAACCTGCAGGAGAAGTATTTATTATGAAACTTTAAATAAAATCAGTTAAAAACCTACTCAATCCTGTGGACCTGTAGACTGCCATCAAGTTCTTTGGCATTAAATTGTCTGAAATCTCTTTATGGTGAGCTGAGAACTGACCCCTGTGTCTTTGCACATGCTGTGGAGGACTTAAGCATGGAAAAACTAAGGCTTAAGGATTATTTTAAGCACATTAAGGATATTATTTACACTTCAGCTTTTCCAAGCCCCACAGGAAAACACTCCAGAGAAGAAAGAGGCCTCAGAGTTTCATATTTACCTCAAAAAAGGGCATTTTGAGGGAGTCAGGGGCACCCGAGGGGGTGACACTCCTCAGAGAGGGGGGGTTCACACCCTGAGAGGAGCTCAGCCCTAGACTGGAAGGCACTCAGAGGGGACAGATACGCACAAACTACTGAAATACACACATATAAATATAGATATTTTTACAGACACTGATCTATCGAAACTCTGAGAAACACCAAAACCCTTTCGCCTCAGAGAGGCGCCGCCGCCATTTTATATTTGGCGCCAAAACGCCTCTGCCGGATCTAACGCCAGGGACGCATCACCACGCGCCAGCTCGGCTGGTTGAYATCCTTCCGCCGGAGGCAAACACTCCCCTGCCAGGGCTCCTTCAAGGGCCCCTGGGCGGGGAGGGCAGCGGAGAAAAGAAGGAAAAAAATCCCAAATTCCCCCACAGWTCCCGCTGCGGCAGAACGAGAGGAGGACCAGTCCGATCTTCCGCCGCCGCGGGCGGACTCGTTTGCTCCTGTATCCTTCCGCCGCGCCCCGGGATCGCTGCCGGGTCCGCCATTTTGTGAGGCCGCGAGGGGAGGGGCGGGAACGGCCGCGAAAGGGGCAGGGGCAGCGACGGGGGCGGGGCAGCCGCGGGCCGAGGGCGTCCGAGCCCCATGAAGGAGGCCGGGGGGCGCCGTGAGGGAGGCCGGCGGACGCCGTGAGGGGGTTCAGGGATCTCCGTGAGGAGAGGGGCTGGGGGACCCTCTGAAAGGGGCGATCTTGGGGGTCTGAGGAGCGGAGACCCTTATGAGGGGGTTCAGGGACCTCCGTGGGGAGAGGGGCCTGGGGACCCTCTGAGAGGGGCCATCCTGGGGGTCTGAGGAGGGGAGACCCCTATGAGGGGGTTCAGGGACCTCCGTGAGGAGAGGGGCTGGGGGACCCTCTGAGAGGGGCGATCTTGGGCGTCTGAGGAGGGGAGATCCCTATGAGGGAAGGGGTCGGACTCTCAGGGGCGATCCTGGGGGCCTGAGGATGGAGGACCCCTTTGATAGGTTCAGAGGACTCCCAGTGAAGGAAGGGCTGGGGGACCCTCTGAGAGGGGCGATGTTGGGGGTCTGAGCAGGGGGGACCCCCCATGAGGTGGGCGCTCACCCAGAGAACAAATCCCAACACCGTGGCTCCCACCTCGCCCTTCATTCTTACACTGGGGCAAGTTCTCAGTGTCTTCCCCTCAGCAAACGCTAAAAACATCTCAAGTAAGATCTTACGGGACCTCGAGTGGAAAAATCTTGGAGAAAACCCCTAGGATTGCTCACCAGTAGAGGGCAGATGGATATTTAGGAAAGGGAAAGTGCTGAAATGCAGCCAAACACACCCAACTGCTGCTTCCTGCCCAGAATGTTTTTACCAGGGGAGGTAAGGAAGGAGGATCCTACATCTGGTGTAAATAAAGGTGGTTCCAGTGTGAGTAAATACTCACTGTGCTGAAATCAGCTGTGCGCCTGCTCCAGGGCCTGCTCCAGGTCTGGAGAAAATGGGTTTGGCTGATTGCAGGAGAGGAATAACGAGAATTCCTGCCTGCGCCAAATCTTGAGCGTGGAATGGTTTGTTTTGCTCTTTACTGCCAGTGCTGAGTGTTTTGCTCTGTGTAAACGTTGAGTAAGGAAATTCCTGGTCTGCGGGATGCGTAGATTACTCCTTATTTCTTCTGTCCCACGGTAGATGGAAATAACGTTCCCCATCGTTCCTTGAGCCTTATTTTGGTGGGGAAAACCTATTTAACTTGGTTCTGAGTGCAAATTCTTTTTGAGTAAGCCAAATTTTTATAATAACTCACAAAGTGTATGTTTGTGTATTTGGGGAAACCCAAACTGTTGTTTCTTCTCAGTCTTGAGGCTACTGAAAGGTTTTGGGAAGCTTTTTGGCCTCATCCTGCAAACACTTCTGCATGTGAGTAATTCTTTGGTTAAGTGGGACTGTTCACAGTGAATGTTTGCTTAGTAATTAGAGGGTGCTTTTGAAATCCCAGATCCTGATATTCCCTCCTGGACCTCTCTGCCTGTGCCTGGCCACAGCAACACTCCAGCCTTGCTCTCAGAGCTTTCAGGGCTGCTCACAGCCTCGAGGCCTGAATTTAAAGGTAAAAAAAATGGCCCAAAGTGTTCCTGGGCCACTTCCTGGGCCATGAAGTATCCATCTTCAGTGAAGGATATTCCACAAACTCAGAGGGGGCTAAAACCTGGGATTTTTGTACCCTGGATGATGCTCGGTGTCAGCAGACGGATCTGGCTTTGCCCAGGAGCCACAGAAAAACTTGGAAAACTTCTGATTTCCAGCTTCAACTTGCTCACAGTCTGTTTAGACATTTCCCTGGTAGGAATTCAGGCCTTCAGTTGAAATAATTCTTGGTTTTCCATCCCTTTGATGTGGAAATCCATCCTATTCCCTCTCTGCCTTTGTTTCACCGGATCCCTCGGCGTCCCTTGGATCCCCGAGTCCATGGATCCCTCTGAGTCCCTTGGATCCCCCCAGGCTGCAATGGGTGAGCATCCAGTGCCCCACAGGATCTCTTGCCGTCCTCCCTGCCAGTGCCCACCTCTCCTCACACCTCTCCTTGGATATCCCGGCTGTAATCCCCTTTTCCAGTGCCCCAACACGTGTGACTGCCCTAAAATACCCCAGGATTTTCCCTCTGTGGCACTCCCAGCGTCAGTAAGGGCTCGGGAACAGCCGAGTCTGCTGCTCTGGGAGGTGAATTCTTCATTTCCCACGAGATGGCATCAGCAACCACCTTAATTGTAACAAAAGTCGCTGATTCAACACTTCCAGCTAATAATGAACCTGATAAACTTGCTAAATCAGGTAAAAAAGAGAGAACAAACAGGTTGCAAGGGTTAAATGAGGAGAACTTCAGATGAACTTCCCTCTGTGTGTCTATAATCTCTTTGTCTACGCCGGTGCTGAGGAACAGGATCTCTTTTTTTCCCTTTTAAAGAGGAATTGTGGGTTCTCTGCACTGAGCTTGYGCCCATTTAGGTAATTTCCTGTCCCATTCTTAGAGAGTCTGCATTGAATAGGAGTTACTATGGTCAATTGGAGGAAGAAACATTGTTTTTGGGGCTGAGAAGGTTTGTTTATCTCATTTCAATCAATATCCCACTGCAGCGAGCATGGGTTTCCCGTCACTGAGCCCGAGAGGGGAGCAGGAAAGGACCAGAAGATGGAAACCAGGTGGTACCTGTGGCCAAACAGGRCAGAAAAGGCTGGTAAGGGCCTTGTGTGGTCCATGGGGTCAGGCCAGACCTGGACCTGGAGACTTCCCCAGCTGAGGAAGAACCYGAGTGCTGTAATTCCCTCCCAACAGCCAACAAATGGGATACGTTCTTTAGTTTTTGCAAGTTTGAAAGCAGCAGAATGGCATGAAGCCAAATTATTGCATCCATAGCCCTTACTCAGATCCAGCACCTCCGTGGGGCATCAGAAATAGCTTAATATTGGCATGAAATTCAATTGAAATACCATAAAATATTCAGAGTGGGTTCAGTCTGTCCTAAAATACTATCAAAGCCTGGATAAATAGGTCCAAGTGAAGTTGTGTCCAATGTTTCCCGTCCCCGTGTTTTGAGGCTCTGATAACTTTTTCCTTACATAAAGGTTTGGTTGGGGTTTGTGTTGTTTTTTTTTTAAATCGTCTTCTATGCTGTGTTTGACCTTTAATTAACTTTGGATTTAGGAATTTGATAAAGTGGAAGTTTATCTAATTCCTTCGCTTTGCAATTCTGTTCTCTTCCCCAAAGCTAAGCATTTTTTTCTAGAGTCTAGAGACAAGTAGTTTAAATTCTTGAAGCTGCTGGTGCCACACCACTGACTCCTTGACCTGTGGCGCTCGAGTGTTTTCCTCTCTGGCACCCAGCACGGGTCAGGTCCCAGCTTCCTGCGCTGGGAGCAGGATGCAGCCAAGGGAAGGGTCAGGGAAGGAAGCTCTGCAGAGCCAGGGCTGCTTCACAGCTGCCTCCAGCTCCAGGGTGTTTCGTTTGTGTGCTGGTCCTTATTAATGCACACAGAATAAAATCAATAAGGCTGGAAAAGACCTCCAGGACCATCAATCCAGCCTTCAAATGTTCTTGATCTCAGAGGTCTTTTGAATCTTCAAACCACTCTGGATTTACCCTAAAGCCCCTGTTTTGCTGAGGTGTAGTGGTGTTATTTTCTTTCTCCTTTCAAGACCTCCTGTATTCCCACATTGTTTTCCACAATCCCAGGAGTCTCCAGCCACACACTCGAGCTTTTCCCCTTCAGTTTCTATTCAAGGAAGAGAGAAGGAAACCCTGACTCCTTTTTTCTGGCATTGGCTTTATTTCCCAAGGTAAGAGGGAGGAAGTGGTGGAAGCAGAGGCTGTGGATTGTGCCATGCTAGGGCTGGGCAGCGCCAGCGTCCCCAGAGCCACCTGCCCCTGCCAGCCCCTCGTCCTCACCGGGCAGGGTGGGCAGCCAGCTGAGGAGCAGCCAGATTCAATCCCGAAAGGAAAATATTCCCACTGTCAGCCTGTGGATCTCGTGGGCACCGGAGGGTTGGGTGTCCCTGGGGCTTCTGCTGGTGACTCAGGGGTGGCTAAATCACGCTGGAATATTTGGGGTTTTTCCTGAAAACCCAACGCCCTCAGGAGGAGAAATGCCAAGTTGGCCATTTGTCTCTTTGGCAGCCAGGCAGAGACTGTTCCTTTATCCTGTGGGGAACGTCCCAGGCTGGGAGTCAATCATCCACCCGATGGAACCACAACCTGTTATTCCATAATTTGTCTAAATCTCCGTGTTGTGCCATTAATATCAGCCTGGATCCACCTTGTCCTCCTGCTAACTGCCCAGGGCTCCGTAATCTCGCTATTTTATGAGACAGATACAAATGGTGCTCAGTAGAGCAGGGCACAGCTCCAGAGCTCTGTTTTGTTTCCTCAGGGGATGTCATTCCCCAGCCTTGCCTACTACCGCCAATTCTTCCAGCGTGTCCCAGGGATACTCGATTTATTTGGATTAACTTCGGGGCAGGAAAAGAGGCTTAGGAAGCAGAGCCGCTCTTTAACGCGCGCACGGAGACGGGTTACATCAGTTCTGTCTGTTTACAGACTTGCCCTGCTGGAAAACTATTTTCTAAAGCTGTTAATTATTCTGAATTATTTGCCAAATTACTACAAATCATTCCTGGCTTGAGACCCACCCGGAAGACAAAGGGGGAACTGTTTAGGTGGCGCTACCTTCAGTGGCTCACATGAGCCTTCTCCTCCCTGCTTGGCCAAACTCTGCCTTCCCAAAGCAAAAACTTATGTTTACAGGTTTAAAATATTTATTCTCTGGAAAGTTGCCGCTCTTGCATGTGCTTAAAGCTGCTTGGGAGCTTAGTGACAGGAATTATCCAGGAGAGCTTTTCTGTTCCTCTCCTTCACCCTGTCTGGGCTGGAAGTTCCATTCTTGAGGCATCAAAGTGATGGGTTTTTTTCCTCACATGCTTTTTTTTAAGATGCAAATTTTTGACTTTGAATTCTGCTGGGGTGAAACACTTGGATATTTCAGACTTGGAATTGTCTCCTAAGAGGCAAGGAGTGGAACAAAGTGTGGGATGGCTCCAGGGGACACAAAGTGGATACTCCTGGTTGGAACTTTGCCGTGTTCTGAGCTGTGTTGGGGAGGGGGCTCTGCCAAAGCCCCTCGGAGCAGAGCTGAGCCCGGGGGTCTCTCTGTGACAAACCTGGAGCTCGGGGGTTTTCCTGGGATGATTTAGGATTTCCCGTGGGAGCTGGGTGTAATCCAAGTCTCAGCAATAAAGCAGCAGAAATGACTCCTCATCCCTCTTTTGGGAGGAAAAACGTTTTTCTCCATTCCCTCCCAACTTTTCATCACTGATAACTCTTTACTTTCCTTGCACTTTGGTTACATCTCCTTCCAACCTTCGAAATCCATCCAGGTGGGATCTCACCTGCCTCCCCACACTTCCCTGCACGCTGTGGGAACATCCACCAGCCTGGATCCACCCCCATGGAAACTGTCACCTTCTGATCCTCGTGTTTCTAAAGGAAAAACTTTTTTTCCCCCCTCTTTTTGGTTAAATCTGGGTCTGTTTCCCTCCCCAGGCTCCACTTCCTGCCCTGCCAGAAGGTGCTTTGAAGCCTTGACCTGCAGAGATCCGAAGCTTTTCCACACCAGCCAGGTGACCTGACGGCTTATTTTGGGATGTCAATACCTGCATTGTTGGGAATGGGAAGAAATCCCRCCGTGCCAAAGCAGCTGGATTAGCACTGAGCTGCCTGGGAATTCCAGCCTGAGTGCAGACCTTGTGCAAGGACCTGCAAATCCCAGGGACCAGATCTGGAATGGCAACAAAAATATCCTCTTGGGGTGTTGCTTTAAATATTTCCAGAGGCGTGGAAGGGATTTTTCTGTTTTATCCATGTTTTTCTTCTTCCAAAACTTACTGTTTTTGATTGAGGCAACATTGAATACTTGTCACATGGAGCATCTCGTGCTCTCAGTGAAAACCATCCTTCCCTTGTTCGTTTCAGGAACAATTTGTGAGAGCCACCAAATCACCCATCAAACCACCCAAAGGAATCATAAAAAAATCCTTAATTTTACAATATTTAGGCAAATATTCTACTTCCCACATTGCCCAGTGGTGTAAACTGGTGGCACCTGGAAACCCAGACACGACAGCCTGGGAGCGTGGTTGTCTCTGGAGATACAAATGTCACTCTTTTTACTAAAATTTCTATTTTTAAAGAACTGAAACCTTTTTTAATATGCAGCCAATCTTGTTACTGAAATATTCGTATTTTTTCCAGGCTTGGATAGTGCAGAGCTCTGTGTAGGACAGCGGATTTGGGGTTTGGGGAACAGGGAAGTGATGGGAAGCACCTTAATAGTCATGATAATGAGAGATTATCAAGTGAAATCTAAAAAAATATAATAAAATCCATGGAATTTAGGAAAAAATACCCTCACACAAGTTATGAAAAAGTTTTAAGGAGGTGAGGAATAGCTTGCAGCTGTTTTTTAATCCTTTTTTTCCCAAGGCAATAATGACTGTTTTTTTCAGGGAGAGGAGCCCTGGTTGTTGGTGATGTCACTGGATCCTCGAGCAGCTGGTAAATGGGTTTTTTTTCCTCAAAACATTGCTAATTTGCGTCTGTTGGAACTAAACATTGAGAATTTGAGTTGTCTTTGATCTAAAAATTGATAATTTGGGTCTTCTTTGAACCAAAAATCTGTGTCAGATGATTCAAACCAGATGAATCCAGACGGATTCTAATCCTGACTATCATTTATGGCTATAATGCACACTGTCGACTATGGTTTTTACTGTTTTGTCTGAAATTCGTGTTGTTATTTGTAAATTTGAAGGGTTTGGCAGCTGTTTGTGTGTATAAACCCCATGCTGTGCCTTTCCCACGCTCGGTTATTGCCATCCTTCTCCCCAGAACAGGTGATTTTGCAAAAAAATCCCTTCAGCTGGGAAAGAAACTTCTCCTGTGGCAGAGGAAATTAAAAATAAAAAGTCCGTGGGGTTCATGGGAACTGATTTGGGTTATTTTTGGAGGAAATAAAGCTCAGGATGTTGTCACCTTTTGGAGGGGAATCCCCTGGTCTGGTTTCTGGAAGTATCCGTGTATCAAAGCTGACCAAAACCAAGGATGATTTGATCTTTGCCTGGAATTTAAACCCGGCTGCATCCCCAGCTTTTCCACCGAAAAAGCCCAGAAGCTTTTTAAGCAAAACCAGCATTTTTTTGGTCAGTAAATTCCCTCCCACGGGAATCCAGGCCGGGCTGTGCCGCGTCAGGGCTTTTCCTGCCCGCGCCTCCTCCGGCCTCGCGCCGCTCCCGAGCCTGGGATCGCATCCGTGCCTGTGTGGGCCGGAGAACCCTGTCTGTCTCCCTCTCATTAGCACAGGTTGGGGTTAATTAGCACAGGCTGGGGTTAATGAGACACGTGTTTCCCTCCTGTCCGCAGTCACCAGCTCTAAGCAGTTTCTGTTATTCCAAATCCAGATGGAACGAGCAGAGGAGGCCACAGAAACCCTGACTCGTCCTCTCCAGACACCCACGAAGGGGGATGACAAACCTAGGGGGTCAGGCTGAGTGTGGGGTACCCTCCCCTCCACCCCATCCCCTTCTTGGGGCAAGATCGGATTATTTGATTAATCTGGACTTCAATCGCGTTGTTTTGATCACTGATGAAATTGGGGACAGGTCCCCTGGAGGACCCCCTGAGTGCTGGGACAAGAACACAAGGGCTTGGCGTCCCCTTTTCTACCGAGGGAAAATGGTTGGGAATGCAGAAATTTCAACATTTACACTTATTTTTTGTTCTGTATTTTTTTAATAAAATCCCACGCCACGTGTTGTGCTGCAACATGCCCTACACAGTAGGACAGGCTGGGCCACATGTCCCCCCTTCCTGGTGTCCCTGGGGGGTGACAGCGGCTCCCACCCCCCAGAACAGAAAATAAATTAGAAAGGATTAAACAAAAAAAGAAAACCAGGGGGACTGGAGACATGGAAACCTTGTCACTCCAGGCTGGGGACACGGGGACCCCTGTCACCTCTGGGGGGTCAGCTGGGGGACACAGAGACCCCTATCACCCTGCTGAGGGCTGGCCTGGGGACATGGGGACCCTCATGGCTCGACAGGGAGCTGGGGCAGGGGGGACCCTGCACCCCAGAGACGGTGACAGCCCGGGCCCCCGCCCCGGCTGCAGCTGGGGTGTCCAGGGGGGGCCTCAGGGCCGGCCGGGGGCCGCGGGCAGCAGCAGCGGCTTGGGGAGCACCGGGGGCTTCATGGACAGGGAGCGCTCCAGGGCGCCGGGCCGGGGTCCCCAGGGCGGCCCCCCCAGCGAGTGCATGCGGGTGAGGCCCCGCGCCGGCCCCGGCCCCGGCCCGGGGGGGCTCACCGGGATCCCCCCCAGCGAGTGGCTCTGCGCCAGCGGCCGCCGCGGCGCGGGGGGGCTGTCGGGGGGCACGTCCAGGCGCAGCGGGGCTCGGTCGTGCGGGGCGAACGGCGGCGCGGGGCCCGCGGCGCGCGGCTGCACGCGGTTGGCGAAGGACCCGGCGGCCTGGGGGGTCACGGGCCACCCCGAGCCCCCGTGCGGCCGCGGCGGCGGCTCCTCCCGGGCGGCCTTGGGCGGGGGGCCCGGCCCGGGGGGCTCCGGGCAGCCCGCGCTGCCCGGCGGGGCGGGGGAGCCGCGCCGGGGGTCCCGGTCCCGGGGTGCCCGAGCGGGGGGCAGCGGGGTGGGCTCGGGCGTGGGCGGCTCGGGGGGGTCCCGCGGGGCCGCGGCCCCTCCCTGCGGCGGCAGCGCGGGGTACAGGCGGGGGACGCGCGGCGGGGCCGGGGTCAGCGGGGCGCACGGCGGCTCCGGGGGGGCCTTGGGGACGGCGGGGCGGTGGCAGCAGGTGGCGACCAGCCCGGTGGCCAGGGCGCCCAGCGCGAAGGCGCCCAGCACGCAGCCCACGAGCACCGGCACCGGCACCGTCGCGGCGGCCCCGGGCCCGGGGTGACGCACTCCTGCGGGACAGCCCGTCAGCCCGGTGCCAACGGGAGGTCCGGAGCCCCCAAAGGGTCCCCTCACACCCTTGGGGTCCCTCCTCCCTGAGTCCTCTTGCCCCTGGGGTCCCCGTCCCACCCTTGGGGCCCCTGTGGTCCCCCTCACCCCTCTCCTTTTTCTGGGTCTCTCAGTCACTGGGCCTCCTCCCTCCCCCCGAGTCCTTCTCCCATCCCTGGGGTTCCTCTCCTGTCCCTGGTGGTCCCTTACTTGTCTCTGGGGTCCCCCCCCATCCAGAGTCCCTCCCCAGCCCTTGGAGCCCTCCTCCCCTGTCCCTGGGGTCCTCCTGCTCTCTGGGATCCCTCTCCCAGCCCGGGACCCACCTCCCAGTCCCCAGGGTCTCTCCCCATGGTGCCCAGACAGTGTCACTGACCGTGGGCTAGGTCCCTGTCCTCATCGCTGTCCCCCGCAGCTGTTGCCCCTGTGAGAGCAGAGYGGGGTCGAACCAGTCTCCCCTGTGTCCCCTGGAGCCACCCGTGTCCTCTCCATGTCCTTCCCATCCTCCGGCGTCACCCACGTGTGCCAGGCCACCCCAGTGTCACCCTGGTGCCACCTGCATCCCCCAGTGGCCTCGTGTCTCCAGAAATTCCCATTGTGACTCTTTACGTCCCCAAATATTCCCATGTTCCCGGTGTCCCCCATGTCTCCTCACTTCACCTTGGCAGGTCCCACTGATCCCAAGGGATCCCTCCATGTCCTGCTGGAAGTCGCTCCTGGGGCACACAGAGGGGACATCACCCTCTGTCCCCGGTGTGTCCCCACATGGGGCAGGGCCCCGGGAGGTCAGGGGTGTGGGGGACACTCACGGAAGGTCCTCGGAGAAGGGGACACAGCCCCTGGCAGGCAGCCAGACACAATAGGGGTCCCGGGCAGCCAGGCAGCTCCTGCAGGGACATGGGGACAGAGCTGCCATCGCATGTCCCTGTGTCCTTGCACATCCCTGTGCCCCCATGCATGAGCTGTGCCCGTGTGTGCCCCTGTCCCCTCCCACGCCCTCCTTCCCTTGCACACTCCCATGACCTTGCACATCCTTGTGCCTTTGCACACTCCTGTGTCTTCATGCTCTTGCACGCCCCATTCCCTTGCACCCCCCCGTCCCCCACACCCCCCGGTCCCGGCACGCCCCGCTCACCCTCGGCAGGAGCCGTGGCGGGCGCAGCGGCTCAGGGGCAGCCGCGCCAGGCACCCGGCGAAGGCCACGATGAGCTCCCGGCCCGGCAGGTGCAGCTCCAGCCCCAGCACCCGGCTGGGGACACCGGAACCTCGCGGGCCCTGGCACCTGCACCCGACAGCGCTCGGGGTCAGTGCAGCCCACCCTGGCACCCCCAGGCCCCCAGAACCACCAGCCCCCCGGAACCACCAGCCCCACGGGGACCACCAGCCCCCCAGTATCCCCCAAGCAGCCCCAGCACCCCCGGGCCCCACAAGCTGCCCAGCATCCTCATCACCCCCAGCCCCACAGTGCCCACCAGCCTCCCAGCATCCCCAGCACCCATGGCCCCCACCAGGCCCCCAGCACTCCCAGCCCCACAGTGCCCACAATCCCCCAGCCTCCTCCACCATCCAAAAGCCCCCATGAGACCCCCAACTCCCAGCCCTGGGCACCCCATGCCCACCCCTCACCGCCTGGGGTCATAGAGGCTGATCTCCTCCAGCAGCAGCGTCTTGGTGCCGCTGTCCCCGCTGTCCCCGGGCTCTCGGGTGTCCCCCGGTGCCGGGGTGCCCCCGGGGGGCTGGGTGGCCTCGGGGCGCTGTGCAGCTGCCAGGACCTTCAGCACCCGCCCATCCTCGGCGCCCAGGAACAGCACGGTCTGGTTCCCGCGGGGCCCCGCGCCCGTGTCCACGGCCAGCTGGGTCAGCCTGTGCCAGGACACGGCCTCGCACACCCGGGCTGGGCTTGGCACGCCCTTGCGCGGGGGCTTCCCACACCCTCACGTGGCCCCGCGCACCCTTCACAAGGGCCTTGCACAAGGACCCTCCCCGCAACCAGCTGCACCCTCGGCCCCTGCATGCCACAAACCTCCTCACCCGAGCCACCCCCTGTCCCTGAGGCCACTCCATCCACAAGGCTATCCCGTCCCTGAGGCCACCCCGTCCCTGAGGCCACCCTGTCCCCGCACCTGGTGCCGGTGCGGGTGAAGAGGGGCCGCCCGCCCGCGGGGCTCACGGCGCCGTGCAGCAGCGGGTGCTCCTTGGCAAACACCAGCGTCTCATCAGGGAAGTCCCCAGAGGTGACAACGCCGGTGGCAGGTCCCATCCCGGCACAGCAGCCCGGCCTGCGGCACAGCTGGTGTGGGGACGCGGTGTCTGTGACACCCTGGGGGTGTCCCGCTGTGGGGTGAGGGGTACCTGGGCTGAGGGACCCTGTCCTCGGGCACTGGGGTCCAGGTGGCCCCACGGGGCTCGGCGAAGGGACCCTCGAACGACCGCTCCACGTCTGCCAGGTAGAAGGCGCAGACGGCCGAGCCGGGGATGCTGCGGTGACGGGGGGGGACCTTGGTGGCCTTGGTTTGGCCATGGTCTCTCTGTGTCCCTGTTGTGTCCCCATGCTCTGTTTCCCTGTGTCCGTGTCTTTGTGTCCTGTTCCGCTGTGTCCCCATGTCCCCATGTGAGTCCATCCCAATGTCAGCATCTCCCTCATCCCCATGAGTGTCCCATGTACCCATGTCCCTATGTGAGGCCACCACCACGTTGCCATCACCCCATTCCCATATCTCTGTCCATCCCCCCATGCCCTCTCCCGTGCCTTGTGTCCCCACAGCCCCTTGGGCAACCCCCTCCCCATATTCCCATGTTCATGTTCCCCATAAACCTATGTCCCCATGCCCCCTTGTCACCATGTGAGTCCATCCCCACGTCCCCATGTCCCTGCCTGTTGGGTTGGGTGCCGAAGAGGGCGAGGACAGCCGGGCGCCCGTGCAGGGTCTGGGGGGGTGTCACGGCCTCCAGGACATCGAAGTAGAAGACGGTGTCCCCGGGGACAGAGCACTGCAGCCGCACCTTCAGGAAGGATGTCCAGCGCCGCTCCAGCACCCGCGGGGACCCGCCGCGGTCATTGCGGCACACCCGGGCCACCCGCGCCACCAGCACCTGCACGGGGACCCGGGTCAGCGGCTGGGACCTGGGGGTCGGCACCTGGACACCCCCGGGGTCAGCACCCGGGGGACCTGCGGGCATTGGCACCTGGGCACCCCCGAGCATTGTCACTGTCCCCTGGGCAACTCGGGCTGGCACCCAGGGGCACCCATGGGCAGCAGCACCCGGCCTGACACCCTGGTGAGGGGCTCGGGGTCTTCCCTGCCTCGACCCCATGGTGGGGGGTCCCCGGTGCCCCCCTGTGCCCGCACCCACCTTGCCCAGGGTGCTGAGCTCCACTGCCACCTCCCTGAAGAAGAAGTAGACGTAGGGGCCATAGGGCAGCACCTGGACAAAGTGGGGTTCTGGGGGGCCGGGGGAGGTCGGAGAGACTGTCAGGCCCCACCACCTCCTGTCCCTGTCCTCCACCCGTGTGCTCACCCCCTCTCCTGCCCCCTGCCTCACCCCCCATGGCCCTGTACCCCCAGATTCCAGCCCTGCACCCCCAACCTTCTCCCCGCTTTTACCTGCATCCCTCTGACACATCCCCCCACACCTGTCCCCCCTACCCCAACCCCACAGACCCCCCCATACCTGTACCCCCTACCCCACACACTCTCCTACACCCCTGTACCCCCCTACTCATCCCCACAAAACCCCCACACCTGTACCCCTCATATCCCATCCCCACAGAGCCCCCACACCCCTGTACCCCCCTTGGGTACCCTGCAGCCAGCGGGAGCTGTACTTGAGGGTGCGCAGCGGGGCCCGCCCGGGGCTCAGGCTGCGGTAGATGACGGCGTCACTCGCCTGGAAATCGGCCACCGTGGCCGAGTACAGGCTGCCATCTGCGGGGGGGACACACCGGGTCACCCCTGTGCCCCCCTGGCCACCCCCATGTCCCGCCCCCCGCCCGGCACCCACCAACAAAGAGGGCGACGATGCTTTGCTTGGCGTCGAAGGGGCACCGGGCCTGGCCACTGACCTCGTCACCCACCTGTGCCAGGCTGCTCACCTGGGGGGGGACACGTCCCGAGGCCGTGAGACCTCCCCCCAACACTCAGCACTCCCTCGTGCCATCCCCAACCCCAGCAGGGACATGGCTGAGGACCCCCACACTCATCGCACATGTGGGAACTGCCCTGCTGGGGCTGAGACCCCTCCCAAACTCATCACACCCCTGCCCCAGCAGGCTCTGAGCCCCTCCTCGCCCCCGGGTGCCCCCACCCCGGGGTGTCCCCACCTGGTAGGTGCGGCACAGGGGGCTGAAGGCGTTGGTGCCACAGGCCAGGAGGGTCCCGGCGTCGCGGGGCACCAGCACCCGGATGTAGTTGTGACACTCGTCCTGTGGGGGAGCAAGGGGGGACACGGGGGGGGAACCCGGTGTCACCACCTTCTCCTGCCCTGAGACCTTGTTTGCCCCCACCCCTTGTACCCCCAAAGCCTGCACCCCAAAACCCGACATCCCCACCCCTTGTACCCCAAACGCCATCACCCCAAGCCCCCACATCCCCGACAACCCTTGTACCCCCAAAACCCTGTACCCCCAAACTCCTGGACCCCAAGTCCCCACATCCCCGACACCCCCCGTACCCCATACCCCCCTAACACTCCCCACACCCCCTCACCTGCCGCCGGCCCCGCATGGCGCAGTTCTCCCTGTCCTGCGTCTCCCAGGTGAGGTGCTGCCAGGTGAGACGGGTGGGGGGAGTGGGTGGGCGCTGGGACCCTCCCCCCATGCCCCCCCCCATGTCCCCAGGGACGCTGTTCCCGTCCCCCTTACCCGCTCCGGGTACAGCGTCCCCTTGTCCTGCCCCAGGTCGAAGGCATAGATGTGGTCCCTGGGGGGAGGGGGTGAGTGTGCGAGGGGACACGGCGGGGGTGAGGGACACGGGGGGGTGAGGGACGCAGGGATGTGCAAGGGGACACGGGGAGGACACGCCACGCACATGCACAGGGGACTGTGGGGTCACACGGGGCACGGGGAGGAACAGGGGGGGCACAAGCACAGACAGAGGTGCACGAGCGTGCAAATCCCTGCACAAGCACGGACCAGGGTGCACAAGCACCGATAAGGACGCACGAGCACCGATAACGATGCACAAGCACACACACGGGTGGGCACCGGGGAGCCATGTCCGGGCACACACGGGTGGGCACCGGCGAGCCCGGCCCCGCTCACCGGGCAGCCACGAAGAGCGTCCCGTTGAGCCGCAGCATCCGCTGGAAGTCGAGGCCGAGTCGGGCCGTGCCGTTGTCCCCCCGGAGCCCCCCGAAGCGCGGGTACGCGGCGGTGGCTGCGGGCCGGGAGGACACGGTGACACCCCCGCAGCCCCCGCGCCCCCGGCGCCCCCCGAGGCCCCGCTCACCTGCCAGCCCCACGGTGCTCCGAGCCACCAGGTCCCGCGGGAAGGACCGGGCGGGGGTCCCGGCCAGGAGGAGGAGGAGGACAAAGGGCAGCGGGACCCCCGGCATCGCGGGTGGGGCTGAGGGTGACCCCCCCCGCCCCGCCCCGGGCTGCGAGCGGGGGGAAACTGAGGCACGGGAGTGGGGACAGTGTGGGGACAGTGCTCCCAGTGCCCCCTCCCAGTGTCCCCAGTCCTCCCAGTGGTCCCACCCCGGCATCCCTGTATCCCCATCCCAGTGGTCCCCATCACACCCTCCCAGTGTCCCAAGTGCTCCGGGAGCCGCTGCCAGGACACTTCCCACAGTGCAGCCCCAGCGCCCTGTTGAACAGCACCCGCCTGCACCCAGCCCGGCACCCCAAAACACCCGACCTACACCCCAACACCTCTCTCACAGCACCCCAAGTACCCCACAACCCTCCAGCACCTCCATGACACCCTCACAACACTCAGCGTCCCACCCAAACCCCTAAAACACCCCAAAACCACTCTCTCCCAACACTCCATTGTCCCCCGTACAGCACCCTACACACCCCCTGCCCCAACGCCACCCAACCTACACCCAAAACCACCCAAAATCACTGAAAATCACCCCAAAACCCTCCCGCACCAGCACTCTCCCGAGCCCCTACAGCACGTCACCCATACCCTGCCCCAACACCCAACAACGTCCTCCCTACACCCCAAAACCACTCAAACCCACCCCAAATCCACCCAAACCCACCCTGCTCCAACACCCCACCACCCCTTGCCCCAACCCCTCCACCCCCTGCCCCAACACCCCCCAACCCCCGCCCCTCCCGACCCCTC
>JACAXG010000212.1:323838-360359 GCA_018881555.1 Amblyornis subalaris
GGAAGGGAAGGGAAGGGAAGGGAAGGGAAGGGAAGGGAAGGGAAGGGAAGGGAAGGGAAGGGAAGGGAAGGGAAGGGAAGGGAAGGGAAGGGAAGCTCCCCCCACTCACTCTTGTTGCGCAGGGACACCGACTGCAGGGCTGAGCTGTTCTTCAGCAGCGCCGCCTTCTGCTGCTGCGGGGGAGCGGAAGCGTCACTGTCCTCGTGTGTCCCCAATTCCCTCATCCCCCAGTTCCCCCATCCCCCACGAGCCCCTCCCCCACCCGGCTCCCGTCACCCGCGCTCACCTTCTGCTTCACCTTGGTGCAGTTGGGCAGGGTGTCCTTGCAGCGGTTGTGGATGGTGACGTTGCAGGCTGGGGGGACACGGAGAGGTGACGGAGAGGCCGCGGGGACCCTCCTGCCACCCCCGCCTCGATCCCGGCCGAGCGACGGGAGCAGATGCGGTGGGAATGCGGGCGGACGCGGATCGCCGGGCGCCGCAGCTGCCGGGGAGCAGCTGCCCCGACGCCRGGGGCACAGCGCCAGCCCGGGGCCACCAGCGCCAGGGAGCCGGGATGTGCCAGGGTGGAGAAACCGTGTCCTGCTCCAGGGCGCAAATCCGGGAGGAACCGGGCTCTGGGAATGGGCACTGCGGTGCCCACGCGGCAAAGCCACCACGGAAAAGCCACCCTGGAAAAGTCATCCCGGCAAAGCCACCCCGGGAAAGCCACCCTGGCAAAGCCATCCTGGAAAAGTCATCCTGGAAGAGTCATCCTGGCGAGGCCACCCCAAAAAAAGCCATCCCAAAAAAGCCATCCCAAAAAAGCCACCCCGGCAAAGCCACTGCGGCAAATCCAAGCTGGCAAAGCCACCCCAGCAATTCCGCCCCAGCAGAGCCACCCCAAAAAAGCCATCCCAAAAAAAGCCACCCCGGAAAAGCCACTGCGGCAAAGCCACCCTGGCAAAGCCGCCATGGAAAAGCCACCCCAGGAAAAGCCACTGCAGCAAAGCCACCCTGGCAAAGTTGCCATGGAAAAAGCCACCCCAAAAAAAGCCACCCTGGCAACTCCACACCGGAAAAGTCACTGCGGCAAAGCCACCCTGGCCAAGCCACCACGGAAGAGTCACCCTGGAAAAGCCACCATGAAAAAGTCACCCCAGAAAATCCATCCTGGCAATTCCACTCCATCAAGCCGCTCTGGAAAAGCCACCCCGGCGACTCTGCCCCTGCAAAGCCACCCTGGCAAAGCCACTGCGGCAAAGCCACCTTGGCAATTCCACCCTGGAAAAGCCACCCCGGCAAAGCCACTCTGGCAAAGCCACCCTGGCAATTCCACCCTGGAAAAGCCACCCTGGAAAAGTCATCCTGGCAAAGCCACCCCATCAAATCCATCCTGGCAATTCCACCCTGGCAAAGCCACTGCAGCAAAGCCACCCCGGAAATTTCATCCTGGGAAAGCCACCCTGGCAATTCTGCCCTGGCACATCCACCCTGGAAAAGCCACCCCAGCAAAGCCACCCTGGCAAAACCATGACGGAAAAGCCATTCTGGCAAAGCCACCCTGGCAAAGCCACCSTGGCAAAGCCACCCTGGCAATTCCACCCTGGCAAAGCCAACCTGGAAAAGCCACCCTGGCAAATCCACCCCATCGTATCCACCCCAGCCATGCCACCCTGGCAAAACCATGATGGAAGAGCCACCCCGGAAGAGCCATCCCCGAAAAGCCACTGCGGCAAAGCTACCCTGGCAACTCCACTCTGGAAAAGCCACCCTGGGGAAAGCCACCCCAGCAATGCCACCCCGGCAAAGCCACTGCGGCAAAGCCACCCCGGCAATTCCGCCCTGGCAAAGCCAGCTTGGAAAAGCCAACCTGGAAAAGCCAACCGGGAAAAGCCACCCCATAAAATCCACCCCACCAAATCCACCCCAGCAAATCCATCCCAGCAAAGCCACCCCAGCAATGCCATGGAGGCAATTCTGCCCTCGGCACATCCCAGCTGGCAAATCCCCCCTGGCAAACCCTTCCCGGCACCCCACCCCGGGCACATCCGCCCGGAATACCCCCCCGGATCCCCCCCCCCGGCTCCCCCCCGGCACTCACTGGGACACACGAGCGCTTCCTTGGCCGTGATGCTCTTGTTGCAGGCGAAGCACATGGTCATGCCGGACACGGAGATGGTGGTGAAGAGGTGCCCGTTGGTGTAACGCGCGTCCTTCTCCTTGCCCTCCTTCATCCTGTCCTTGTCCTTGCCCTGCCCGGAGAGCGGCACCGGGCGCCTGACGGGGCTGCGGCAGCGCGGCCGCCCCGCGGGCCCCCCCGCCGGCCTCGGGACGCGGCTCATGGCCGCGGGCGGCCGGCCGGGCTGCGGGAGCTGCCGGGGCCCCGCGGCGCTCGGGGGCTCGGCGGGGAGCCCGGAGGACGGGGAGAGACCACCCCGCTCCCTGCGCTCGCCGCCGCTTCCCAGCATCCCGTTTCCACGGCAACCGGAGGCTGCGGGAGAGATCCCCCCCGCCCCGGCACGGCCCCCCCGGCGCCAGCCCCAATGGGGACGGGGTGCGGGGGCGCCGCCGGGGGTGACGCTGCCCCGTGGGGGTTGGGGACATCTTCCTGCACCCCCCGCCTCCTATTTTTAGCCAAACCGGGGGGTTTCACCTTTTTCCCCCCGAAACGGGGGACCAGGAGGCGGCTGAGCCCCCACGGGGAAGGTTTTGGGGGGTCGGTTTGGGTTTCCCGCATGGAAAAGGAGAGCGAGCCGGCGTCACCCCGAGTGTCCTTGCGCTCGCCTCGGACCCCCCCGCGCCCCCACCGGCACAGAGTGGCCTTTGTGCCCCCCCCCCCGCCACCCCCGCGGCACCGGCCGTGCCTGGCACCGGGGCTGAGCCCGGCGGGTCGGGGCACTTGGGGCGCTCACCAAGAGCCCCCCAAAACGGCGGCGCTTCGGGACCCCCCCAGTCCCCCTTCCCAATGCCCCTTCCCGACGTCAAAGGGAGTCCTGGTGTCCGTCCCTGCTCCTGAGCCCCCAAGGGTGGGGGAGAGGCTGAGGGACCCCCGGGGGGAGATGAGGGACCCCCGGGAGCGGGGGGCAGGGAGGAGAGGAAGAGCAGGGGGGACCACGGGGCAGGAGCGGGACCCCATGGAGAGGAGAGGGACCCCGTGGACAGGAGCCGGACCCCGTGGATCAGGAGAGGGACCCTCGGAGCAGGCGTGGGACCCCACGAGACACCAGCAGGACCCCATGGACAGGAGCGGGACCCCACAAGACACCAGTGGGACCCCACGGACCGGGAATGGGACCCCACGGGGGCAGAAGCGAGACCCCACGGGACACCGGTGGGACCCCACGGATCAGGGCCGGGACCCCCGTGGGCCCCCGCGTCCCCAGGGAGAGGGCCCGGGCGGGGGTCGCGGGGGGCTCACCCGCTCCGGGCGCAGGGGTCCCTCCGCCTCCCCGTCGGCCGGGAACGGGGCGCAGGAGCAGCAGCACATCCCGGCCCCCCCGAGCCCCGGCCCCCCCCGGCCCCGGCGGCGCCTCCGGCCGCGACATCGGCCGCGACATCGGCCGCGACATCCGCCCCGCGCGCGATTGTTCCCGCCCGCTTGTTTGTTTTCCTTTGATTTTCCCTTTGCTCCGCCGGTTTTGTTTGTTTTTCTTTTCGGCCGTTTTTTCTTTCATTTCTTTTACCTTTTTTTTCCCCCTTTATTTGCTTTCCTTTCTTTTTCTTTTTTTTTTTGTGCTTTTTTCTTTGCTTTCCCTTTATTCTTTTTGCTCTTTTTTCCCTATTTTTTTCTTTTCCTTTCCTCCACTTTCTTTCCTTTATCTTTCTTTCTGCTTTTCTTTCCTTTTTCCCTCCCTGCTTTTCTTTCCTTTTTTTATCCTTTCCCCCCCTTTTTTACAGCCTTACCCCTTTTTAACCTTTTTCCCCATTTTTATGCTTATTTTCCTTTTTTTACCGCTTTTTTGTTTTTTACTGCTTTTTCTTTTTTTTTCCTGCTTTTTTACTGCTTTCCCTCCTTTCCTCCTGCTTATTTTCCCTTTTTTACGGCTTATTTTCCTTTTTTCTCCCCTTTTCCCCCCCCAACTTTTTTCCTCTTTTTTTTTTTTTTTTTGACCGTTTCTCTTTCTTTTTTCGCCCTGACTTTTTCTTCCCTTTCCCCCGCTTTTCTCCTTTGCCGATTTCCGTGTTTTCCTCCCTGTTTTGGGCCCCCCCGCTCCCCCTCTCCGCAGGAAACCGAACCTCGCCAGACAAAGGCGGGAGTCGCGGCCGCTTCCTGCTCCCGCCCCCCCCCGCCACGGCCCCCGCCCGCCCCGGGACCCCCCCCCCGGCCTGGAGGTCTCCCCTGGGACCTCCCCGGACAAAACCCGCAGGGGAGAGGGGGTCACACACGCGCGATCGGTGCCCCTCGCCCAAAAAAAACCCCCCGAGGTTCCGGCATCGCCCTGGGAGAATTTGGGGGGGGTCCCGCACCCCCTCGCCCGTCTGTGTTGGGGGGGGACACCACCACGGGTCTGGGGGGCCGCGGCGCACCCGGGGGGAACACGAGGCTGTAAAGACCCCGGGAAGGGGGGGCAAGGGCCGCTCCCCCCCCCCGCGCCCCCCAAAGCCCCGCGGCAGCGCAGACCCAACACAAAGCCCCTCCCGCGCCCCCCCGACCCCAACCCCGCCGCCACGAACCGGGGTGCCGGGACACGCGGCTTCTCCGTGCGGGCGATTTCGGGGGTCCCCCCACTTCCGACCCCCCCCACCCCCCCGGCGCTGGGGGCGGAGGAACTTTCGGTGCTTTAAATAGAGCCGGGGGTTTTTGGGTTCCTGTTCCGGCGCGGGGCCACCCCGGCCCCAAAAACTCCGCGCGGAGCTCGGGAGGAGTTTTTGGGGGTGCTGTCGCCTCCTCCCCCCGTGCCACCCCCTCCCCAAAGCCACCTGCGGCATAGGGTGCGACGGGGGAGGAGCCCCCCCCCCCAAAACCGACGGAGGTTTGATGGAGCTGAACCCCGAAACGGCGTCACGGAGCTGCTGGGGATGAAATCCTTCCTTTTTGGGGAGAGTTTCCCTCTTTTTAGGGACGGTCCCCCCCCCCATCTTTGGGGACAGCCCCCCCCCTCGTGCCACCCCGGCGTGGAACAAAGCCACCGCCGAGGCAACAAAGACCCCGCCGGGCCGGGACGGGAAACGCGGGGGGACCCCCAGCAGTTCCTCTCCCCCCAGAAAAAAACCCCCGGGTGTGTTCCCCCCCCAATCCCCTCACCCCCAAATTTGCCCCCTCGGGGGTTTGAAGACCTCGGATTTAGGGGCGGGTTTAGGGGTGCAGCTGTGGGGGGAGGTATGGGAGAGCGGGACCCCCCTGTGCTGCTTTGGGGGGCTGCAGGGAGGGCGGGGGGGGGCCGCAAGGAGCCCCCCCCAAAAGCAGGAGGGGWTCCGCCGGTGAAGGCGAGGCGGGTGGGGGGGTCCCCACATGTCCCATCCCGGCCGGGGGCGGGGGGGTCCCGCCGCCTTTGAGGGGCCCCCCGGGAGCCGCTCCCTCGGCGGGGGGGCTCACCCCGACCCCACAACAGCCCCCCCGACCCCCTGGGGGTGTTTTCGGCCCTGGGTGGGGCGAAAATCTCTGGGACGAAACTTTCTTTAAACAAGAAACCACCATTCCCACCCCCCCGGGCGGCGCAGGAACCAACAACCACTTCCCCCTTCCACAAAACCGTCCCCTGAGCCCCCCCCAAAACCACCCCCCGGGCCCCCCAAACCGCCTCCCGACCCCCCAAACCTCCCCCGGGCCGGGGGCACCCCCAGCCCCCCCTTGCCCGCAGGGCTCAGACCCGACCGGCTCAGCGCACCCGGGAGCGGCCGGGCCGGGGGGAGGCGGCGGCGCCGGGGTTCCCCCCCCCCCAAAAAAATTAGTTTTGGGGTAAACTGAGCCCGCGGGGGGGATTCAGAGCGTTGYCCCCCTCCTTGCAGCACAGCCTTGACCGAGCTCGGCGGGCACACAAAGCCCGCAGCGCCCGCGGGGCCCCCCCGTGCCCCCCCCGCCCCGTGCCCTCCCCGTCCGCGGTTTCGCCACGCCGGCATTGCCACATGCCCGGGCCCCCCCGCGCCCCCCCCGGTCACGGGGGTCGGAGCCGCCGATCCGCTCCCGGAGCGCTCCGTGCCTCAGTTTCCCCATCCCGAACCCCCCCGCCGGGCTTTGTCTCCGTGGGGCCCGTGGGGAGCGATAAAATTGGGGTGGGGGGGCCCCAAAACTTCTCCCCCCTACCCCCCGGGGTAGGAGGGGAAAGCGACTTCCTCATCCTCATCCTCGCGTGACCCAAAGCTCCGGCCCCGGCGGGAAGGACGATGGGGAAGGGTCGGGGGGATGTTTGGGGCGGGGGGGAAGCTGGGGGACACGCGGAGCTGCGGGGGGGGTCGCGGCGCTGGGGGTGCGGCCGGGGGGGTCATTGTTCCTCTCGGGACCCTCCGCCGCTCAATGGGGAGCAGCTGGGGGGGCCCCTCGCCCCCTCCCCGCCCCCCGCCCCTTTTGCTCGGGACCCCCAAAACGCGGAACCCCCGCTCCCGTCCCGAGCATCACCCGCGCCCCCAAAAACCCCGAACCCCCCCTCGGCCGCGTGGGGAAGGGCAGAGCCCCCCGCAAGTCGGGGTGAGGGGTGGGGTGACCCCTCCCTTTCGACCCCAAACAGGAGCAGGGAGGGAAAAGCCCCCCCACCCCAAAAGAGGCGCTGGAAGGGGGGGACCCCCGCTCGGGGGAGGCTGCGCTCTCCGGGACCCACCTTGGCGCTCCTGGCTCTCGACAGCGACTCGATCCGGGACATAATCCAGGGAGCGCTCCCGGCTCCCTCCCGGTGTTCCCGGTCGTTCCCGGCGCCCTCYCGGTGCCTCCCGGCCGCTTCCCGGCTCCTTCCCGGTCCCTCCCGGTGCTCCCGGTCCCTGCCCGGTCCCTGCCGGTCCCGCCCCCCCGGGGGCGGGTCGCGCCGCCCCCCGGCCTCGTGCTGCCCGCGGGGCCTTTGTTCGCGCGGGGTCCCCGGGGCCGGCCAGGGAACCCCGGGATCCAGCCGGGATCGCCGTCCCGAGGGACCGGCACGCCGGCATCCCATGGGATCGGCACCCCGGAGTCACCCCGGCACCAGCATCCCTCGGGATCGGCACCCCGGCACCCGCCGGGATCGGTACCCCCCGGGATCAGCATCCCCGGGGATCGGTATCCTGGAGTGGGATCGGCATCCCCCGGGATCGGCACCCCAGCGCTCCCCGGGATCAGCATCCCAGYGTCCCGAGGGATCAGCATCCGCCGGGATCAGCGCCTCAGCGTCCTGAGGGATTGGTACCCTGGAGTCACCCCAGCATCCCAGTGTCCCGAGGGATCAGCATCCCTCGGGAACGGCACCCCCAGCACCGCCCGGGATCAGCACCGTGTCATTCTCCGGGATTGGTACTCCAGCATCCCACGGGATCGGCCCCCAGGCATCCCGAGGGGTCGGACTCTGGAGTCTCCCCAGCTCTGGCCACCACACCGCAGCATCCCAAAGGATCTGTGTCCCAGCATCCCGAGGGATCAGCCYCTGCAGTCAGCCCAGATCTCAGCCCGGCATCCCTTGGGATTGGTCCCCAGAGATGCCCTGGATCACCACCCGGTATCCCTTGGAATCGGTCCCCGGAGTCAGCCCGGATCGCGCCCAGCATCCCTCGGGATCGTCTCTCGGAGCTCCCCCTGCCCCGGCCCCGGCACCCCGGATGTGGGCCCAGCTCAGCCCCTCCTCTGCCGTGCCTCAGTTTCCCCCCTCACACCCTCCCTGGAAACCCCYGACCTTTGGGAACACCCCCGTCCCATCCCAGGGTGGCACCAGGGCTGCAATCCCAAAAGGAAGCAGCAAATCCCGTGGGATTCCAACCCCCCAAAGCCCCCGAGCCCTGGATACCCCCAAAGCTCCCTCTTGGGGCGACACACAAATCCCACCCCCATTTTCCTCCATTTTGGGGCTTTTATCTCCCAACGGGAGCAAATCCAGGCTGGACCCTTCCCGGGAGAGCTGCTCCAAGGGAGCTGCCCCTTCCCTAGGGATGGAGAGTTGGCATGAAGGTGCTATTTTGGGAAAATGTTGCTTTTTTCCCCTAAAACAGCGGCTTGGGAGAGGCCCTGGCACCGCGAGCAGGGTTGGCGTCACCCGGTTGAACATTAACTCCTCCGGGATAAGCCGGGATTTATCRGATCAAACCCGCTCCCGGCCCGAGATAAGGTCCCGACCGCGGTTTTTSGGGGATCCCAAAATCCCCAAGTGTCACCCGGGGAGCCCCAGGACCAAGCCTCTCCCCCCTCSTTCCAGGATGCTCCTTAGGGAATAAATGTCCCTTCATCCCGCATTTCCCAGCCCGGCGGCACCGAGGGGACGGGAACAAGGCAGCGACACCGGCAGCGCTGGGATTAATGAATAACCGGGAAAAGCCAGCGGTGCCATGGAGAGGTGTCACCGTTCCCGGCTGCCTCCCTTTCCCTATGGAAAACAGCGCCCGCGGAGAGGCAACGGCGGGGGCGGTGCCGAAGCTGGCCCCGTACATCCCATGGGATAGGGATGGGATGCACCCACGGAGGGTGGGATGCACCCACGGAGGCCATTCCCGGGAAAGAGGAAAAGTTGGGATCCAAGAAAACATCTGATGTCCCAAGCCCAGGGTCGGAGCAGATCCATGGAAGCGGCTGGGCCTCGCTCCTGACTCATTCCCGACTCATTCCCGGGCTCGTTCCCGGSCTTGTTCCCGGGCTGCCAAGGCTGGATTTTAATTAAATTGCGGATTTTAATTAACTCCTGGTCACCAAAGCGGAATCAAACCCTCGGGGGCCCCCGGAGCGGGCGGGGAGGGAGGGGGGGGGGGACGTGGCCACACTCCCCCTTTCACCCACATTCCCGATTCCTCATTTCCTCCTAGATACACCCTGGGCCGGATTGACTTCTGCTGCCCCTCCCGGGCCGCTACCCCGAAACAGCCCCAAAACCCCGCGGAAGGAACGCCCGGAGAGGCCCCCGGATGCTCCAGGAGCGACCACGGGGGCGTCCGGTGCCTCTTCCCACGTGGATCCGCACTGGAAAACCCCACGGCGGCGAAGGGGAAGCGGCGGCTCAGCCGCGAAAACACCGGAAGGAGGGAACGGGGGAGGGGGTGGAGTCGGTCCGGCCACAGAGGACCCCCCGGAGTGACCCCAGCACCGACCCCTCGGCGGAACTTCCCACCGGGAATCACCGGTGCTGGATCTGGGGGTGTCTCCCCCAGGCTCCGCAGTCCCCGGGATCCCACCGTCCCTTCCTGGGCTCGGGGGGCGACACGGGGACCCCGCCAGGACCCTGGGGGTGACCGTTCCCACGAGTGGGGCCCCCCAAAGGGCCCCCGACGGGCCGCTCCCCCCTCCGGATTGTTATTTCTTCCCGAAATAGCTGTTTGGAGAAGAATAATTTCTTCTTCTCCCAGCCGGAGCCCCCCCGCCAGCGCCCCCCACCTTCCAGGCGCCTTTTCCCTGTAAAACCCCTAATAAATAACCGAATAATCCTAATAAACATCCCAATAAACCCCGGATTTCAGCCCGTTCCGGCCCCGCCGGGATGTCGGGATGAGGCTGGAGCCATCCCGCCGGGCGGTTCCGGATCCCGCGGCTGTTCCAGACGGGATTTGGAGCCGGGGGTGGGACGCGGCCCCCCCCCCCCCAGATGGGAACAGCTGGCGGCTAATCCGGCGGGAAGAGCAGGAGGAGGAGGAGGAGCGGGAGCGGGAGGAGGAGGTCAGGGATTAACGGCTCCGCATGGCGGCGAATCGGGGCCGCCCGGGGAGGGGGGCGAGCGGGGCTCGGCCCCCCCAAAACCGGGCTGGGGTGGCGGCCGCGGGGACAAAGCCACCGACGGCCGCCGGGTCCCCTCGTGCCTCGGTTCCCCGCCTGAGCCCCCCGAAACCGGGGTATGGTGGGGGGACCCCCCCGCCCCCCCCCGGGTCACCGAAGCGCCCCAGGAACACGCGGAGGGTGGGAAACTGAGGCACGGGAGGGGAAGGAGCCGGAGGAAAACATTCCCGGCGAAGGAATGGCCTCAGGAAAGGYCGGGACGAGCGCGGGGATCCGCTTGGGATCCCTTCCCTGAGCGCATTCCGCGTTTTCCCCTCTTTTCGACCCCAAAGTCTGGAAAACAGCGAGGGACGGAGCCCGGCGGGAGACGGGAAACTGAGGCACGACAGAGCATCCGTGAACCCMTCCCGTTATCCCGTTATCCCTTTATCCCGTTATCCCGTCCTCCCATCCCGCCGCGCCCCGCGGAGCGGATCCCACCCCCCGCTCCCGTTTTTCCCTACCTTTGTCTTCCCGGTCATCCTGCGGATGAAGCTGAGGGTCCTGTCCAGGGGGGTCTCTTCCCGGCCCGGGGGGGTCCCCGCCTCCCCCGCCAGCCGCTCGCCGCTCCCGGCGCTGCAGGAGGAGGATCCCGTTGGACAATCCCGCTGGACAATCCCGCTCTGTCCCCGCCGGGAACGGGGAGGAGCGTCCGTGTCCCCTCCCCGCTCCCGGCTGGGCCACCACAGAGCCCCCTCTGTCCCCCCCAGAGCMGCCTCTGTCCCCTCCCCGGGGTCCCCCCCGTGTCACTGGCCCCCGATTTGGGGAGCGGGGAGGGGGTCCCGGCTTTGGGGGGCAGCGCCGAGCTTGGGGGGTCCTGGGTGGTCCTGGTTCCTTGGGGACACCCTCGGCAGGGACAAAGCGCCCTCGGAGGGGACGAATCACCCCGGGGAGGGGTCAAACCACCCTTGGAGGGGACAAATCATTCTCGAAGGGGACAAATTCCTCTTGGAAGGGACAAATCCCCCTTGGAGGGGACAAGCCACCCTTGGAGGGGGACAAATCACCCTCAGCGGAGATAAATCACCCTCGGAGGGGGACAAATCCCCTTCAGAGGGGGACAAGCCACCTTTGAAGGGGGACAAGGCCCATCCTTTGCGGCGCGGTGGTTCAGGGCAGCGTGTCCCCATCCCTGTCCCCATCCCTGTCCCCATCCCTGTCCTCCCTGTCCTCGCTCGTCCCCGCGGGGCTCCGGGCCAGCCCCCGGCGTGACGATTCCCGGGAACAACCGCCCTAATGAGGACGGGAATGGGCTGTGACAGGCGCGGGGAGGGGACAGGAGGGTGCGGGGCCGGGAGGGGGACAGGACAGGGCCGGCAGGGGGACAGGCAGGGGACTCACCCGCTGAGCAGGCTCTGCTGGGAGGCGAACGGGGGAATTTCGGCCGCTGGAAAAGGGAAAAGGAATCAAAAASGGCCTCGAGGAGCTGCCGGGGGCGAGGCGGGGGAATAATTAACCGCGGTGGCAGCGCCATCGATTTCAGGTCGTTAGCGGGGAGGTCGGAGCGGGGACAGCGCCGGGGGGACACGAGGGTCCCTGGGGGGGGACACACTCACCCTCCTCGCCGGGGACGCTGGCGATGACTCCGAGCGACGCGGATTTGGAGCGGGACCAGGCCCGGGAGCCGGGCCCGGCCCGGGGCGCCGGGAGCCTCCGCGCGTCCTCCTGCCAGCGGGGACAGCGACAGTGGCACCGCCACCCACAGCGGCCCGGTCGGGGTCCCGCCCCGACATCGGACCCCAAAAGGAAGCCGCTCCCGGGGGACCGGGCTGGGAAGGAGCGTCCTGGTCCCAAAGCCGCCAGGACAATGGCAAAGTCACTCCGAATGACGGCAGAGCCACTCCAGACCCCAGCAAAGCCATCAGGATGGTGGCAAAGCCACCCGAAACGACGGCAAAGCCGCTTGGGGTGACGGCAAAGCCACCAGAACGATGACAAAGCCACMCAGGATGATGGCAAAGGCGCAAGAACAATGACAAAGCCGCCAGGACCGCGGCAAAGCCACTCAAGATGACGACAAAGTCACTCAGGACAAGGGCAAAGCCACCCAAAATGACGGCAAAGCCACCAGGACAATGACAAAGTCACTCAGGGCAACGGCAAAGCCACCAGGATAATGTCAAACCACCTGGGATGATGGCAAAAGCCACCAGGACAGTGACAAAGCCACCAGGACAGTGACAAAGCCACTCAGAACGACGGCAGAGTCACTCAGGATAATGGCAAAGCCACCTGGGATGACGGCAAAGCCACCCAAAATGATGGCAAAGCCACTCAGGATGATGACAAAGCCACCAGGACGATGACAAAGCCACCCAGGATGACGGCAAAGCCGCCAGGATGGGACTTCCCCACAGCGGTCCCCTCTCCCGGGGGTCCCCTGTCCCCTCCCCAGCTCAGCTGGGCGCTGGGTGACCCCCGGGGTGACAGAGGGTCCTACCTGCGCTCGCTTCACGTCGGCCTCGTCCTCCTCCTCCTCGTCCTGGGACAGCAGGGACTCCAGGTCGTCGCTGCTGTGGACCAGGGGGGCTCTCCGGGGGTCCCGGCGGCGCCGGCAGAGCCCCCCCAGCTGCTCCGCGCTGGAGCCGAGCTCGGCGCTCCCGCTGGGGGGGACGCGGGGACCTCAGCTGGGGGACACCCCCCCAAACCGGGACCCGTCCCCCGGGGGGCAGCGGGGATGTCGGGGTGTCCCCAGGTAGGGACGCACGGACGGTCCCGATCCCTGGATTTGGGGGGCTCGGGGACGCGAGGAGGTCCCGGAGCCCTGGATTTGGGGATCGGGATGGGGGACAGGGACACGGGGGGGCGCTGACTCCTGAATTTGAGGGATCAGGGACGCAGGAAGGTCCCTGACCCCTGGATTTGTGGGGATCGGGAGAGGGGACAGGGCCACAGGGGGTTCCCAATCCCTGGATTTGGGGGCCGGGAGAGGGGGGGCATGGTGACCCGCGGGGTCCCCCCTACCTGAGCTGGTCGTAGCCGGGGACCCCCCGCAGTTCTTTTCCCGGTTCCCAACTGTGCCGGCGGAAAGGATCCAGGGAGCTCCGGAGCGTCCCGGATCTCCGCAGGGACACCCCCTGGAATCGCTCTTCCTCCTCCTCATCCCCATCCCAGGCCGTGCCGGGCTCCAGGACGGACACGCAGCGGCGCCTCCGCGGCGAAACCCCCGCGGGGACCCTCCCGCAGGGCTCGGGGGCGATGTCGGGGGGCTCCAGGGTGTCGGGGGGCTCCAAGGTATCGGGGGGCTCCAGGACGTCCGGGGGCTCCGGGGTATCGGGAGGCTCCAGGGCGTCCGGGCGCTCCCGGTGCCGCTCAGGGCCGGACGCTGCGGGAAGGGGCGGCGGAGGGGTCGGGGGTGGGCCCGGCCCGGCCGTGAGATGAATTTGGGGGGGTCTCAGCCGAGCTCTGCCCCTCCCCGACACCCCCGGAGCGCCGAGCGGGGCACACGGAGAAGGGGGGACGTTCCCATCGTTCCCATTCCCGGCCGTGTCCCCGCGGCGCCGGAGGGTCCCCAACCCCCCCGGGGGGGCCGGGACACACAAACCTCCCCCCCCCCGAGGTCGAGCTCTTCTGGTTACTTATTAAACTCCCAGGAATTCGTCTGGGATGAGAGCGGCTGGGAAGGAGGATGCGGAGCGGGAATGGGGCCCCCCGCCCCAGGGGGACCCCGCAAGGATGCGGCTCATCCAATCCCAAAAATTCCCAATTCCCAGGGGGGATAACTCCCCCCCCCGGAGCGGCTGGAGGGGGCTCAGGGGGTTTTGGAGGAACCTGGATTTAGTCCGGAGGCACCTGGGATCTGGGATGGGACCTGGGGTGGATTTGGGATGGAACCTGGAGGAGTTTTGGGATGGGAGCTGGGAGGGGTTTGGGTTGGGATCTGACATGGGATCTTGAGCGGGTTTTGGGAAGGGATCTAGGGAGTTTTGGGATGGGATGTGGGAAGGTTTTGGGATGGGATGTGGGAAGGTTTTGGGATGGGATCTGGGGGTTTTCAGCCTGGCCATGCCCCCCCAAGACCACGTGAGTCTGGGAAAACCCCGAGAATTCCGACACCCATCCCAAAATCCCGACACCTCCTGAGCATCCCAACATCCCTCCCAGAACCCCGACACCTCTCCCAGAATCCCGACACGCTCCGAGCATCCCGAGCCGGCTGCTCCTGCCTGGACCGCGTCCCTCCCTCCTTGCCCCGATCCAGGTGGATCCCGGGCTGCTCCCGGTGGATCCTCCCGATCCCCGCGCCCCAGCCCATCGCTCCGGTCCCACAATCCCCAAATCCCGACAGCATTCCCGGGCTGGCACATCCTCCCCTGGCCCCGGCCGGACTCACCCCGCTGGGGACAGGGAGGGGACTGGGATGAGCTGGGATGAGCTGGGATGAGCTCAGCCGTTTTCCTGTTTTTACATTCCCATCCCGGTCAGCTGATTAAAAAAAAAAAACCGCTTTCCTTTGTGGATCTGCCCTTGGACCTGGCCGGGATCGGCCGCGAACGTGGAATAATAAATACGGAATCACAAAAAAATGACGAGCGGAGCGCGGCCATCGCTCCAGGGGAGCTCCCACAGGGATAACACAACCACGGCTCTTCCCAAAACTCCGCAGGATTTGGGGGCTCTCGGGCTCATCCAGGTGCCCGGAAAAGCAACCGGGATGCCCAGGAGCTTCCCAGAAGCAAGCGGGAATGTCAGGGTGCGAATCCGAGCTCCACAACAGGGACTCGGCTGGGAAAGGGACGGGATCCCGGAGCAGCTCCCCCCAAATCCCGATCCTGGGGGCAGCCCCCGGAAATGTTGGTGGAGAGCGGCCGGGAGTCGCTGCTCCGGTGGGTTTGGATCCCGGAGGAGATGCGGGAACAGCGGGATAACGGCGCAGCCGCCAGGATGGGGATTTTCGGGAGCTGCTCCCAGCCGGGAATGGCCAAACCCATCCCTGGAGCGGGGGGACCGGGATGCGGTGTCCCCCATCCCGGGGAGGGGACAGTGGGGGACACCACCGCACGCTCATCCCGCACTTCCCGGCAGCTCCGGCAGCACTTCGGAGCGTCTGGAATTCCCCCTTGGAGTCACCTCCAGAGGAGGAAGCGCGAAGCTCTTCCTCCCCTTCCTCCGTCCGTGCCGGTGCCAGCGGGGATCGGAGCCGGGCGGTGACCGGGAATGTGGGGTCACCGGGAATGTGGGGTCACCGGGAATGTGGGGGCAGCGAGCGCCCCCCAGTACTTCCCCAGGAAAACCTGGATTCTCCAGCACCACGAGGGAACAGCCCTCGGCCATCCAGGGATGCTGGGAACGGCCGCGACGCGGGAGCGGGGGCATGAGGGAGCGGCTGGAGGGTCGTGACCTCGGGGTGACCATGGGGGGACACGGGGGGCCCTTCCCGGTGTCCCGCTGGGATGTTCAGGACACGGCGGATGGAGCTGGGGGTGGCCCTGCGGGGGCCGCGGCGGCGAGAGCGGGGACAGAGGGGCTGGGGGGGCTCGGGGGGGTTGTGGGGACCCAGGGGGGGCTTTGGGAGGCTCGGAGCACCCCGAGGTCACCCCAGGTCACCCCGGACCTACCTGCGGGTGATGGGGGGGGCGGGCTCCATGGAACCCGGAAATTCCCAACTCCCGGGGTCCCAGCCCCGCGATTCCCGATTCCCAGCCCGGAGATTCGCGATTCCCGATTCCCAGCCCTGCGATTCCCGATTCCCAGCCCTGCGATTCCCGATTCCCGGGGTCCCGGCCCTGCGCCCCCCTCCCCTTCCTCCTCCTCCTCCTCCTCCTCCTCTCCCACACTCCAAACAAACCAGGAACCACTCGGCAAAGCCGATCCTTTTCCCTGTTAACCCTTTTCCCGCAGATCCCGGCGCCGGGGGTGCCGCTCCCATTCCCCAAATCCGGCACCGCTCCCTCTTTCCCTCTCACCCACAGCCTTCGGCACCCCACGATTCCCTTTTCCAGCGGTTTTTAGGGATCGGGAACAGCCCCGGGGTACCCCTCAAGGTCAAACGGCCCCTTCCCGACTCCTGGAGGTCCTTCCCATGGGATTTATGGATAATCCAGGCGCGGGGAGGAGCTGGGCACCCGCAAAGCTCGGCAGGGCAGGGCAGGGGTTACTCCGTGCCTCAGTTTCCCTGGCTCCAAAGGTGGGAATTCCTTCCCCCCCGGAGTATTCCCACGTTTCCAAGCCGCTGCCGGCGGAACCCCGCATCCATGGGCCTGAATCCCAAATCCACGGGGCTGCCCCCACATCCCCACCTTGTCCCGGTTCCGGAGGGATCACACACCTTGGACAATCCCAGCACAGCCGGATCCAGGCGGGATTTCATTTCCTGGGAAAAGCCACGGCGGGACGAGTCAATCCCGGCTGGATCGACTCCATCCCGCTCCGGGGGCACCTGCGGGCGCTCGGCACCCCGGGGGGAGCAATTCCCACCTACCAGGAATATCCGGGAGCATGGAAAAGCTCCGGGAGCGCGGGAGAACTCCCGCAGAAGGGTCCCGGAGCCGTCACCCGCCAGCAGAAAATCCAGGAAAATCCCAAATTCCCCACCCTGGAGCCAACCTGCCCCCGGGCTCCGTCTCCCTGCTCGGTATCCCTCGGGATTTGTCCCGCCGGGAATGTGTTTGTTTAAATAACCGGGCGGAACAGGGACCTTTGCGCGGGATTCGGGAGGTGCCAGGAGGTGACACCTCCCGGGATCCGAGCCCTGCCCGCTCCCGCCACCTCCGGAAGCGCTCCAAAGGTTTTCCAGGATTGTTGGCGGGTGCCTATCCCAGGCTCCGGAGCAGGGAATGAGCCTTTTTCCCAGGTTTTGGGGTTAAATTTTGGCTCCGGGTTTCCTGGTTCGGCGGGTCCGCCCCGGAGACCTCCCCGCGGTCCTTGTGTGCATAAACCTTTGGAATTCGGGTGGAATTTGGGAAGTTGTGGGGTTAATTCCTGCGCGGAGGCTGGAATGGGTCCTTTCCAACCCGAGCCGTGATTCCACGGCAGGACAAAACCTTCCGAGGAGCCGAGACCCCAAAATGCTGGAAATATTCCAGTGGGAGTCGATGATCTCCGAGGTCTTTTCCAGCCTTAATGATTCCATGATTTCCAAGGGGCTTCTGGAAGCGGCTCCTCCTCACCTGGGTCCCCTCGGGGGTCTCATCCTGCCCGGTCCCACAGCTCCATCCCCCCAATTCCAGGACCAGCATTCCCAGTGCCGGGCTCAGGAGCACCAGGATTCGGGATACAACAGGGACAACTCCTTTTCCCGGCGTTTTCCCATCAAAATCTGCCCCCAAACCCCAATCCAGGCGCTGGGAATGAGCCGCCTTCGCCCTTTTCCCGCTGTAAATCCCGCGGGAGCAGCGCCAGGAGCCCGATCCCGGTGGGATCATCCCTACCTCTCATCCCGGCGAGGAGATTCCCGGTGCCGGGCGCATCCCGGATCCCACCGGCGAGCGAGGGGTGGGATGAGGGGGTGAGGAATTCCAGCCCTGGGACATTGTTCAGGGACAAAGGGACAGTGTTCCCTCGGGATTTCGATCCCACCAACACGGAATTCTTGGCTCCGAGGCGGCTGGAGCCACCACGGAGGTGCCAAATATTGGATTTTTTTTGATTGTATCCAAATACTGGATTATTTTTTTTCATTATATCCAAACATCGGATTTTTATACCCAAGCATGGGAATTCCGGGGGGATTGTATCCGAATATCCACAGCCCAATATCGGGTTTTTGAGGCAGCAAAGGCAATCTTTTATTTTCCATGGAATATCTGCAATTCCATCAGCATCACACGGAGAGACGTCGACATCCGGCATCGCAGCAGCTCCGGAGGGAGGAACCCACAATCCCTGTGATCCCTGTGATCCCTCTACATGATCCCAGTGATCCCTGTGATCCCTGTGGCTGATCCCAATGATCCCTGTGTTCATTCCCTGTGATCCCTCTACCTGATCCCTGTGATCCCTGTGATCCCTGTGGCTGATCCCAATGATCCCTGTGTTCATTTCCTGTGATCGCTCTACCTGATCCCTGTGATCCCTGTAGCTGATCCCAGCGATCCCTGTGTCCCATCCCTGTGATCCCTCTACCTGATCCCTGTTATCCCTGCAGGAATCGCAATTTTACTCTCAACCCCCCCAGTTTTTCCCCTGCCCAAAGAATTCCCTGGATGCCTCCCGCTGGCATTCCCACCTCCCACACCCAGGATTCCCTCCCAGCCCGTGGATCCAACCTCCGGGCGCTGCCCGCGGAGCTGGAAAACGACCCTGGAAGCGGCTGAATCCCGGCCGGGATGGCGTCCGCGGCCCTCCGGAGCCTCGGGATCGCGTCCGGAGCGCGGGTCCGGCTAAATCAGCGGATAGGAGGCGTAGCTGGCGATGCCGCAGCGGTTGGAGGCGTTCCGGACCATCCGGATGTATCCTGCGTCCCCGAAATGGACACCCCAGCTTTGGGAACAGGGAACACAGACGGGGAAAAGTCAGTTCCTGGGGTTTTCCGGGAGTGCAGCGGCGGATTCACGGACATCGGGACATCGAGGGGTTGAATTGATGGATTTGTGGGATTTCTAGTCCCGA
Source organism: Amblyornis subalaris (assembly GCA_018881555.1). Lineage (NCBI taxonomy): Eukaryota > Metazoa > Chordata > Aves > Passeriformes > Ptilonorhynchidae > Amblyornis > Amblyornis subalaris. The sequence continues at coordinate 342,217 of JACAXG010000212.1, forward strand.
TTTATGGAATCTGGGATTGTTGAGGTTGGAAAAGAGCTCCAGGGTGGGAAAAGGAGCCTCATCCCAGCTGGGAATCCAATGTGAGGGACCAGGATTGAGGAATGAGCACCGGGAAGCGATTCCTGTTCCTCACACTTTCCCTCTGCTCTTCCATTTATTCCGTTTTCCCAATTATTTTCCTGATGGAGCAACACTGGGATTTTTTCCCCAGATTTTATGCCCTGTAGGAGTTTCTGGACGCAGCCAGGAGCCTCCAGGACCTTCCTGGTGAAGGAAAAGTGGCATTTTGGGAGTGTTGGAGCGACGTTGTCTGCTCGGAATGCGCCACCAGGGGGATGGTCGGGAATTTGGGGTGGTTTAGTCCTTGTTTTTTACAGGAGAAGGCACCAGAATCCTGAAATTCATGGAATCATTTGGGTTGGAAAAGTCCTTGGGGATCATAAAGTCCAGCTGCCCCGAGGCTACCATGGAACCGTGTCCCCAAGCGCCACATCCACATGGATTTGGGCAATTCCAAACACAAAATCATGGAATTACGGAACGGGTTGGGGTGGAATGGACCTTATGGATCATCATTCCAACCCTTCCGTGGGCCAAGAAGCGCCTGGACAAGGCCCTGAGGGACACAGTGGGAGCTTGGGGGTGTCCAGGGCTGGGAATTGGATTCTGATCCTTGTGGGTCCCTTCCTACCGGGAATACTCCAGGATTCCCTGCGGATTCCAGGGTTTACCTGTTCTTCACCAGCCAATATTCCTTGTTGTCCAGGGATCCGTATCCCACCACCACCACCGCGTGGTTCACCTCCTGCGAGCACTGGGGGTCGTCGTACACCCCTGGGGAGGGAGAAAACCCGGAATTCCGACAGTGATCCCGGCCCCCCTCCAGGAATTCACCCCCAGCCCCCCAAATCACACCCCAATTCCAAAGGTTTCCTCACCCCGAGGAAGGTCCTGGGGTGGAAGGATGGAGGAAGGGGGGGTTTGTCCCGTCATGGAATCATGAGCTGGGTTGGAAGGGACCTCAAGACCATCCCATTCCATGTTCCAGCCTCCCTCCAGGCATTAATCCCCAGCTTCCCAAATTCCACTTGAATTCCAAAACTTTCCACCCACAGGGGAAGCTCTCGGGGCGAAAGGACGGAATAAATGGATTTTGTTTACTGTGGAATCACAGGTTGGGCTGGAAGAACCCTCGACACCACCCAACTCCCGCTCCCCCCGGGAACTGACCCCCGGCTTCCCGAAATCCCCCCGCTTCCCGCTTCCTGGGGCAGGACGGCTCACCGGAGCTGTACAGGAAGAAGCTGGGCCGGGTGGCGTCGATGGCCACGGCCACGGGGCCCACGCTGGCCACGGCGCGGAGCAGCGCGGCCTCGTCGCCCGCCGGCAGCTCCACGAAGCGCGAGCAGGAGGCGGCGCGTGCCGAGGCGTTGTAGCGGCACGTCCCGTTCTGCCGGAGAGCGGGAATGAACCGCCGGAAAGCGGCAGCGTTCCCGGACCTCCCGGACCCCCGTCCCAACCCCCTCCGGCCTTGCGCTTTCCCGCCCTCGGGGCCGTTCGGATGGTTTCCGGACATGGGATTACGGAGATTCCCGAAGGATCGTCGGCCCGACCTTTTCCATTGGATTCTCCGGCCTTTTTCCGCCAAAACAACACTCTAACCCCTTCCCTCGGTTGGGTTCCCTTTCCCAATCCCAACCAATTCCAGCACAAGCCTCCATCCTCCTCCTCGCCCTTCCCTGGCATCTCCATCCCCATCCTCCCCTTCCCTGGAGCGTCCATCCTCATCCTCCCTTTCCCCGGATCATCCATCCTCATCCTCCCCATCCACAGACTCTCCTCATTCCCTCCAGGCCCCGGGAACAGTGCCTTTTCCCTCTGTATCTCCACGTTCAGAGAGTTAAATCCCACTTTTTCTCGAATGGAGCTGTTGTTGCTTTGACCCATTTCCCGGGATCGTGTTTTCGGGAGGCTCCTGACCCATTTTTCCCTCCCCTCCAGCTCGTTGCCTAAGAAATGGTGAAATAACCAGGCAGGAATTCCAGCTCCCGGTCCAGTCATTCCCCTCAAAATAGTCCCGAGGTTCCTCGGATGGGTTTGGATCCGGAGCAAAGGGTGCAGAGATTCCACCAGGAATTGGGTGGGAGAGGAGGAGGAGGAAGGGAAAGAGGAACAACACACGGGAAACAGGGCGAGCTGCCAGGCGTTTTCCCGGAAAACACATTTTCCAAAGGCTCCCCAGGCGCACCTGAGCCGTGTAGGGATAGGACTCCTCGGACTCGATCCCGCCGTTGTCGATGATGTACTGGAACGCTTCCGTCATGAACCCCCCAGCACAGCCCTTGTTCCCATACATCCCGGAGCAATCCACCAGGTTCTGGGCGCTCAGCGACACCAAATTCCCGGTTTTCAGCTTCACCTGCGCTTCCAGCGCTCCCACGGCGCTGAAGGCCCAGCAGGATCCGCAGGCGCCCTGGGGGGAAACGCGGGAGAGGCTCAGGAGCTGCCCCTGGGAATAGCGGGAGGCTCCCGGGGGAGACGCTCACCTGGTTCTTCACCTCGGTCACGCATCCCTTGTCCCGCCAATCCAGCGCCTCGGGAATGTCGTTGTCCGGCCGGGGTTGGGGTCGGAACGCGGAATTCTGGCGAGGACGAGGAGGGAGCCGGAGCCCCGTGAGCGAAGCCGCCACCTCCTCRCTGGTCTGGTGGGAAAGAGAATTCCAGAGGGTGATTCCTGGTCTCTGCAAACCCCACCCGAGGGTGTTGGAGGTGGAGTGGCAATTCTGAGCTGGAAGAGTCGGTTTTGGGGAATCCTCAAGTCCTTATTTTTTAAATTTAGCTTCTGGATGTTTATTGGAAAAGGCAAGGGAAAGCTCAGCTCCAATCCTCAAATCCCTGGAAATTGGGTTGGGTCACTAAATCCCTCCTTGTCCCTTTATTTTTCCATTTAATTCCTAGATTTTCATCAGAAAAGGCAAGGAAAAGCTCAGCTCCAACTCCCAAAATCCCCGGAAGTTGGGTCATTAAAACCCCACAACTTTGGGACACGGAAGAAGGACGATCCATAAATATCCCTAATGACCAGGATGGCTCCGTGTGCCCCAAATCCCGCCCCGAGGAGTTCTTTCCTCACGGAATTCCGGAGCAGCCCGTCCCTGGCTGCTGGATCCCACAACAGTGGGCTGAGGGGGATGTCGGGAGTTTTCCCACCCCGGACCCGCTGATATCCCGGTTCAATCCTGGCGGAATTCTGGAGGGCTGGATGCCGCTTCCCGCACCCACCATGTCTCCCAGGTGGTTCATTCCTAGCGTGTAGGAGCGGAGCCCCAGGGAATGCTCCAGGTTGTGGAGCGTCACCAGCCACAGGTTCTTCTCCCAGGTCACGCGACGGAGCAAATCCTCCTGGAATTCCAGCAGGGCTCCGTGAGGCCCGGCACAGCCCCTCCGGAGCCGTCCCGCCCCAGTTCATCCCAGTAAAGGCTGTTGGGAGTCCCAAATGGATCATCCCTGGGGAGTGGCAGCACTGGGAAGCGCCATCGGATCATCTCCCACCCCAGGAAATCCTGGGATATTCCCAGGACACCCCCAGACGCTCCCAGGACACCCCTGGGAGACACCAGGACACCCACCAGGACATTCCCAGCACATTCCCACCTGGTGCTGATATTCCTTTCCGTAGGTTTTTTTCCAGAGCTCCCAGTGCCGGTCCAGGGTGGGGTCGGCGTGTCCCAGTGCCAGCACCAGCAGGGCCAGGAAGGCGAAGGGAGCCAGCGGCTCCATCCCGGGACTGGGAGCGGGAACGCCGGGAGCAGAGGGCTCGGAGCCGGAGCCGGGATTGACCCCTGGTGACAAATCCGGTCTGGGCAGGCAGGTGACAACACCCGGTGATGCCACCGGCCCGCCCGGACACGCATCCCGAAATTCCCTCGAGGGGAGAATCCAGGAGCTGGCTCCATGTCCGTGCGGACAGGCCGGGACACATCGGACACAGCAGAGCCGCCCTGGCCCGGGGACCCTCCCGGCACCTGCTGGGACAAATCCCTGCCCAAAAATCCCCAAATTCCATGGTTTTATCCAAGCAGTACCCGCCAGGATGGGATACACCCAGAATCCCACAATCCAAGGGGAGATTCGGGATGAGACAGACCCCGGACCCACACAAATCCACTTTTCCCAGAATTTTACTTCCTCAAAGTGCTCCAGGGGGGTGAAAACACCAAAAACGCCCAAATTACCTCCAAAAGCTGCTCCTGGGGGGAAGCTCCGCCTTCCAGTGCCAGTCGGGGCTCGGCAAGGGGGATCCGGGGATGGATCCGGAGTGTTCCCGGCACAGGGACCCCGGGATTTGCGGCACTCGGGGCTGGCGCCGCGGGGAGAAATCACGAGCCAGGAAATGAGGGAATGAGGAACTGAAAGCCCCAATTTCGATTTCGCTTCGGAGCTGGGGGGGGGGCACCGGGGCCGGAGCCTCCGGAAACCACCCCGGGAGGGGAGGGGGCTCGTCCTTCCAGCACCCCTAAAATCCGGGATGAGGCTCCCAGGGGAGTGGCAAGAGGAGGGAGTCGCGCCTTGGAGGGAAATTTGCGGCTCCAGGTGGGAGCGGGGAGATCGGAGCTCCCGGCTCACCCCAGCCCCAGATCCTGGGAAAACATCCCAGTTATTCCCGTTTAGACGGGAACACGTAGATGGGAAGAGGTGGTTTGGATCCACACTGGGATCGGAGCGGTGTGGGAAGCAACAGACATGGATATTCCCAACTATTTCCCTCAAACCACAACCAGGAAAGGCTTATCCACACGGAATTCCCACTTGAGTCCAGCTGGAACATCCCAAGGGTCCCCATAAGGGACAGGAGCGAGATTTGTCCCACCCCGAGGTGGTCATGGCATCACCTGCACCTAGATTCCTTGAGAATCATGGAATGGTTTGGGAAGGGATGATCTGATAAATTATCTCCATGGCAGGAACTCCAGGGATGGAGCAGCTGTAAATTCCCTGGATAACCCATCCCACTGCCTCGCAGGGAAGGAATTCCTTCCCCAAACGCCCGAATCCCGTTGTCCCTGCAGCCAAGAACCAGAACTGACCCATTTTGGGTATTTTATCCAAAATTTATTGGTGGGAGGCAGGGGGGGCTACAGGGACCGGGTGGAATTCCCGTCTCCGTCGCATCCCAGGTCATCCTCAGTGCTGCTTCCGCCGGAACGAGCAGCCTTGGGGGGATAAAACAAACAGAAAACTTGGGAATGCTGCAGAGTCTTTGTGTCCGGCTGGGAACGGCAATTCCAGGTCTCCCAGCCCCAGTTTTTGGGAATTTGCTGTTGGTGGCTCCAAGGAGACGTTTCAGCCCAAACCAGATGCAATTCCAAAGCCCTCCGGAATTCCAAAACTCCGCTGAGGGGGAAACCAGCCCCCTCCTGCCTTCCATGAACCCCCTGGGATCCCACTATCTCCCCAGAGTCCCACAATTCCCCCTGAAGATTCCCAGATCCCCAAAATCCCCCCTGGATCACCCCACCATGAGCTGGGCCTTGTTCCCCTTGGCTATCACATTCCTGTGGAGCAGCCCCAGATCCCTCCATGCCCCAGAATTCCTGGAGTCCCCAAAGACCCCCCGATGTCCCCCATCCCCCCAGGATTCCCAGATTCCCCAGAGGGTTTCCCAACCCCCCACCACGMGCCGGCCCTTGTCCCTTTGGGTGTCCCACCCCTATGGAACAGCCCCAGATCCCTCCATCCCCCCGGGATCACCCACCCTCGGTGAGCCGGGCCTTGCCCCCCGTGGGCTGGCACAGCACCGTGGAGCAGCCCACGCAGAGCACCACGGTCTGGGCGTGGCTGAACACGGTCGTGATCTTGTAACAACCTGCGGGGACACAGGGGACAGCACGGTCACCGGGGGGACACGAGGGACACGGGAGGGGACACGCAGGGAGACCCCGGGACACAGGAAGAGACACCATGACACGTGGAGGGACACGCAGGGACAACGGGACACCGGGGGGACACCGGGACAAGGGAGGGAATACGTGGAGGGACATGAAGAAGGACCCTGAGACACCAGGAGGGACATGGAGTGGGGAGACCACCGGGACACAGGGAGGTGACACAATGACTGACATGAAGAGGCATCCGAACACGGGGGAATATGTGGAGGAACCCCGGGACACAGGGAAAGACACCAGGAGAGACACGGAGGGAAAGAGAGGAGAACACCGGGACACATAGGGAAACACGGAGAAAGGCACGGGGAGGGACCGTGGGAAGCCCCCGGTGCCCACCGGGGCACTTGACGTCCATGAAGTAGGAGTTGGGGCTCTGCACCAGCCGCTTCTTCTTGTGCTTGCGCTTCTCCTCCTCGGGGGACGGGTGCAGCAGGTCCTTGGCGAGCTGTGGGGACACGGCAGGGACACCGCGTTCGGTCAGTCCCGGGGACACCGCGGGGACACCGCGGTCACTCCCGTCCCTCCCCCGCCGTCCCCCTCACGCCGCTGCCGCCATCTTGGCGCACCCCCCCTCACACCCCTCGCCCCCTCCCGCCCCGCGCCCCCCCCGGCTCCGCCGCCACCCCCACGCCTTCCCTGCACCCTCCCGCCCCTCTCCGGCCCCTCCGGGCGCGGCCCCGGGACGGCGGCGGCTGCGGTGGGGCCCGGGCAGGGTCGGGCCGCACTCACGGGCATGGCGGCGGCGGCGTGAGGGGCCGGAAAGGGACGGGCCGAGCCGCGCGTCGCCGTTTCCGCTGAGGGGTGGCCCCAGGGGCGGAAGTGGGGGGTGCAATCTTGGGACGGTGGGGTGCTGGCGCCATGTTGGAAAGGTCGCTCACGCAGCCAGCATTTGGGGACGTCGTTAAAGTTTCCGTCACCTTGGAAAGGTCCCTCTTATTGCCACCATTTCCGAAGATCCTTTAAATTGCCGGAATTTGGGAAATAGCCGCAATCTTGGGATGGTAGGTTTTGTTTCCGCCATTTTGAGACGGTCGCTGTGTTGCCGCCATCTTGGGAAGGTTGTTACGTGTCCACCATTTTGGGTGGGTCACTCGTATTGTCGCCATCTTGAGAAGGTCCGGCGTTACCGCCATCTTGGGAGTGGCACCAAGAGCCGTGACGTCAGGCCCTCGGTCTGTGGCGTCACCGGGGCGTGGCGTCACGGCGGGGGGCGGGGCCGCAGGCAGGCCCCGCCCGGGGGGCCGGGCCGGTCCCGGTGGCGGCGGGCGGTGGCGGGGGCCATGGCCAAGGCCTACGACCACCTCTTCAAGCTGCTGCTCATCGGGGACAGCGGCGTGGGCAAGACCTGCCTTGTCATCCGCTTCGCCGAGGACAACTTCAGCAGCACCTACATCTCCACCATCGGTGAGCGGGACCCCCGGGACCACCCCCCCCAGAGACCCCCGATGGGACCCTCCCCCAACTGGGAATCTGCAGGATTCGCCGAGATCCCCCTATCCGGAACCCCCCAATGGCGCGCCCCCAACTGGGACACACCGGGATTCACCGGGACCCCCCACTCTGGAATTCCCCCGGGACTCCCCCGCTGGGACCCTTCACCTGGGACCCCTCCCAGGATCTGTCACCCCGGGACCCCTCACCCTGGGACTCACCGGGACCCCATCCCGGGATTCACTGGGACTCCGTCCTGGGACTCATCAGGATCTCCGTCCCAAAATCCCCCAGGACCCCCCACTCCGGGACCCCCATCCTGGGACTCAGCAGAACTCCCCATCGGGACCCCCCTCCCAGGACCCCCCACTCTGCGACCCCCCCGGGACCTCCCACCCCGGAATCCCCCGGGATTCCCCCACCAGAACCCCTCTTCCCGGACTTTCCCCCCCCCTTTGCCGGGGTGCCAGATGGTTACTGGGCGCCGGCACTGGGAGCACTGGGAGGGGACTGGTTCCGCCTCCCCCTCCCAGTTCCCCCCGTCCCTTTTCCCCAGGGATCGACTTCAAGATCCGCACTGTGGATATCGATGGGAAGAAGATCAAGCTGCAGGTCTGGTGAGTTGGGGAGGGGTCAGGGGAGGGTCGGGGAAACCCTAAATTTCCCGAAARTCCCCAAAACCGCCCCGTTTCTGCAGGGACACGGCAGGACAGGAGCGCTTCAAAACCATCACCACGGCCTATTACCGCGGAGCTGTGGTACGGGGAGGGGGCTGCAGTCCGGAGGGGGGGCCCTGGGGGCGAGGACCCCCCCTCCAAACCGCGGGCAGGAGGTCCCGACCCCCCCCTGATCCCCAAATCTCCCAGGGCATCGTCCTGGTGTACGACATCACGGACGAGAAATCCTTCGAGAACATCCAGAACTGGATGAAAAGCATCAAGGAGGTGGGTGGGGGGATTTTGGGGCTGCGGGGGGGTCGGTGCTGGGTCGGGGGGGTCCTGCCCGCGTGTCCTCCCCTCCCCAGAACGCCTCGGCCGGGGTCGAGCGGCTGCTCCTGGGCAACAAGTGCGACATGGAGGGGAGGCGGAAAGTGCAGCGGGACGCGGCCGAGAAGGTGGGCGGGGGTCTCGGGGGGGAGCTGTGGGGGGCTGGGTGGGTCCATAGGGCTGAGGGAGTCTGGCGTTGTGCATGGGGCTGGGACTTGGGGGGGCTCTGTAGGGCTGGGAGGGCTCTGTGGGGCAGGGGGGGCCTGGGGGAGTGTGGGGAGTTCCATGGGGCTGGGGGCATCTATGGGACTGGGGGGCTTCGTGGGGCTGGGGGAGTTTGGGGGGATCCTGGGAAGCTGGGGAACTCCATGAGGTGAGGGAAGTTCTGGGGGACTCTCTGGGGCTGGGAGGGTCCTGGAGGGGACTGGGGGTCTCTGAAGGACTGGGCTGTCTGTGGGATTGGAGTGGTCACAGGGAGCTGGGGGGGCTCCGCGGGCCGATGGGGTCACAGGGGGGTCCTGGTCCATCAGCTGGCGAAGGAGCACGGGATTCGCTTCTTCGAGACCAGCGCCAAGTCCAGCGAGAACGTGGAGGAGGTGAGGGGGGGTCCCGGGAGGGCTTTACTCCAAATTCAGCAGCACGCGGGGGTCCCCCCTTCTTCCCGGGGGGTCTCTGGGCACTGCCCCCCCTGACCAGCCCGTGTCCCGCAGGCCTTCCGCACGCTGGCGCGGGACATCCTGCACAAATCCTTCCAGAAAGCTGTGAGTGGGGCCGGGATGGGGGGGGGTGGCGGCAGCGAAGAACCCCCTGCGCCCCCCCTGACCTCCCCTCTCTCCGCAGCCCCCCGGCAGCAGCAGCAGGGCCGTGCTGGAGCCCGGCCCCCCCAAAAAGGCCGGCGGGAGATGCTCCCTGGGCTAGGGGCTCGGGACCCACCCGGGACCCCCCCGGGACCCCCGGGGCAGCGCGGGCGCCTCTCCGGGGGAGCCTGGGGGGGAGTTTGGGGGGGATTTGGGGCTGCCCCCCCCGCCCTCCTCGTGCCATAAAGCCCCGCTGTGCCTTGTCCCGGCTCTGGAGTCTCTTTGGGGAAGTTTGGTGGGGATGGAGCGGGATCGGGGCCGGGACGGGGATCGGGGCGGGGATCGGGACCGGGGACGGGCGGCGGCGAGCCCACGCCCACCAACCAAACTTGGCGCGAGGCCACGCCCCTCTCGGCGGGAGCCACGCCTCGTGTCCGGCGGAGACACGCCCCCTCCGCTCACGCGCTACCGAGCCGCGCCCCCAGCTCCGCCCACGGCCCCGTCCCTTGCGCTCGAGGCCGCGCCCCTTCTCGCATATCCCCGCCYCTCATTAACACCCTGAGTCCACGCCCCGTTCCGCCCCGCCGGCCCCGCCCCCTCCCTGCCATTGGCTCAGCCCGCGCCGCGCGCCGGGCGCCGCCTCTCCCCTCGCGACACCTCCTCTCCTCCGAGATGGCGGCGCCGCCGTCGCGGCGGGGCCGGGCCCGGTAGTTTCCGGCGGATCCCGGGGGTTCCCGGCGGATCGCGGAGCCCCGATGGGGCCCGGCGGCGTCGCGGTGCTGCTGGCGGTGCTGAGCACGGTGCCTGTCGGGCTGCGGTGAGCGGGGACCGGGGGACACCGGGGGGCGGGAGGGGAGGGCTCGGTGCGGGGCCCTCACGGCGGCTCCTCTATGCCCACAGCGCGGCAGCGGCGGCGGCGGCAGCGGCGAACGAGGAGCGGCCCGGTGAGCGGGGACGGGCCGGGGGGTGGCACGGTCCCGGGGGGCTCGGACCGGGAGCTGAGGGGGCTCGAACCGGGATCAGCGGGGGCTCCGAACAGGGTTCGAGGGGCTCGGTCTGGTCCCGGGGGCCTCGAACCGGGGTAGATCCGGGGCCGGGAGGCTCGGGCCTGGGGTCGGAGGGGTCGGTCCGGTAGCTGGAGTCTTGGTCCGGGGCTGGGGCTCTCTCTCCGGTTCCGGTGGGCTCCGGCCGGTCCCCCCTCACGGGCCTCCCCCATCCCGCAGCGAGCCCCGCGTTGGCCACGCCGTGCTGGCGAGTGGAGCAGTTCGTGGTGGCCCAGGAGTGCACGCGGTGCTCTGGCTTCCAGATGGTGAGTGCGGGCCCCCTCTGCGGCCTGGGGGAGCTCCCAGGGTTGGGGTCCCCCCCTTCATCCCGGGGGTCTCTCCCTCCCCTGACCATGTGTCCCGTCTCCCCCCACGTTGGCAGAAGACGATCCCAGCCTGTGACCCCACCGGCTTCATCGAGAAGATCAACTGCGCCTCTTCCCACCGGGATGAGTACAAGAGGTGGGTGTGGGGACCGGAATTCCTGTGGGATCGGGTCTGGGAATTCCYTGTGAGATTGGAGCCAAAAATTACATTGGGGTTGGGAGCTAGGAACTTCTGTGGGATCGGGGCCTAGAATTCCTATGGGATCGGGGCTGAGAACTCCCATGAGATCAGAGCTGGGAATTTTCATGGGATCAGGGCTGGGAATTCCCAGGGGATTGGGGCCCAGAATTCCAGTAGGATTGGGGCCAGGAATTCCCATGGGGTTAGGGTCCCGGAATACCAGTAGGACTGGGGCTGGGAACTCTGGTGGGATCAAGGTTGGGAATTCCCATGGGATYGGGGCCTAGAATTCCAGTGGGATCAGGGCTGGGAATGCCGGTGGGATCCGGGCGGGAATTCCCAGGGTCCGTGTCCGCAGCTGCCGCTCGGCCGCGCTGGAGGCGCAGCGGTTCTGGCGCTTCGTGGGCTCGGCGCTGGGCGTGGCGGCAGCGGCGGCGGCGCTCGTGGTGCTGCGGCAGCGCGTGCTGGACCGGCGGGCGCTGGAGAAGGTCCGCAAGCAGATCGAGTCCATCTAGCTGGACGATCCCGAGGCTTCGGAGCCGGGAATTCCGCTCGCCCGGAGCGGCGGGAGGAGGAGAGGGTGCCCTGCGGAGCCCCCGCCTCGCTGCCCAGACCTGGAATCCCGCCGGGATCTGCACTGGGAGTGTCCGAGGGATCCCCTGGCGCGGGATGTGGGATAAATCCTGGTCGATGGTCCCGGAGTGACGCTGTGTTTGTCCCTTGGGGGGATCCCTGTCTCCCCCAGCACCGGGATCTGCTCTGGGACCATCGTGGGTCCCACCCCAGGAGCGGGATGTGGAATAAATCCTGGTCATTGTTTCTGGAGTGATGCCGTGTTTGTTTCTCGAGGGAATCCCTGTTCTCTCCTGCACTGGGATCTGCCCTGGGAGCATCCTCAGATCCCACGCTGGGAGTGGGATGTGGAATAAATCCTGATCAATGTCACCAGAGCAGCACTGGAGTGTTTGTCCCTTGTGGGGTCCCCATTCCCGAATCCTCAATGTTCCAGGGGTGCAAATGGAGCATGGGTTTATTCCAGAGTGTCCCCACATCCCGGGGTCTCCCAGTCACATCTCATCCCCGTGTCCCCGTGTGCCTGTCCCCACATCCCGTCTGGAGGAATTGGTCCCTGGATCCCCCTGGGGGGATGGAATCCCATCCCAGGGTCCCTTCCCGGCTCCGTCCCCGCCGGATTCCGGCTCTGCCCTYGACATCCACCCCGGGAATGGGGCTTCTCCGGCCGGTCCCGGTTCCCGCCGCATCAGGATGTTCCTGGAGATCACTGTGGGAGCAGGGAATGGGATGGGCCGCGCTGGGGAAGGGGGGGCTGCACCCACCCCCTTCCCGGCTCTCCCGTTACCTCCGGTGGGTCCRGGGATGTCCCGGCTGCCGCCCCTGCGGAATGGGCTGGAGCTGGGGAGCAGGATCAGGCCCAGGGACAGGAACAGGATCTGGGGAGACGGACGGGAACCGTGAGCCCCGGAGCGGGGCCGGGGGATCCCGGGGGGGTCGCGGAGGGGTCCCGGGGGGACCCTACCAGGACGCAGGTGCCGGTCTGGGCGGGCTTGGTGGACGTTTCCTTGATCAGCTCCTGGAGCTGCCGCAGGAGAGACCTGCGGGAATGGGGATCGGCTCCGTGACCCTCCCGGTGCCCCATCCCGGCTCCGTGCCCGTCTCGGAGCCCCCCGTGCCCCCCTGCCCGCTCACCCGTTGCTCTTCTCCAGCTCCTGGACCTTTTTCCGCAGCTCCTGGTTCAGTGCCGAGCACGCGGCCGCCCTGCCCGGCCAGGGACAGGGACAGGGACAGGTGAGGGGCGGGGGGCGCGTCGGGATAACGGGATTGCCGGGAAGGCGGCGGGATAACCGGAATGCCGGGAAAGCGGCGGGATAACGGGAGCGCCGGCCCCACCTGCTCTCCAGCCCATCCAGGTATTCCTTCTTCCTCCGCCGGCTGTCCTGCGCCGACTGCTTGTTCCGGATCTTTCTCCGCACCTTCTTCAGGAGCCGCTCCTCGGCCTGGGGCACGGAAGGGTCACCATTGTCCCCTCCTGTCGCCCCTGGCCCCGCGTGTCCCCCCCCGACCCCCGTGTCCCCGCACTCACCTGGGTGAGGGGCAGGTCCCCGGGCAGGGTCACCCCCTCCTGCGCCAGCAGCCGCTTCTCCTCCTCCGTCAGCCGGAGCTGCGGGACAGGGATGGACTGGGGGGCTGGGGATGAACTGGGGGGGTCCGGGGATGAACGGGGGGGGTGCGGGGACTCACCGCGGGCACGGGGCCGGCGTGCGGGCACAGCTCGGTGCCGGGGAGCAGCGCGGGGTACAGGGGCGTGCTGAGGTCACAGACCACCTCCAGCAGCACCGGGGGGGCCCCGTCGGGCAGGGGGGGCTCCGGGCCGGTGCCGAGGCCGCAGGCGACGTCGGGGTTCACCGTCAGCCCCAGCAGCTCCTCGGCGCCGCTGCCCTGCCGGGATACCGGGGCAGGACACAAGTGACAGGGTGTCCCCGGGGGGGTCCTGCCCGCACTGCGCCCCCTCCCACCCCCACTCACATCATCCTCCGGGAGCGTCAAAGTCTGGAAGCACAGTACCGGCACCGGGAGGGAGGGGGGATCCGGGAAGAGCCCGTCCGACTCCGGGAGCTCCCGTGTCTCCATAGGGGCTTCCCGGGGACCCCCCGCGGGGACTCTCGTGCCCCGACGCCGCCGGGATGCGCCCCCTCCGTGCGGTCCCCCGGCTCCCACCGCGGTCCCCTGTGGTGCCGCCGCCTCCGCTCGGTCCCGGCGCTGGGTACCAGGATCTCCGGGATCCCGAGGAATCCAGCCAAGTCCCGCCCCGTGCCGGGAAGGGCCGGGATCATCCCTCCCCCGGCGGGGCTCGGGGCACCCCTTGCCTCTACCGGGCCACCGGGGGCAGCGAGGGGGGTGCGGCTCTCCCGGTACTGCGTCCCGAAGGGTCCCGCGGAGGAACCGGGAAGGGGGGCCAGGCCCGGGGCGGCTCCGCTGCGGCCGCCGGTGGCTCTGGACCGGGGTCGGTGCCCCCCCGGTAACGGGTCCCGGGAGTAGGGGAACGGGGGGATTCCCCGGTACGGGGGTTCGGGGTGGACACGGGGGGATCTCCTTGATAACGCGGTCCGGGGTGGACGCGGGGGGCACCARGGGGATTCCCCCGCCCCGCCCGGCCGAGCGGACACGTGCGCGCTCCCGGGGCCGCGGGGCCGCGCCGGCGCCGCTCGCTTCCCATTGGCTGCAGCTCGTGTCACTCAGTGACGTCACCGGGGTCCCCGCGCCGCTATTGGCTGAGGGCGGCGCCGGCCCCGCCCCTCGGAGTTCCCGGGACGCGGTTGGGATGCGGCGAGCGGTGAGTGCGGGGAACGGGGGGAGCGGGGGGGTCTGGGGGGAGCGGGGGGGCCCCGTCCTCCATCCCGGACCTCGATCTCGGGCCTCGATCCCGGTCTCGATCCTGGTCCCGGAAACCCGGTCCCCGATCCTTGTCCCGAGTTCCCGATTCTCGGTCTTGAGCCCGATCCCGCCCCTGAATCCCGCTCCCGGTCTCCGATTCCCGGTCTTGATCCTGGTCCCGGTCTCGATCATGGTCTCAGTCCTTGATCACAGTCCCAGTCCTCAGTCCCAGTCCCGGAAAAACGGTCCCCGATCCCAGTTCCCGGTCCCGCCCGTGAATCCCGCTCCCGCTCCCTAGTTTCCGATTGCCGGGTCTTGATCCCGGTCCCGTTCCTTGGTCCCTGTTCGCAATCCCGGTTCTTGATCGTGGTCCCAGTCCCTGTCCTTGATCCCAATTGCGGTCCCGGTCCCTGGTCCCGGTCCTTGATCCCGATTGCGGTCCTGGTCCCCGGTCCCRGTCCTTGATCTTGAACGCGGTCCCTGGTCTCCCGTTCCCCATCCCGGTCCCGGAAAACCAGTTCCCGATCGCGGTCCTTGATCCCGGTCCTGATTCTTAATTCTGCTACCGGTGCAGGAAAAGCGGATCCTGGTCCCGGTCCCCGTCCCGGTCCTTGATCCCGGTCCCGGTCCTTGATTCCAGTCGCAGTGCAGGAAAAGCGGATCCTGGTCCCGGTCCCGGTCCTTGATTGCGGTCGCAGTGCAGGAAAAGCGGATCCTGCTCCCGGTCCCGTTCCTTGATCCCGGCCCCGGTCCTGGATTCCGGTCCCGGCCCTTGATTCCTGTCCCGGCCCTTGTTCCCACTCCCGGTCCCTCCCCACGCCGTGTCCGTGTCCCGGGGGCCCCGGGCGGGGGGGCGTCGGGGCCGGGTGAGTCACCGGGGCCGGGGGGCGGCTCTGACCGGGCCCGTCCCGTTCCAGCCTCGCTTCCCGGGGATGCGCAGCGCGGGTCAGAGCTTCCCCGGCGGCGGGCGCTGAGCTCCGAGAGCGGGATGGACGCCGGGACCGGGACCGGGGCCGGGGCCGCGCTGGCCTGGAGCCCCGAGGAGGCGTCGCACCCCTCGCCCGGGCTGGAGGTGAAGTTGGGGTCCCTGGTGCTGCTGCTGCTGCTGCCCCTCGCCTGCGGCCTCGCTCCCCTCTGGTGCTTCCGACAGCCCCCCGGTACCGCGGGTCAGGGGGGGCTGGGAGGGTCCGGGAGGGTCTGGGGTATCCGAGGGGTTCGGGGGATCACAGGGAGTGGGGAGTGTCAAAGGGTTCCGTAGGTCCCAGGGAGTCTGGGGGTGTCTCAGGGATTCGGGGCATCCTAGGGGTCTGGGGGATCCCCGAGGGGATTGGGAAGTCTGGGAATCTCAGGGCCACAAGGTGTCCTGGGGAGGCTGGGGGGATCTCAGCGATCTGGGAGGTCCTGGAGGTCTGAGGGATTTTGGGTGTCTGGGGGAACCCTGGGGGCTTGTGGTGTTTGGGGTCTCAGGGGTCCTAGGGGTCCTGGGGAGTCTGGGGGTGTCCCAAGGGTCTGGGATAGGCTGGGACCAGGACTGTCTCCATGTCGGAGCTGTCTCCAAGGGGTCTGTTGGGATGTGGAGCTGGGGGGGAGTCTCAGCAGGGTCTGAGCCCCCCGATCCTCCCCCAGACCCCCGCAGCCCCGCGCTCAGCCTCGTGAGCTGCTTCTCTGGCGGCGTTTTCATGGGCACTTTCCTGCTTGACCTCCTGCCCGATTACCTGGGCACCATCTCCGCGGCGCTGGAGGGGCTGCGCGTCACGGTGAGACCCCTGCGACCCCCCGGGGCCTGCTCCTGTCCCCACCCCACACCTGCCCGGGGGGACCTCGGTGTCCCTGTCGCCTGGGGTTGGGGTCAGCAGCTCCGGCTGGTGGGGAAGGGGTGGCATGGAGGGGGACAGTGGGGACTAGAGAGAAGGACACAGCGGGGATGGGATGGTGGGGATGGGACAGTGAAGAGGGGACAAGAGTGAGGGGAACAGTGGGGATGGGACAAGAGGCCCAGGATAGAGGACTGTGGACCGTAGGAATAGGACAGTGGGATGAGGACATTGACGGTGGCGAAGGACAGCGGGGACTGGGACAGCAATGGAGCAGCTGGAACGGTGCCAATGTGCCCGGAGCCGCCAAGAGCCCCTTCTGCCCCACGTCCCGCCATGACTCATGGAAAGATCCTCCCGCTGCCCACAGCTTCCCCTTCCCCGCTGACCCCCCGTGCTCCCCCTTCCCCGCAGCTCCAGTTCCCTCTGCCGGAATTCATCCTGGCCATGGGCTTCTTCCTGGTGCTGGTGCTGGAGCAGGCGACGCTGGCGCAGCGGGAGCTGGCGGAGCCTCCCGAGGAGTCGCGGGCGCTGCTGCCCGACGGCTCCGTCCAGAGCGCGGCGCCGGGTGGGCCCGGGGGCTCGATGGCGTCCCCGGTGCCGGCGGCCGGGGCCCGCGGGGCGCTGCGGGCCGGGGCGCTGGCGCTGGCGCTGGCGCTGCACGCGGTGCTGGAGGGGCTGGCGCTGGGGCTGCGCGAGGGCGACGCGGCCGCGCTGCGGGTGCTGCTGGCCCTGCTGCTGCACAAGGGCGCCGTGGCCTTCGGCCTCTGCCTGGAGCTGCTGCGGAGCCGCCTGCGCCCGCCTGCCGTGGCCTCGTGCCTGGCGCTGCTGGCGCTCATGTCCCCGCTGGGCGTCGGGGTGGGCACGGCGCTGGCGGCGGGCGCGGGGCCACGGCAGCGCCTGTGCCGGGCCGTGCTCCAGGGGCTGGCGGCCGGGACCTTCCTCTTCGTCACCTTCCTGGAGATCCTGCCCCAGGAGCTGGGAGTGCCCCAAAATCGCATCCCCAAGGTCATCCTGATCCTCGCCGGCTTCGCGCTGGTCAGCGCCATCCTCTTCGTCAAGGGGTGAGACTCTCCCCTCCCCAGCCTGGGATCAACCCGCCCTGCTGTCGGAGAATCCCATGGAATTCATATCTCCCCCTGCACCACCTTTTCCGACGTGCCAAAGTGCCTCTCCCATCACTGTGCCTCAGTTTCCCTGTCTACACCACCCTCTTCGTCACAGGCTGAGACAATCCCCAGCCTGGGATCCCCCGCCTGCCCCCAGAGACCCCCAGGAATTCATTCCCACCCCTGCACGTCCTTTTCCGAAGTACCAAAGTGCCTCTCCCAGCGCCGTGCCTCAGTTTCCCCGTCTGCACAAGGGATCGGTGCTGTGACCCCCCTCAGGACACCGGAGGGGGTAGTGTCCCCCTCCTCCATAACCACAAGTGCCCTTACAGAACCCCCGGGATTTGGGGGTGTTGGATGAAGCAAATAAAGGACTGAACCCACAAGTGCTGCGTCTGCCTGCGGGGGGTGGGATGTAATTTGGGGGGATGTCATAGTGCCCCCCCCAGTATATAAGGGCTGGGGGGGCCCGGTTTCCCGTTATTTTGGGGGTGAGGGGTGTTTGCTCTGTTCCCACCCATGGGGCAGGGGGGTGATCCCGATGTACCCCTCAATGGCCCCCACATTTTAGCGCCCCCGCATTCCCTTCCCCAATTCCCTTCCGCCCCATTCGCGTACCCCACAACGGCGACCACGCCCCCATGACCACGCCCCTCTCCCCGCCCCTGCTCCTCTCCCGCGGTGCCCGCCGGGATTTGTAGTCCTCGCATCACTACCTCTTTTGCACTCCGGACCCARGCGCCTCCATTTCCCAGCGCTCCCCGCGCCGCGCCCGCAGCACCCGATGGGATTTGTAGTCCCAGCGCCCCTCACGCCCCATTGCGGGCGCCGCCGCCGAACTGCAGCTCCCGGCGTGCCCCGCGCGGCGGCGGCGGCGGAGCGGCGGAGCGGCGAAGATGGCGGCGGCGGGCGCGGGGGCCGGGCCCGGGCCCGGCGCGGGACCCTCGGCCGGCGCCGGTGCCTCCAACCCGCGCAAGTTCAGCGAGAAGATCGCGCTGCAGAAGCAGCGGCAGGCGGAGGAGACCGCGGCTTTCGAGGAGGTCATGATGGAGATCTGCTCCACACGGGTGAGGACGGGCCGGATGCGCCGCGGGGCGGGGGGGGCCGGGGCGGAGTGG
>JACAXG010000212.1:360639-382292 GCA_018881555.1 Amblyornis subalaris
GGGGGGCCGAGGGGGGCTGTGAAGAATTTGGGGAGGGGGTTCGAGGGGACCAGGGGAACTGTGAAGATTTTTTTGGGGGGAGGTTAGAGGGGTCCAGGGGTGCTCTGAAGAATTTGGGTTGAGGGTAGAGGGGTCCGGGTGGGCTCTGAAGGGTTTGGGGGGGAGTTGGAGGGGGTGGGGGGCCTGTGAGGAATTTGGGGAGGGGGTTCAAGGGGTCATGGGGCGCTCCCGGTGGGTCCCGGCGTGTCCCGCGTGCCGGCGCCGCTTCCAAGCGCCCGTCCCGGAATTGGGGTGGGAAAAGGATCCCCGATCCCGCGGATCCCGCAGCAGCTCCCGCGCCGTGTCCCCTCCATGAGGCTCCGGGCTCTGTCCCTGTCCCCGGGGACCCTCGGGATCCTTCCCRGATTCTGCGGGATCCGGCGGATGCTTCATCCTGGGAGATGCTCAGATTGAGCTTGGTTGGAGCCTGGGAAACGCAGGGATCCTGGGAGCTGATCCTGGGATGGGATCCGGGATGGGATCTGGGATAACTTTCCCAGCAGCTCCAGGAAGAGGGAATGTTGTCCCTGAGGGCTGCTCGGAGGGACCTCGGGGTAGCGGGAAGGCCCGGAATGCTCCAGACGTGCTTTCCCAGGCAGGGGAAGCATCAGGAGGAGCCGGTCAGGAGTTGCCCCTCGGAGCCGCTGGGAATTGCTTGTCCGTGCTCCCGGGGTTTGCTGGAATTTGGTCCTTCCCGGCAAAACTGCAGGATGGATGAGCGAGGGCGCGGAGTGTGGAATGCGGGGAGACACGGAGAGGCTCTTCCAGGGGATGRGGACAGCTCTGTCCCTGGGAAGATGCAGGGAAAATCCAGTAGARCTTTAAAACCCAGGAATTTTGGGGTTGGAGAGCCCTGGCTCTGCCGCGACCCGGGATAGGAGATGTCACCGGCGCTGTGACAGGGACATCCCTGGAGAGTTTGGGAACAGGCCAGAGCTTTCTGTCCATTCCTGGGGAGTTTGGGGATGGGGTGGAGCATCCCTGGAGAGTTTGGGAATGGACCGGAGCCTCCGCTGAGCTTCCATCCCCAGGGATTTTGGGAATGGGCCGGAGCCTCCAGCCGTGTTTGCAGAGCAAACAGCTGGTTAATGTGCAGCCGGGGCAGCGGGACTGTCCTGAGCCCTGCCTGGAATCATTCCTCCGGGAATTCATTCCCTAAGCCCTTCCTGGGATGGTTCCTCTGGGAATTCCTCCTCTAATCCCTGCCTGGGCTGATTCCTCTGGGATCTGTTCACCATGTCCCAGGAGCAGGTCTCCAGCCCCTCAAGCTTTGCTCCGTGATTCCTGGAGTTTTTCCCGGCTGTTTCTGAGCTGCTCCCGGATTCTGGGCTCCCGCAGGGATCCTGGCTCCGAGCTCGGAGCGCGATCCCAAGACCTTAAGCCCCAGCGCAGCTCCGGGCACTAATCCCGCCAGCTGCTGCCTAAATCTCCTGGTTTTTTGGGTTGTTTTCCTTGTTTTTCCCTCTGGATCTGGATTTCTATGGTTTTAAGCTCAGGAATTTGGTGTTTCCCGTTTCCCAGCTGCTTTTTGGGCTTCAGCCTCTCTTTGCTTGGGATTTCTCCAGGCGCTGAGGAGCAATAGTGCTTGGATCTACTCAGGGACCCCCAGCTCCAAAGGGAAAGGGGTTTCGTGTGGATTGGGATCGGGGAAACCCTGCTTCCCTGTGGTTTGGGATCGGGGACACTCTCTTTCCCTGTCAGGATGCTGAAGGGGGGGATTAGGACATGCCCTGATGCCAGAGGGATGGTGGGGGCCATTCMCTTTCCCGGGATGAGGCCCCTGCCTGGGGGCCTGCGGGATCCTGGCTCTCCCTGCTGTTTTCCCAGGATCCTGTTATCTCCCGCTGTGCTTTGCTGTGACTCCTTCTCCCGGCCTTGAGCCCCGCTCCGGGCTGGGATCTCCAGGGTGGCCTTGGAATGGATAAGGTGCCCGCTGGAAAATCCCTCCAGATCCGTGGGGATGGGCTGATCCCGGAGCCTGTCCAGGACAGGGGGAATGCGGGGGCTGCCGGGCTGCCTCCTCTCCGGGAATGTGGGATGTGGATCCCCACTGCAAGCTCCTGACCCTCATCCATCCTGCTCTGGAGTGCCCATGGATGTGGGAAGGGGTCTCTGGAGCGTCACCGCAGGGAGCGATTCTGTGTGGAAAGGGGAGCGTGGGGTGTCCTATGGGGGTGTGAGGGGCAGTTTGGGGGGCCTTGACCCCCCCGGACCGCCCGAGGATCCCCCTGACATGTCCCCCCCATGTCCCCCCCGTGTCCCCCCAGCTGCAGGCGCAGAAGCTGCGGTTGGCCCACAGCCGGGGACCCTTCTACAGCGGCTCCCTGCCCAACGTCAACCAGATCGGCACCGGCGTCCCCGAATTCCAGGTGACTCCACAGGATCCGGGAGCCTGTGGGGGGGCGGGGTGGGGAACCAGGGGCTGGGGGGTCTGCGGAGTTGGGAGGAGCCGGGTTGGGGACAGATGGGGACGAGGGGATGTTCCCTAATCCCTTCGCCTGCTCCCAGTTCCGGGAGCTGAGGGGGAGCTGGTCCTGAGCCCCCTTCCCGGGTGGGATCACCTGTCCCCTCCCCTCTCCCAGGCCCTTTCCCAGGTGGGCTCACCCCTTCCCCCCTCTCCGCAGGGTCCGTCGCCGCTGGATTCCACGCGGAGCACGCGGCACCACGGGCTGGTGGAGCGCGTCCAGCGGGATCCGCGCCGGATGATGTCCCCCCTGCGCCGCTACGTCCGGCAGATATCCTTTGTCCCGTGTCCCCAGCGCCATCCCGGCACTCCCACCGTTCCCTCGGGATTCAGGAGCCCTCGGCTCTGTGTGTGGCCCTTAACGTGCCCCCCACATCGACAGCTCTCCCTATGGACCCACCTACCTGTCGCCTCCGCCTGAGCCCAGCTGGAGGAGGTAACTCCCTGCCTTTCCCTGGATCCCGGGTGCCCGTTGCCATCCCGGAGGTCTGGGAGTGGGAGAGGCCCCGGCACGGGCAGCGTTCCTGGGAACTGGAGTGGGGGCAGAGGGAAGCGCTGGGAAAGAGGTAGAAAGGCTCGTGCCTCTTGGATTCTGGGATTGTCCCACAAAGTGGGGGTTTGAGGAGGAATTTCATGCAGGAAGAGGGATCCAGCTGAGGGGAATCACTGGGGACAGGGATGGGTGACAAGTCTGAGCTCAGGCTCCGTCCTGGGAGTATCAATGTCCCCATCCCATCCTCCCACCATTCCCAGCCCTCCCTCCCCTCCCGGGGCAGGGAATGGGGTCATGGATTGCCAAGGGGCGTCCTGCCTCCTCCATGGCACCATGTGCCCCCCCTTGCCCCTCTAATCCCCATTTCTCCCTCTGAAGGACCATGCCCTGGAGCAATTTCCCGATGGAAAAAGGACATTTATTCCGGCTGCCCTCAGCTCTCAACAGGTAAAGGATTGATCCCGTTTTCTCCTTGTCCCCAAGCCAGGCTCCAGCCGTTCCTTGGGACCCCCAGGGTGGGCACAGCCTTGGGACCCTTGAGGAGGTGGCCCTGGGGACCCCTGGAGTGGCCCTGGGACACCCCTGGGGAGGAGGTGGCCCCTGACTCCCCCTCGGGGCCCCCGCGGGGGGGGTCCCTGTCCCCACCCCCTGCACCGCAGCTGAACAATGTCCCCGTTGTCACTCGCCCCAGCGGCCTTTTCCCAGCCCTTCCCTGCCCTCATCCGCCTTGGAACAACTAATTGGGAACACACCGGGTGCCCCCAGCCCCTCCAGGGCCCCCCGGGGGTGGGAGGGTCCCAGAGGGTCCCATTGTCCCCAGTGCCTGGGTGGGGGGTGAGGGCTCCAGGAGTGGCAGATGAGATGGGACCGGAGCCTGTTTGGAGTCACAGGCAAAGGGACCCCCGTGGGAAGGGGACACAGGACTGGCAGAGGGGACCCGGGGCTGGGTGGGGGGGCTGTCAGTGGGGTGGGGGGCAAGGGCCGGGCCCGGATCCGTGCGGTTTTCCCGTTTCCAGGACGAATTCCGACTCGGCGCTGCACACGAGCGTGATGAACCCCGCGCCCCAGGACTCCTACCTGGGCCCCTCCCAGGCCGGGCCCCCCCCCAGCCGCCGTGCCGGTGAGTTCCCCCCGCCCCCCCTGCCCCTCAGGGGCTCTGGGGGGGTCCCAAGGCAGCCCCCTCCCCTTTTTGCTCCCCTGACCCTCCTGCTCCCCCACAGGTTTCCTGGACGGGGACTCGGACAGCAAAGGTGAGCCTGGCACCCACCTGTGTCCCTGGGTCCCCTCTGCACCGGGGGAGCTCTGATGTCCCCCCCACTGTGTCCCCCTCCTCCCACTGACCCCCTGTCCCTCTTCCCAGTGTTTCTTTTCCAAGTGCCTCCCATCGAAGAGAACTTCGACGACAACAAGCACTCGCTGAAGCCCTGGGACACCAAGAAGGTGGGTGGGGAGGCAGCGCTGTGGGGACGTCCCACGTGTGCCCCTGTGTCCCGCTGCCCCCATGGCTCGGCCTGGCCTCATCCCTGCCCTTTGATCCCACAGCTCTCGTCCTCCTCGGCCCGGCCGCGCTCCTGTGAGGTCCCAGGAATCCAGTGAGTGCTGGGAGGGGCTGGGATGAGGAGGAATTGGGAAAGGGATTGCTGGGAAGGGTATATTTGGAAGGAGAGGGATGCTGTGAAGGGGAACACTGGGAAGGGGATGCTGGGGAGGGGCTGCTGGGGGAGGCAGCCCCATTCCCACCTTGATCCTCTCTCTCTTCCCCCTCCCCCAGCATATTCCCATCCCCGGATCAACCTGCCAACGTGCCCCTCATGCCCTCGGCCCTCAACACGGGAGGGTCCCTGCCCGACCTGACCACGCTGCACTTCCCGTCCCCCCTGCCCACCCCCCTGGACCCCGAGGAGACCCCGTACCCGCCCCTGAGCGGGGGCAGCAGCACCTCCAACCTGGCCACCACCATGACCCACCTGGGCATCAGCGGCACYGGCGGCGTCGGGCTGGGCTACGACCCCCCAGGTGAGCCGGGACCCCCTCCCTGCCCCGGGGGCACATGGGGGGCCAGACAGGACCCCGTTACTGGGAGCTGTGTGGGGGAACGGGGAAACCCCCTGCCTGGTGTGGGGGGACACAGCCCCCTACCCAGTGTCCAGTGGTGGCCGTGGCAGCAGTCGGCTGCTGCAGGGATCCCAGACTGGAACGGAGGCTCCACAGTCTGGGAGCAGGGTGGGGAAAACTGTGGGGTCTGATGGATTCAGGAGTCCCACGGGGGTGTGGGAGGGAGCCCGGCTCCCACCCTGCCCTCCTGCTCTGTGGGGTCTAATGGCATCCAGTGGGGATCTGGGGGGAGCCCAGCTCTCATTCCATGGGGCCTGATGGCGTCAGGGGTCACACAGCGGTCTGGAGGGAGCCCCTCTCCCACCCCGCTGCCCCCTCACGCCGCTGTCCCCGTGCCCAGGGTGTGTGTCCGTCCCTGTGTCCGTCTCCATCGTTTTGGTCGCTCCGTCCCCTCCATCCCCCGGGAGCCCCGTCCAGGCCGTCCCGGGGCGCGGGGCCGTGCCGGGGTAACGGTGCTCTCTGTTTTTGTCCCCACAGGACTCCCCTCACCTCTGCAGAGCTCCCTGAGTAACCCGTCCCTGCAGTCCTCCCTGAGCAATCCCAACCTCCAGGCCTCCCTGCGCAGCCCCTCGCTCCAGGCCTCCCTCAGCAACCCCTCGCTCCAGTCCTCCCACAGCAGCTCCTCCATCCCCTCCTCGCTCTCCAACCAGTCCCTGCCTTCCTCCCTGTCCTCCTCGCTCTCCAACCCCTCGCTGCCCACGTCCCCCCGGAGCCAGCCCCTCCAGTCCTCGCCCAGCAACCCCAGCCTGCCCTCGGGGCTGGGGGGCTCCTTCGCGGCCACCTCGCCCCGCCGGCGGGTCCCGCTCAGCCCCCTGTCCCTGCCCGTGGCCGGCGACTGCAGACGGCAGCACCCCAAACAGTTCTCACCAACAATGTCACCCACATTGTCCTCCATCACCCAGGTACGCATCGTCCCCACGCTCCAGCGCCGCCGCCTCCGCCTCCTTCCTCGGCCTCCTCCTCTTCCTCGGCCTCCTCCTCTTCCTCAGCCCCCTCCTCCTCCTTAACCTCCTCATCCTCTTCGTCCTCATCCTCGTCCTTGTCCCCTCCTTGTTCCCTTCCTTCTCCTCCTCCTCCCCCCCTTCCTCCTGCTCCTCTTCCACTTCGTTGTCCCCCTGCTCCTTGTCCCCTTCCTTCTCATGCTYCTCTTCCCCATCTTCCTCCTCCTCTTCCTTGTCCTTGTCTCCCTCATCTTCTCTTTCTCTTCTCCCTCCTTGTCCACTTTGTCCTTGTTTTTGACCTTTTCCTTGTCCTCTTCCTCCTCTTCCTTGTCCTCATCCTCAACCTCCTCCTCCTCCTCATCCCCTCCCCTTCTCGTCTCGTTTCCATCCTCATCTCACCCACACCCCAGGGCCCCCCTCGCCCCTGCCCCCCCGCGAACCCCCCCCCCGTGCCCTCAGGGTCGGTGGGGGGGACCCACCGTGTCCCTCCCAGGCCCCCCCTCCCCGCAGAGGGGACCCCCGGCCCCCCCGGGGTGCGGCTGCAGCCAGGGCTGAATTCGGGGGGTCTCAGGGACGGCTTCTGCTGCCAGTGCCGGGGGCTGCGCCGGGGGGGCTGGCGGAGCCCCCCACCCTGGGGGGGCCGGCGCTGACCCCTCCTCCCCGCTGTCTCCGCAGGGCGTCCCCCTGGACACCAGCAAGCTGCCGGCGGACCAGCGGCTCCCGCCGTACCCCTACGGACAACCGGGAATGCTGCTGGGCTCCCAGCCCCCCCCGCGGGCCCCCGCGCCCCCCCCGCGCCCCTACAACCCCCCCTACCCCCCCGGCACCGCCATGGGGCAGCCCCTGGCACAGCCCCCCAGCGACTTCGGCCTGGGCAGCGTGAGTGGGGGGGCACGGGGCAGCGTGGGGATGGATGGGGACTCTCTGAGAGGGGTCACTGGGAGGGTCACCAGGGGTGGGGACCCTTCAGAGGGGTCATCAGGGAGACATGGGGGTGAGGAACCCTATGAGGGGGTCACTTGAGGGGGAACATGGGGATGGAGGCCCTCTAGGGGGGTCGCTTGTGGGGGGACATGGGAACAGGGAACCCTCTCCGGGGTCACTCCTAACACCCCTCTCCCCGCAGCTGGAGCAGTTCGGGATCGGGGAGAGCCCCCCCGGGAACAGCGGAGGGTTCCCCGAGGAGTTGGGGGCCCTGAGTTACCCCCCGAGCGAGGGGAGCTACGACCCCCCCGGCCTGAACCGCCCAAACCTGAGCAACTGCAGCCGCCACGGCCCCATCCCCAACATCATCTTCACAGGTGGGGGGCCGGGGGGGTCTGTGGGGCATCATGGAGGGGGTGGGGGTCTATGGGGTGGCACAGAGGGGTCTGTGGGGTGGCACAGGAGGGCGGGTGGGCTGGGGGTGGCTCAAGGAGGGTGGGCTGGGGGCTGTTGGGGGGATCCGGGGGGTGTCACAGGAGGTGGGGTGGGGGCTTGGACTGGTGTCACGGGGGGGGTCTCTGGGGTGTGACGGAGGGTGTTTGGCCTGGGGTCTCGGGGATGGGCCGGGCTCTCCGTGGGCCATCCCGGGGCCGTGCTGACCCCCCAATCCGTCCCCTCCCTTCTCCGCAGGCGACTCCCCCCCCGGGCTGTCGAAGGAGATCGCGACGGCACTGGCGGGGGTGCCGGGCTTCGAGGTGGAGGGGGGGTCCCTGGGRGGGCTGGGGGGGCTGGAGGAGGAGCTGCGCATCGAGCCCCTGACGCTGGACGGGCTGAGCATGCTGAGCGACCCCTGCGCACTGCTCACCGACCCCGCCGTCGAGGACTCCTTCCGCTCCGACCGCCTGCAGTGAGCCCGGGGGGGCCCCGGCCCCGCGCCCCCCCCGCCAGCCCCGCCCCCGGGGCCGCCCCCCGGCCCCGCCGCCCGCTGCGCTCCCGCTGAAACGCCGGGAAAGCCCCGGGAAAAGCGGGCGCGGGCTGCGATCCGGGCGCCCCAAACCCGGCTGGAGAGGGTTCAGCTGCTCCCAGCGAGCCCCGGGGGGGCTCAGCGCCGCGACCCTCACCCAGTTCCTGCCTCCGGGCCCCAGCGGTCGCTGTTCTCCCAGGAAAACCCTGGGAAAAGTGGGCAGGGGGCTCCAGCCGGGCGCTGCCGGCCCCATGGGCCCCCCAAACTGTTGCTGTCAAGGGCTCTGACTGCCTCGGGTGAGCCCGGGGATAGCCCCGCGCCGCGACCCACCCGCAGTTCCCACTCCAGGAATGCCCCCAGGCCCCACCAGTCGCTGTTCTCCCCGGAACACCCTGGGAAAAGTGGGGAGGGGGTTCCAGCCGGGCGCCCCCGATCCGTGGCTGTCAAGGGCTCCTTCTGCTCCATCCGGCTCCAGCGAGGCTGGGGGGGTCCCCAGCACCACGACCCCCCCCCAGTTCCCACCCCCAGCCCCCATCGGTCCCTGTTCTCCCGGGAAAACCCTGGGGCCACCTCGGAGCCCGGAAAATCGGGGAGGGGGAGACAATCCAAGCACCCCACGGCCCCCCAGCACCGAGCCTGGGGAGTCCCACCCCACGCCCCTCCTCTGATCCCCACCCTCAGACCCCACCGGGCACTGTTATCCTGGGAAAACTGAGGAGGGGGGGCAATCCAGGCCCCCCAGCCCCTGGTGGAGGGGGGGGTCCTGGCCCCCCCGGGGTGGCTGTACATAACCCCGTAGGTAGAGACCCCCGGGGGGGCGGGGGGGGGCCGCTTCTGCCTTTACTTTATCATTTTTTCCGGCTAATCATCATGTTTAAGGAGAAATCCCACTCCCCCCCATATGTACCCCCAGCCCCCCCAAATTACCCAGCTGCCGGGGACGTGTAGAAAGCACTTGTAACTTTGCCCCCCCCCCAATTGCCCCCCCGGGGGAACACGGGAGGGGCCCGTCCGCGGGTGGGGGGCCCTGGGCCCCCCCCGGAGGGAGCCAGAGTGATTTATTATTATTATTATTTTTTAAAATATATTCTATGTTAATTAAATCCCCGCCGCCGGCGCGTGGTTGATTGGGGGGGGAGCACAAAGGAGGGGGTCCAGCTTCTCCAGAGCCCCCCCAGCTCTGCCAGGCCCTTGGGGTTGGGCTCACTTAGTGAGGAGGGGACAAGGGGGTCCTTTAATGGGGAGAGGAGTGGGGTCCCTTATTGGGGGAGGAAATGGGGTCTCCCAAGTTCTTTGGGCTTCTTGAGTTTTCTGGGGAGGGTTGGAGAGGTCTCTGGGGGGTCCTGGCAGCTTCTATGGGATCTGAGGCGGATCCTGAGGATCTGGGGGGATCTGGGGGCTCCTTGGGGGGGGGCGGTGCCCCCCGGCGGGTCCTCCGCGCCGGCAGGGGGCGCTGTCGTGGGCGGTGGGCCCGGGCGGGCGCGCGGTCGCGGCCCAGCGGAGCCCAAAGACGCGGCCCCGGCCCGGCCCGGCCCGGCCCGCAGGTACCGGGGGGGGGGCGCGGGGGGACCGGACTGGGGGTCCCGCCAGACTGCGGGGCTGGCGGGGCCGGGTCTGGGGGCTGCGGGGCCGGGGGCAGGGCCTGGGCCGCCTATGGGGCCTGTGGGGCCGGGGTGGGGGCGTCACCGGGGGGACACGGGCATGGGGACCCCTCCGGGAGGGAGTCACCGGGCGGGACGTGGGGACGCGGGACTCCCCGGCGGCGTCACCTGGAGGGACACGGGGACTCAGGGCCCTCCGGGGGGGTCACCGGGGGGGCACACGGGGTGGGGGACCCTCCAGGCCCTCTGCAGGATGCGTCTCCCGGCAAGGAGGGTGTCACGGCGCCCGGGCGGGTCTGACCCCGCCGCCTGAGGGGCTGTCACTGTTCCAGGGGCTTGTGGCCCTCCGGCCGAGGGGCTGTGACCCCCATACCCGGGGGTGCCCTGCTGGGGTCACGGTGCCACCCCCGTGGCCCTGCCTGGGGTCTCCGTATTGGGGTCGGGGCTGTTTTGCCCCCCGGTGTGGGGGGGCCGGGGGTGACGTGGGCATTCAGGGCCTGGCGCCCGTTTCCTTCCCCTTTCCTGCTCCCCTCCATTCTCTCGCTCCGGAGGCTCCAGGGACCCCTCGTGGGCAAGGCGGGGGTGCTGAGGATAGGGAGGGGGGCTGGGGACACTGGGGGGCTCTGGGGACGGGGGGGCTCTAGGAACAGTGGGATGCAGGGGACAAGGAGGGGACACAGGAAGGGAGGGGGTCCCCAAATTGGTGCAGCCACCAGCCCCGGGGGTTCCACATTTCAGGGTGGGGATCCCACCTCCGGTCACTGCCGAGGAGACCCCCGCCGCTGGCTGAGGGGTGGCTGGAGAGTTTGAGGGGTCCCCGTGCCCCGCGGCGTGACCGGAAACCTCCTCCCTTCCTGTCCCGTGGGGCGCCGGTGGGGCCGGGGGGCGCGGCGGGGCTGGTGGCATCGCTCGTGTCCCCGCAGATGCTGTGACAGCCATGTCGGACGAGAAGCCCCCCCAGCTCGTGGATTACTTCGTCGTGGCCGGGCTGGCGGAGGCGTCGCGGGCGCTGGAGGAGGAGCAGCAGCCGCGGCCGGCGCGGCCCGGGGAGCCCATCACGGATGTGGCCGTGATCATCCGCTCCCAGGGCGAGGAGGTGCCCCAGGGCTTCACCTGCATCGAGACCACCACGTCCGGCCACCCCGTGGACCTCAACGCGGGGCTGCTCAACAACCCCCAGATGTTCCTGTGCTACAAACGCGGGCGGGACAAACCCCCCCTGATCGAGCTGGGGTGAGTGGGGGCACCCCGAGTCCTGCCCTGGGTCACAACGATCCCGTGGGGTGCTCCAGGCTGGGGGAAGGGGTTGGGAAGCTGGGAAAGGACCTGGAGGTTCTGGTGACAGCAGCTGGACATGAGCCCAGGTGTGCCCAGGTCAATGGCACCTGGATTGTAGCAGGAATGGTGTGGGCACAGGAGCAGGGCGGGGATTGTCCCCTGAGATGGGCACTGGACTCGAGTCCACAGGCTCAGGTTGTGCCAGGGGAGGTTGAGGTTGGACAGGAGGAGGAATTTCCTCATGGGAAGGGTGCTCAGGCATTGGAAGGGGCTGCCCAGGGAGGTTTGGAGTCACATCTCTGGAGATGTCCAAGCAATGACAAGATGGGGATTGTTCCCAGGTTGGGTTTGGTGATCCTGGATCATTCCTGGATCCTGGATCCTGCAGCGGGGTCATAGCAGCTCTGGGGTTCCCCCTCACCCCTCTCCCCCTTCAGGGTGCACTATGAGGGCAAGGACCGCCCGAAGCCGGGCTACCACATCCTGGACACGACCCCCTACAGCCGCTCGGCCAACCTGGCCGCGGGGTCCCCCGGCCACCAGCGCACGTTCCTGACGTTCCGGCGCGCGGCCGAGCCCCCCGGCCACCACACGCTGGGGGTCACCGACATCTGCCTGGTCATGCCCAGCAAGGGCGAGAGCACCCCCCACACCTTCTGCCGGGTGGACAAGAACCTCAACACCAGCATGGTGGGTTTAGGGGGGTCCCCTTTCACCCCCCCGGTGCTGCCTGGTCCCTGCTGACCCCCCAAAACCCCGATCCCTCCTTGCAGTGGGGCCCTGCGTTGTTCCTGTGCTACAAGATCGCCGTGGCCAAGGGCAACACGTTGGTCTACGAGGCAGGTGGGGAGCTGGGGCTGGGKGCCTGGGCCCCCCTGGGGGGACAGAGCGTCATTTGTTGTCATTATTATTGTTTAAAATATGTTCTGGTTTAGTTAACCCCCCCAGCCAGCGTGTGGCTGATTTAGGGGTGTGGAGGAGCCCTTGGGGGTCCTCAAAGGGGCTTGAGGGGGCACAAGGGGAGGGTTTCAGCTGCTTCAGTTCCCCTGGGGGGCCCTTGCCAGGCCCCGTGGGCTGGGGTCGCTTACTGGGAGGGCAGTGGGGTCCCTTACTGGGGGGAGTGGRGTCCCTTATTTCGGGAAAGTGGAGTCCTTTACTAGGAGGGCAGTGGGGTCCTTTGCTGGGGAGGGGAGGTAATGGGATGCCTTACTGGGGTGACAATGAGGTTCCTTACGGGAGAAGTGGGGTCCCTTACTGTGACTGAGGGCAACTGCGTTTCCTATTGGGGGAGAAGTTTTGGGGGAGTGGTTTTGGGGGGCTGTGGCTGCTGAGCCGCGCCCTCCTCGTCRGGATTGGGGAGGTGATGCAAGGTACTCACCCTTGTGTCTGTGTGTCCATGCGTCCGTGTGTCCGTGTGTCCGTGCAGGGCTGCTGAGCCGCTACCCCGAGCAGGACAGCGAGTCCTTCCCGCTGCCCGAGTCGGTGCCCGTGTTCTGCCTGCCCATGGGGGCCACCATCGAGAGCTGGCCCGCGGGCACCAAGTACCCCCTGCCCGTCTTCTCCACCTTCGTCCTCACCGGCGCCTCGGGGGACAAGGCACGGCGGRGCGGGGGGGGCTGTGGGGTGGGGRCTCCCAGCACCACGGGATGGAGGTCCCTATACTGTGGGAATGGGGTCCCCAGCGTCGTGAGAACAGGAATTCCCAGTGTCATGGGAGGGGGGTCCCCAGGGCTGTGGGATGAGGGTCCCCAGCCCTGCAGGACAGGGGGCCCCAATGACAGGGATGCCCAGTGCCATGGGATGGGGGTCCCCAGTGCTGCGGGTCCCTAGTGTTATGGGGTGGAGTCCGCAGCACCCAGGTCCCCATGGAACTATGGGGATGTCCCCAGTGCTGCGAGAGTGGGATCCCCAGTGCCCTCAATTCCCAGCAATGGGGAGCTGGGATCTCCAGCACTGTAGGACCAGGGTTCACAGTGCCGGGGGTCCCCAGCAGCATGGGACTGGGATCCCCAGCAGTGTGGCACTGGGATCCCCGTGGCCGGGTGCCCTGACGGCCGCGCCCCGCAGGTGTACGGAGCCGCCATCCAGTTCCACGAGGCGTTCCCGCGGGAGCGGCTGTCGGAGGCGCAGGCGCTGCGCCTGGGGCTGCTCAGCGTCGTGGACCGGCGCCCTGTGTCCGGGCGCTCCCTGCACACCCGCAAGAGCATCTGCGTCCTGTCCCACTGGCCCTTCTTCGACGTCTTCCGCAAGTTCCTCATGTTCATCTACCGCTACTCCATCTCGGGCCCCCACGTGCTGCCCCTGGAGACGTGAGCGTGGAGCGGGGGGGTCCCGGGGGGGGCGGGGGCCGCCGTGACCCCCCCGCTGACGGGGCCGCTCCGCCCACAGGCACATCTCCCACTTCATGCACAACGTGCCCTTCCCATCTCCGCAGCGCCCGCGGATCCTGGTCCAGGTCAGTCTCCTGGGGCAGGGCTCACAGTGACCTCCCCAAGCCTGGCCCAGCATGTCCCCTTGTCCCCCAGCCACCGTGTCCCTGTGCCCCCACCCCAGCCTGTGTTCCTGTGCCTCCTACCCCACCATGTCCCCATGTCCCCCAGCCCGCCATATCCCTGTGCCGCCTCCCCACCCCACCATGTCCCAATGTCCCCCAGCCCACCACATCCCTGTGCCCACTCCCCAGCCCATCGTGTCCCCGTGTCCCCCAGCTCACCAATACCCTGTGCCCCCCCTGTGTCCCCGCAGATGTCCCCCTATGACAGCCTGCTGCTGTGCCGGCCCGTGTCCTCCCCGCTGCCGCTCAGGTAGGGCCGGGGGGATGCTGGGGGGGGGGACAGGTGGGGAGGGGGCCGCGGGTGACCGAGTGACGTCCTCGCCCGCAGCGGGGCCAGTTTCCTGACGCTGCTGCAGAACCTGGGCCCCGACAACGCGGTGGCGCTGCTGGTGGCCG
Organism: Amblyornis subalaris; assembly: GCA_018881555.1. Taxonomy (NCBI): domain Eukaryota; kingdom Metazoa; phylum Chordata; class Aves; order Passeriformes; family Ptilonorhynchidae; genus Amblyornis; species Amblyornis subalaris. The sequence goes on from JACAXG010000212.1 coordinate 374,409, forward strand.
TCCTCACCGAGCAGAAGCTGCTCATCCACTCCCTGCGCCCCGACGTCCTGACCAGCGTGGGCGAAGCCCTGGTGGCGGTGAGTGACCGTGGGGACACCGCGGGGATGCCGCCGTGGGGCTGGGGACCCACCCTGCTCGGGATCCTGGTCCTACAGTGCTGGGGACCTGAGGCATTGGGGATTCCGGTCCTATGGTGTTGTGGGTCCCCATTCCACGGGGCTGGGGATCCCTGTCTGGCAGTGCTGGAGACACTGATCCCATGGTGCTGGGGACTTGCCATGCTGGGGATTCCGGTCCTATGGTGTTGTGGGTCCCCATTCCACGGGGCTGGGGATCCCTATCTGGCAGTGCTGGAGACACTGATCCCATGGTGCTGGGGACTTGCCATGCTGGGGATCCCCATTACATGGTGCTGGGGAATTCCCCTTCTGTGATGCTGGGGATCTGTGGCGCTGGGGATTCCCATCCCATGATGCTGGGAACCCTGTCCCACAGTGCTGGGGATCTTGGAGAACCCTGTCCCGTGGTGCTGGGGGCCTGTTGTGCTGAGGACCCTGGTCCCACAGCTCTGGGAATCCTGATCTCACAGCTCTGGGAATCCTGGTCCCACAGCTCTGGGAATCCTGATCTCAGAGCTCTGGGAATCCTGGTCCCACAGCTCTGGGAATCCTGATCTCAGAGCTCTGGGAATCCTGGTCCCACAGCTCTGGGAATCCCAGTCCCACAGCTCTGGAGACCCCATCCCGCGGCGCTGGGCCCCCCGTCCCGCCTGGCGGGGGCCCCGCGGCGCTGACCACCCTCGTCCTGTCCCCAGATGATCTTCCCCCTGCGCTGGCAGTGCCCCTACATCCCGCTGTGCCCGCTGGCGCTGGCTGACGTGCTGTGTGCCCCCGTGCCCTTCATTGTAGGCATCCACTCCAGCTACTTCGACCTCTACGAGCCGCCCCGCGACGTCATCTTCGTCGACCTGGACACCAACACCATCTTCCAGTGAGTGTTCCCGGGGCTGGGGGCGGGTGGGCCGTGCCAGGGGTCCCGGGGGTCCCGCCCTGCCCTCGTTCCTGTTCCCCCAGGAGTGAGGAGCGGAAGCTGCTGTCGCCCCGCGCGCTGCCCCGCCGGCCCTGCAAGGTGCTGCTGGCCTCGCTGCACAGCCTGTTCCAGCAGCTGGATGAGCGTGAGTGGGGGCCTGGGAGGGTATGGAGGGTCTGGGGGGTCACCTCATCCCCCCACCTGCGCTGTCACAGAATCAGAGTAGCCCGAGTTGGGAGGGACCTGCTGGGATCAAAGTCCAGCTCAGGACACCCCAAAATCCCCTCTGTGCATGTGAGTTTTCCAGGCAGGGTCCGAGCCGTGGCCTCATTCCCTCATTCCCTGGGCAGCCCAAGCTCTGCTCTGCTCATGGTTGAGGTTTTCCTGGTGCTTTTCATCCTGTCACTGGAGATTTTACACTCCATCACTTTGTGGAACCATCCGAACCCAGAGGTTCCCAACCATTCCACGTCCAACTGGAACCATCCAACAGGGCGCTCCCAACCATGCCAYGGCCGACCGTCCAAACCCATTGTTTCCCAACCATTCCACGGCCACCTGGCACCGTCCGACAGGGCGCTCCATCCCCGGGCCTCGTCCTGCCGGGCGTCCCCGGTGCCGATGCCGTCCCCTCCGTGTCCCCGCAGTGCTGAGCGCGCCGGGCGAGGAGGAGCCCCCGGAGCTGGTGCTGAGCGACGCGGAGGCCGCGGGCGCGCGCCGGGCGCAGCTGGAGCTGGAGGCGCGGGCGGCCTTCCTGCGCTTCATGGCCTGCGCCCTGCGCGGGTACCGCTCCTTCCTGCGCCCCATTGCGCCCGCGCCCGCGCCCGCTGGCCGCGACGCCGGCAGCCTCTTCGCGCTGCAGGGTGGGTGCGGAACGGGCTGGCGTGGGGGGCTGAACCGGCCTGCTGTGTCCCATGGAGTCCTGTCCCATCCCATCCCATCCCATCCCATCCCATCCCATCCCGCCCATCTCATCACATCCTGTCCCATCCTGTCCCATCCCATTCATCACATCCAATCCCATCCCCTTCCATCCATCCTGTCCTGTTACATTCCATCCAATCCCTTCTTCTTCTATCGCAGCCCATCCATCCCGTTCCATCTCATCCTATCCCATCCTGTCCGATTCTGTCCCACCCTGTATATCCTCTCCCTTTCCATCCATCCCGTCCCATTCCTATCCCATCCTGTCCATCCTTTCCTGTCCCATCCCACCCCGTGATGTCCCGCCCCGTCCCACTGACCCCACCCCGTTGTCCCCTCCCAGGGTTCCTGCGCTCCCGGGAGCGGGCGTACCAGCGCTTCTACGGGCAGCTGCTGCGCACGCAGCTCTTCACGCAGTTCATCGAGGACTGCTCCTTCGCCAGCGACCACGAGCCCTGCCTCGAGTTCTTCGACACCTGTGTGGACAAGGTGTGTCCCCTGTGTCCCCTCCATGTGTCCTGTGTGTCCCCTCCGTGTGTCCTGTGTGTCCCACCTGCCTTGAGTTCTTTGACACCTGCATGGACRAGGTGTGTCCCCTGTGTCCCGTCTGTGTGTCCCCTGCGTGTCCTCCTCGCCCCCTGCCTTGAGATCCTCACCCCTGCATGGACAGGGTGTGTCCCCTGTGTCCCCCCAGTGTCCCCGTGTCCCCAGTGACCCCTCACCCCCTCCCCAGGTGCAGGCAGACCTGGAGAAGCCCGAGGACACGCCCCTGATGGAGCTGGACGACCCCCGGGGAGGGGAGCACACGGTGTTCATCACCCCCCCAGAGCAGCCGGCGGGGCCGGACGGGGCCGAGCTCCCCGCGCGGTACAGGTGAGACCCCCGGGCCCCCCCTGTGCCCCCAGACCCCCCCTCACCTGTGCCCCCCCGGGTGTGACGGGTTCCCCCCTCACCCGTGCCCCCCCAGGTATGACGGGTTCCCCACGCTGCGCCCGGAGCTGCTGGAGCCCCCCCGGGACCCGCTGGTGGCGCAGCTGTGCCAGGCCCGGAGCAGCGCCCCGAGCAGCCCCGCCCCGCGCCGCACCAAGCAGGTGAGGGACACACCTGGGCTGGGCTGGGCTGGGCTGGCTGTGAGGGGGGACACCACCTGGGCAGGGCTGGCTGTGAATGGGGATAGCACCTGGGCAGGGCTGCCTGTGACACCTGGGCAGGAGTGTCCAGGGCGGTGTCACCTGGTCAGGTGTGTCCATGGGTGTGTCACTTGGGGAGGTGCCCAGATGGGACAACACCTGGACACGTGTCCTCATGAGCTGTGATGCCAGGACAGGTGCCCACCTGGGCGCGGCTCCGAGTGACTCAGCTCCCTTTCCCTGACCCTCCCTCCCCCTGCCGTGTCCCAGGAGATGAAGGTGGCCCAGCGGGTGGCCCAGAAGTCGTCGGCGGTGCCGGAGCTGTGGGCGCGGTGCCTGCTGGGGCACTGCTACGGGCTCTGGTTCCTGTACCTGCCCACCCACGTGCGCGCTGTGCCCGCCAAGCTCCGCGCGCTGCAGCTCGCCTACGACGTCCTGCGCAAGATGGAGCAGCACAAGGTGGTGCTGCCGGACGAGGTGGGTCCTGCCGTGGCTGCTGTGGGCAGGGTTGGGCCCAGTTCTGCTCCGTATCCTCGTGGAAAAGGGGATCTGGGACCGGAGTGGGGAGCGGTGGAGTCACCGACACTGGAGGCGTCCAAGGAACGGGTGCTGAGGGGAATGTCCAGTGCTGTGTCCCTCGTGGCAAGAGGGACATTGAGGGGCTGGAGCGTGTCCAGAGATGGGAGTGGAGCTGGAGCAGCAGAWGGGTCTGGAGAGCTCGTGAGGGAGCTGGGGGAGCTCAGCCTGGAGAAAAGGAGGCTCCAGGAGGAATTTCTGGCGCTTCTTGGGTGCAGCCAGGGGTGATTTGGCATCTGCTCCCAGGGAACAGGGACAGGACAAGAGGGAACAGCCTCAAGCTGTGCCAGGGAAGGGTCAGGTTGGGCGTGAGGAGGAATTTCCTCCTGGAAAGGGTGGTCAGGCCTTGGCAGGGGCTGCCCAGGGAGGTTTGGAGTCCCCATCCCTGGAGGTGTCCAAGGAACGCCTGGACATTGGTCTGGGTGACCAGGTGGGGATCAGGCACAGGCTGGACTCGATGGTCCTGGAGCTCTTTCCTACGAAATGACGGGATGGTGAGGGTGGAGCCGTGGCCGGGGTGCCCGGGCTGACAGGGAGCTGCCCCCCAGGTGTGTTACCGCATCCTGATGCAGCTGTGCGGGCAGTACGGGGAGCCCGTGCTGTCCGTGCGCGTCCTGCTCGAGATGAAACGCGCCGGCATCGTCCCCAACACCGTCACCTACGGCTACTACAACAAGGTGACCCCGCGGGGGGGCACCGGGGGGGGCCCGGGGGGGGGTCTCCTGGCTGCCCCTGACCCCCCCCGTGCCCCCTGGCAGGCGGTGCTGGAGAGCAAGTGGCCGGCGGGGACCCAGGGCGGGCGGCTGCGCTGGGCCAAGCTCCGGAACGTGGTGCTGGGGGCGGCGCAGTTCCGGCAGCCCCTGCGGCAGCGCGAACGCCGGAGCGCCGCCGGAGACCCCCCGGGTGAGGGGGCGTGGGGGGACGCTGTCACCTCACTCACACCCCCCTTGGTCCCCCAAGTCCCTCTGAGTTTGCTGGGGGGCCGGGGGGGACCCCGCCGGCACTCCCGTGTCCCCGCCGGGCAGGGGCTGAACCCCCCTGGGTTGGGGGCTGGATGGGGGGGTGAGGGGGAGGGTTAGGGGGATTGGGGGGCCCTGTCACCCCATTGATTCTCACTGGTCCCCTCCTGGTCACTGAGGCCCCCCTGAGTAGATGGGGGTGGTGGGCGGCCCTGTCACCCTCAGACTTCCCCATGTCCCCCCGAGGTGACTGAGTTCCCCCCCTACTTGTGGGTGTTGTGGGGCTGCTGTCACTGACCCCTTTGTCCCCCCAGGTGACCAGGCCCCGCCTCCCCCGCGCCCCCCCCTGCAGCGCCAGACCACCTGGGCGGGCCGGACCCTGCGGGACCCCCCCCCGGCGGCRCGGCTGGTGAAGAGCGGCAGCCTCAGCTTCCCCGGCAGCGCCCGGGGCGAGGGGGGGCCCCGTGGGGGCCCGGGGGAGCCCCCCCTGCTGTCCACCCCCCCGGCCCCGCCGCCCCCCCGCCCGCGGGCCCCCCCCGGCTCGGCCGACGGGAGCCTCTCGGACATCGCCACGGACGAGAGCGGCGGGGACGAGGCCCCRGGCGGGGGTCCCGGGGGGGGTCCCGGGGGGGCCACCCCGCGCCGGGGGCTGGCGGCCAAGCTGCAGCAGCTGCTGTCGCCCGGCAAGCGCCCCTCCCCGCGCCCCGCTGAGCCCCCCCGGGAGCCCGGGGCGCGCCGCGGGTCGGAGCAGCGGGACGGGGACCCCCCCTCGCGCCGCAGCCCCGCGGAGACCCTGCTGCGGCCCCGGGAGCGCCCCGAGTCCACGGCCTCGGAGGTACGGGGGGGCCGAGTGTCCCTCTGTGTCCCTGTGTGTCCCCGTCCGTCCCTCTGTCCCCTCCCTGTCCATCCCCCCTGACCCCTGTCCCCCCCCAGAGCTCCGTGTCCCTGGGCAGTGAACTGGACCTGTCGGACGCCTCGGGGGGCAGCACTGGGGCCCCCAAATCCTCCGAGCCCTCTGTGGATGGGACAGTGGGGACGGAGCCCCCTGCCCTGGAGGTGAGAAAAGGGACGGGCAGAGGGGTTTGGGGGCAGAGCTCAGATTTGGGGGTCAGAGCCCGGTTTTGGGGGTCAGAGCCTGGCTCAGGCCGCAGTGACCGCTGCCCCCAGGTGCTGCTGTCCAGCTGCTCGCGCTGCCCGGGCTGCGCGGGGCTCGTGTTCGACGAGGAGCTCATGGCCGGCTGGACCTCGGACGACTCCAACCTCAACACCTCCTGCCCCTTCTGCTCCCGCTCCTTTGTGCCCTTCCTGAGCATCGAGATCCGCGACTTCCGACGGCCCCCCAGGTGGGACTCACGGGACAACCCTCAGGATGACCCCAGGGGTCYCCAGGACAATCCCCGGGGAACGCCTGGACAACCCCAGGGATACCCGGGACGATCCCTGGACAACCCTTGCAGAACCCCTGAAAAACCCTTGAGATAACCCTCCAGACAACCCCTGGGATCCCCGTCCTCTGCAGGGACCCCCCAGTGTCCCCTCACAGTGTCCCCAAGGTGTCCCCGGGGTGTCCCCAAGGCGTCCCTGACGCCCCTCTTTGCTCCCCACCTTTTCCCCGCTCCTTCTATCCTGYGGGGCACCACAAACATCCCTCAGTGCCCCCATTCCCGTGACCCTCCCGTGTCCCGCAGCCCCCCCGGGACCGGCCCGGTGCCCCCCTCCCCGCAGGGGCCGGTGCTCAGCGACCGCCGGCGCTGCCTCGAGCTGGACGAGACCCCCGAGCTCTGCAACGGCTGCGCCGACACCCCGGTAATGGGGGGGCACTGGGAACGGGGGCTGGGGGGCACGGGGGGCACTGGGAATGGGAAGGGAGGGGATTCACTGGGGATTTTGGGTGAGGCGGTCCCTGTGGGGGCTGGGAATAGTCTCCCCCATCCCTGGGATTTGGGGTCGGGGCAGTCCCACTGGAGATTTCGGGTTACTGGGGGTCCCTGCAGGGGCTGTGGTGGTTCTGGGCTGGGCAGGGGGTCCCTCACCACCACAGTTCGGGGGTCCCACATCTCTCCCATTCCCAGGTCCCAAGGCATTACAGGGCTGTGCAGGTCCATCCCCATGCCCAGGATTTCAGGGTGCTGGGGGTCCCTGCATGGGTCGGGCATGGGGAGGGGGTGTCCCACGCCCAGGATTTGGGGTGCCTGGGTGGTCCCGCCTGTATCCCCCCATTCCCAGGTGCCTCAGTGTCCCTAATCACTGTGATTTGGGGTTACTGGGGCTCCCCTGTGTTTCCCCCTCATTCCCAGGTCCCGGGGCATTACAGGGCTGGGCAGGGGGTGTTCCACCCACCAGGATTTGGGGTTGCCAGGAGTCCCAGACCCTGGGGCATTACAGGGCTGGGCAGGGGCTGTCCCGGGGGTTCCCTGCAGGCGCTGGGCGGGGGCTGTCCCACCCCCACAATTCGGGGGTCCCACGTGTGTCCCCCCCCCTCCCCAGCCCCCGGGGCGCTGGGAGCGCGTGGCCTTCGCCTACCTGAGCCCGCTGGTGCTGCGCAAGGAGCTGGAGAGCCTGGTGGAGAACGAGGGGGGGGAGCTGCTGGCGCGCCCCGAGCTCGTGGACAGCCACCCCATCATCTACTGGAACCTCGTGTGGTACTTCCAGCGCCTGGCCCTGCCCAGCAACCTCCCCCTGCTGCTGCTGGGCTCCCAGCACGCCCCCCGAGACCCCCAGGTGGGCACTGGCGGGGCCACGAGGGGGTTTGGGGGCACCACGATGGGTTTGGGAGGGGCTGTGAGGTGGTTTGGGTGGGCTAAGAGGGGGTTTGGGGAGGTGGGAGGGGGTTAGGAAGGGCTGTGAGGGGTTTGAGGGAGCCACAAGGGGTTTTGAGGGACTCTGAGGGGGTTTGGGGGGTGTTTGGAGGGGCTATGTGGGGTTTGTGGGGGCCACGAGGGAGTTTTGGGGGGCTGGGAGGGGTTTGGGGGGGTTTTAGGTGGGCAAAGAGGGGGTTTGGGGGGTCCATCCCGGTGCTGACCCCCCCTGTCCCGCAGCCCCCCGAGCCCTCCCGTGTCCGAGTGCGGCTCCTGTGGGATGTGCTGAGCCCCGACCCCGAGAGCTGCCCCCCGCTCTACGTCCTCTGGAGGCTCCACAGTGAGTGGGGAAAGGGGGATGTGGGAATGGGGATGTGGGAATGGGGGACATGGGAATGGGGGACACAGGGGGATGGAAGGAGTGAGGGAATGGTTGGGAGTGAAGACTGGGGTTGGGGACACCTTGGG
>JACAXG010000212.1:383407-416014 GCA_018881555.1 Amblyornis subalaris
CCCCCCCCCCCAGCCGCCTTCGACCGCCGGTACCGCTCGGCGCTGGGGAAGCTCGGGGGGGCCCTGGGCCGGGACGAGCTGCGGCGGCGGCGGGCGCAGCCCCCCAGTGCCAAAGCCTCCGACTGCCGCCGCACCTTCGGGGCCCCCCCCGAGTGCTGAGCTGGGGCACGGGACCCTCCCCCGGGCTGGAAACGGGGAAAGGGACCCTCCCCTGGGTAATGCATGGGGGGACTCCCCCCCCAGTGCTGGAGACCGGGGAATGAAACCCCCCCTGGGCTGGAGAYGGGGAAAGGGACCCCCCTGGGCAGGGGTGATGCTAGGGGGGAAAAAGGAACCCCCGGGACCCCCCGCCAAATGCTCCAGGATGGGAGAAGGGACCTCGCAGTATTAGATGGGATCCCCCCAGGGGGAACAGAGCCCCGGGACCCCCTCCCAAAGTGTTCCAGGGTGGGGGGAAGGGACCCCCGCCTCTTCCTCCCRGCTCACAACGGGTTTTATATGTCAGTGTTAATATATTTTTATTTATTTATTCATTCACCCCCCCAAGTGAGGGTGGGACGGGCAGGGGGGGCTCTGGGTGTGTCCCCCCCCCATTTCTGCCCCAGCCCCCTCCGGGGGAGTTTGGGGGTCGTTTCCCCCCCTCAGGTGGTGACAGGGCAGCTGGGGGGGACTTCGGCTCTGTCCCCCCCCCTCATCTCCACCCCGTCCGCGCCCCCTCCGCGGGGGTTTGGTGGCCATTGGGGGGGGGGTTCGGGGCCGCCCCCTCCCCTCGCACTGTGCAATAGCAGCCCCCGCCCCAGGGGCCTGTAAATAAAAGCTGCTGCGGTATTTTCCCCGCTGCCTCCAGGGCGATTTTTGGGGGGGGGGGTCCTGGGGTGCGGGACCCCTTCGGGGGGGGACGATGAGGCCTCGGCCGCCATCTTGGATCCTGGCACGGCCCGGGCGCTGCCCTCAGACCGCCATCTTGGATCCTGGCACGGGCCATGAGGCCTCGCGGGCGCCGGGCTCTGCGCGCTGCCGCCCCGCCGGGCCGGGGTGGGTGGAAAGGCAATGCCCGTGCCCCCCGATGCCGGGAACCCCCCAGGAACCACGTGCGGCCTCGCACCGGCGCCACGTGGGGCGGAACAGGGCCGGGACTGGGCCCGGGGCGGGTACGGCGCCCGCGAGGGGCCAAAACTCCCTCCTGGGCGGGGGGAGAAGGCGCGCGCCGCCACCGCGCGCCGTGCGCGATACCCGGATGTTCAGGCTCGGGRACCCATTAAAGGCGCCCCGCGGGGAAGCTCGGCGCGTTCCTATTGGCGGAGTCGCGCGTCAATCATTTCTGAGACACCCAATAGGGGTGGGAGGCGGGCTCAGTGCGGAACACGGCGATTCCATTGGTGGAGCGGCGTGTCCGTCTGGAAGCCGCGCCAATGGGCGTCGCGGCTGGGGTCGGGAGGCGGGGCGGGCGCGGCGGCGGCCGCGGCCAATCAGCGGCATTGTTTGTGGTGGTGCCGGTTGCGCTCGGCGGCGGCCGCGTCTGCTCCGCCCGCCCGGCCCGGGACCCCCGGGACTCCCCGGGACCCGCCGGGATCCGCCGGGATCCGCCGGGAATCCACCAGGACACGCCGAGAATCCGCCGCGAGCCCCCGCGACCCCCGAGCCAGGTGAGGCCCGCGGGGGCGGCGGGGCCGGGCCGGGCGGGGGCGGGGCAGGGCCTGCTTGACGGGGGGGCGAGACCCGGGGGATGGGGGCGGTTTTGGGGCGCCTGAGGGCGGATTTGGTGGGGGCTAAGGGGCGATTTTGGGGAGGCTGCGGGCAGGAGGCAGAGCCCGGGCGGGTTGGTGGCGATCGGGGCTGTGCCTTGGGGGGGGCAGAGCTTGGATTTGGGGGGGCAGAGCCCGAGGGGGTGGGGGAGCAGAGCTCAGGGATTTGAGGAGCAGAGCTCACATTTTAGAGAGCAGAGCTCTGGGATTTGAGGGGGCAGAGGTCGCGTTTTGGGGAGCAAAGCTCAGGGATTGGGGGCACAAAGCAGAGGGATTTGGGAGGGCAGTGCCCGAGGGGTTTGGGGGGGGCAGAGCTCAGGGATTTGTGGAGCAGAACCCGAGAGATTTGGGGCACGAAGCAGAGGAATTTTGGGGAGCAGAGCCAGAGCGGTTTGGGGAGCAGAGCCGGAGGGATTTGGGGCACAAAGCAGACGGATTTTGGGGAGCAGAGCTCAGGGATTTTGGGAAGCAGAGCTGAGGAATTTGGGAGGGTCCGAGCGCAGATTTGGGGGAGCAGAGCAGAGGGATTTGGGGATCAACCCAGAGGGTTTGGGGGAGCGCCGCGGGATCCTCCGGGAAAACGGGGGAGGGCGGGGGCGGCGCGGGGGTTCCCGGAGGGATCTGGGGGAGGCGGCTGCTGGGAACCCCCTGGATCGGCCCCCGGAGCCCCCCTTTGTTCCCTCCCGGCTGTGTCGGGATTCGGGAGCGGTTCCCGGTCCTTTCGGCGGCGTCTCCCCGTTCTCTGCTGGAAGCGGGTCCCGGCCTCATCCAGGATTTCCGCCCCGCGGGATTCTCCCTCTTTTCCTGCTGACCCCCCCTCCCGCCCCCCCCACTTCCCGGTGCTGCTTCCCCACCTCAAACCCAGCAGGAAAACTTTCCCATCCCTGGGATAACGCGGAGCAGGAGCCTCCGGCGACGCCGGCGCCTTCCCTGTGGGCACTGCCCGCGCCCCTTCCCGGTTTTTGGGTGGGATCGGGATGGAAACGCCGCATTGGGGGGGCAGGGACCCTTCCTCACCCGGATTTGGGAAGCTGGGCAGCTTCCAGGAGGAGATCCGAGAGGATTTCTCCTCCCGAGGATGAGGATTTCTCCTCCCGAGGAAAATCCTTTCCCGAATTCCCGAAATTGAGGCGTTTGGGTGCTTTCCCCTCCCCTTGGAGCCTGGAAAAGGGATCTGTGATGGCGGGGGGGAGGGGGTGGTTTGCCGGGAAGAGAGGAGGAGGAGGAGATTTGGGAATCTGGGAGCAGGGAGGAAGAGCAACGGCGTACGGATGCGCTGGGATCGATCGGCTTTTCCAGAGCGTTTTTGATCCGCTTTTTTTATATCCATTCGATTTTTCGGATCTTCCTCGGCTGCTGCCGGGCGGGAGGAGGAGGAGGAGGAGGAAGGGGGAGCACGGGAATGGGAACAGCCTCCTCCTGGCAGGAGTGTGGGAGGATTTGACTCCTGTTCCTCGGTGCTCCCGGGGTGGGGGTTGGGGCGGGATTGCACAGACAACTGTGGATTTCGGGAATTTCAGGGGTTTTAAGGATTGGGGGTGCAGGGAGACTCYTCCACTCTGGGAGACGCCAGCGCATCCCAGGATTTGGGACATCCATGATGCTCCGGTCGCTGTTGGGGTGAAACGGAGCCAGGGTATCCATAGGGATCCCCCACACATAGGGATCACCCCATCCTTAAGGATGCCCCATCCATAAGGATCCCCCATCCCTGGGGATCCCCTGCCTCACTGTGGTCCAGGATTGTGCTGGGATTCGTTCCGTTCCTGTGGCGCCGGAGCCGCTGGGATCCATCCGAGGGATCCCTCGCGGTGCTGGTGCCGCGGTTCTGATCCTTTGGGATCTCGGGATCTTGGTGCCACCTTCTCCTGGCGCCTTTCCCGGTCACAAGGCTGGTGCTGACGGGAGCATCCATCCATCTTCCAGCGTCCTCTTCTGACGGCTCCACTCGGAGCATCCCGCCGGAGCAGGGTGGATCTCGGCCTCCCCTCAGGTGTTCCTGGGATGGGGGAAAGTGGGAATACCTGCTCGGCGGGGTTTATCCCACTTAGGATGCTCTTGGAAGCACCTTCCCTGCCGATGTATTCCAGCGGGGTCGGGATCCATTGCTTGGGAGAGGAATTTCCCAGATCCCTTTACTCTGCGCTCTGGGATTTAAGGAAAATCAATCACTGAAGCTTTTTCCTGGTTATTTTCCTGTTAATTGACAGTTTTCCACGCTTGCCTCTTCCATATCCGCTGGCAAAGCGCTCCTTGGTCCCATCAGTGTTTCCTTGTGGAAATCCATGGGTTTGGATTTTACATGGATCATGGATTTCTGCTCCGTGGTCTTGGGGAGTGCAGCCGCAGATGGCCGGGATTGTGTTTGCCATGGATTTTGTTGGTGCTTTAGGTTCTTTTCTGGGTTTTTAGGGACGTTCCATAGTTTTGCAGCATCTCGGGATGCTCCCAGTGCCGGGGCTGGGAATGGAGATGTTGGGATGCGCCTGTATTTCTCTGTGGGAATTTCTCTGCAGGAGTTTCTTCCCAATATCCCATCTAAATCTCCCCTTTTCCATCTTAAAGCCATTCTCCCTTTTCCTGCCGCTCCAGGCCCTTGTCCCAAATCCCTCCCAGCTCTTGGAGCCCCTTTGGGCACCGGAAAATGCTCCAAGATCTCCTTGGATCTTCCCTTCTCCAGGCTGGGCAATCCCAGCTCTCCCAACCTGGCTCCATAGAGAGGTTCTCCCTCCGATGGTTTTAACAGCTCCAGATGCTCCTTCCAAGAAAACAGAGAGAATGTTCAAGGATATCCCCGGCCCGTTCCCGATAAGGAGCCGCGGGAGCTGCCCTGTTGTGTCTGGGGGTCCTTCCATCGCCGGCTCCTGCGGGATCCGAGCGGGCAGCGATCCAAATCCCAGCGTTTCGGGGTTTCCGAGCACCTCGGTGCTCACACGGACCTCGGAGAGCTCATCCCGATCCGTGGGAAGTGGGTCAGGAAGAGGCTGCGGCGCCGGGGTTGATTCTTTTTTTATTCCTCGTGATTTTCCGACGAACGCGGCACTTCCTGGCCCTGCTGGATTCGGGGTGAGCGGGATGGGCTGGGGGAAGCGGGGTAGTGCTCCGCTTCAGATCCCAGTTTTATGACTCTGCCCCTTGGACGCAGAATCTTATCCGGGTATTTGGGATTGCGGTATCCGGAATATGCCTGAAATCCCTCTGAAGAGCAGCACCAGCCTTTGGAATCCGGAGGGTGTTGGGAGCGGCGCTTCCAAGCCTAAAATTAGCCCCGAGCCCGGCACTGAGGAGGCTGGGTTATTTCTCCATGGATCCTCGTCGCATCCGTGTTGTGCCACCCCTACTCCATAGGTTCCACTGGATAAGGTTTGAGTGTGGATTTTGGGGCTGAATCCTGAAATTGTCCTGTTTTGGAATCCCGATGGGATTTTGGAGGAGCCCACGCGGGGTCCTTGGGCGTGGAGGAGCTGGATGATGGGAAGAGTTGGATTTGTGTGTGTTCTCCATGCCTRGTGTGCTTTTTCCGATAAAATTTGAGTTCCATTTTCGTGGAATCTCAGAAAGTGGATGGGTGAATCCTGGTATTTTTTGGGATGAGGCTGAGCCAAAGCCGTGTGTTCCCTTGGGAAGGGGTCAGTTCTCCTTGTCATCCATCCTGGGATCCATCCATCCCTGGAAGCAGAGCTTGGTGCTTCCATAGGGACGACATCCATCGTTGTGGGATGATCCATCATCCCAATCAGTGCTCTGGTGCTGGGGCTGGAAACAGGATCCAAACCTGTTTGCAGGGAATAGAAGCCCTTCTCCAGGCTTTGCCACCCCTGCCCAAATCTTTCCGGGATTGGATGGCCAGGATTCTCCTGTGGAGTCTCCTTGCTCTTCCCAAGGCAGAAACAAGGTCTGGGAACGGGATTTTGGAGGAAAGAGGCTGGATTTCCATGGGAGTTCTGTTTTCTTGGCAAACTGCTACGTTGGGATCATTTTCATCCCTCTCCTGCCCATCCCAGACTCCTCTTGGTCGCATCCCTATGGCACAGAAGCATGGAAGCGCCGGGAAGGAAGTTGTGTCCTGCTGGAAAGCTGTTCCTGGGTGCCAAATCCAGGTGTTTTCCCCCAAAAAGCAGGATGCTCCCTCAGAGGCCCCACGTGCTTCCCTAATGATGTTTTGGGGTTATTTCTTGGAATTTAAACCCTTTCCCATGGAAAACAGTGGTTTTCCAGAGGGATTTTTGATTTCCCAGTCCGTTGGGAGCGAGAAGTTCCCCAAACTCCGCCTAAAATTCCCCAAACTCCACCCAAAATTCCCCAACCTCCGGGGTGTCTTTACAGACATCTCCAGGTGCAGTTGCTCCGTCTGCGCTCCCCAAATCCCGATTTTTAGGGAGGGACTGGCTGGAAAACCTGCTTGGGCTGTTTCCCGCAGGATCCACGTCCTCCAGGGAATTTTAAGGTCGATGTTCCCGGGGTTTGTCCAGGTTGGGTACTTGTGTTGGCCTTGGCTGAGGGAAGGGCTGGGAATCTGGGATGCTCCCAATTCACTCCCAGTTTGCTCCCAGTTCAAACCCAGCTCAAGGATAAGGGTGGTGGAGGAGCTGCTCTTGTATCCATAGGGAATCTCCCTGCTGCTCAGACACATCCTGGTGGCTGTCCCGGGCTGCCTCCAAAGCGGGGAGTTCTGTGGGAAGAGAAGACAATCAGAGGGATGCAGAATTCCAGGGAATTCCAGAATGATTCCCTGGTCCTTCTTAAGTAACTCCCAACCTGATGGATTTTCTCCTTCTCCTTATTAAATCCTGGATTCCAATTAAATCTTGGAACCTTGACAAATTCCAACACCTACTCCTGCGATGGGGGCATTTCCGTGGCTTGTTGTTCATTCCTTGCAAGAATTCCCACAAACCAGCAGTGCTTCAGGATCTGTGTCCCGGATCCATGTCCGGAGTCACCGGTGTGTTTGGAATGACCCTCCCGTGGGCTGGAATAGAGGGAAGATGTCCATAGCTTTGTTTTCCTCGGAATGGCCTCAGTGGAAGGTCGGATCCAGAAATCTGGGGACCTGCTCGCTGGTTTTCCTGAAGTGCTGGAAACAGCTGGATTGGGAAGCAGGAGCTGCTGGATGTGGTTAACGAGGGTGGGAATGGGACTGGGAGAGTGGGAATGGCATTGCTATCCGTTGGCTTTCCGTTGGGATAGCGCTGGGAAGGSAATCCCATCCCTGGGAAGAGCGAGCGAGGGGAGCGGATCCCGAATTCCGAGGGGATCAGGCAAAGGATGAATTTTGGAGGTGTCAATCCCAGTTGGGGTTGGRATGAATCCATAGGAAATGGGATCACGCTGGGTTCCGTGGCCGTATCCCAGCGATCCTCCTGCCGCCTTGAGTTTGTTGGTGGAACCTCCTTGATTCCCTGGGGATCAACCTTTGGATTCCCATTGGATGGCAAATTTAGGGAAAAACCGTCTCTTTCCCTGTTCGATCATCCTCCAGTTTTCCCAAAATCTCTTCCCGAGGACTTGGTGTTGGCCTGAGGCTGGATCGGGATGGTGCCGGTGATCAGCTGCTGTCAGATAAGGAAAAGGGAATTTGATCCAGGAATCCTCTATTTTGGGGGAGACGTGTCACTGACGGATCACACCAGCGGGGAAGAAGATCCAGGGACCCTTTGGATTTGGGATAAAAGGAACTTGTCAGACACTTCCTCAAAGGCCTTTCCAGCCTGGAAATAGAAGCTCCCAGGGAATGCATCTGTAGGGAAAACTCCCAGAATCCAACTAAATGATGTTTTGGGCTTCCTTTGCCCATCTTGACCGGGAAGATCCATTGGAAGGGTTGGAGCAGTGGGATGGAGGCTGGGATAGGAGGAGGAATGGGAGGCATCAACCGCCCCAAGTGTGTTGGGAAGGTTTTAATCCCTTTCGGAATCTCCACCCGGCATAAAACAGGGATGGAAGGGCTGGAGGAAGATGGGGAGGATGGAAATAGCCTGGAGTGGTCCTAAAAAAACAGGGAATGGAGAAATAAAGGAATTTTGCTGTAGTGGAATGATGGAGGAGGTGGGAGAGGGAAGGGGAGAGTGAAGGTTCCCAGGATTGCCCTTGGATCCCGCTGATGTTTCTCCATGGGATGTGGGAGATGAAAACCAGGGAGTTCCAGGTCTGTGGACGGGGCTGGAATCTCTTGGGAATGGGATTTCGGAGCCATGAACTCCACCTGTGGCATGTTGGAGGTGGGTGGTTCCCTCATTCCATAGGGAAGAGAAGTTTCCCAATGCCAAACCTTTTTCACCCCAAACTCCTGATTTCTTCCAGTGGATCTGCAGGATTCGGGGAGATTCTCATCCCTAATCCACCTCCTCTTCCAAAATCCCCATTTTTTATCCCACACTTCTCTGGTCTCCCATGACCTCTGCATTTTCCATGGACACAGCCTGGAATAAATCATCCCGGGGCTCATCCCGCCCCCTCATTAGTTGATAAATCCATGGAAACGACGTGCAATTCCAGCTAATTAGTCCTTTCCCCCTTTGGAAACCAAATTGTTCCCTTTTATCCAGTAAAGGCGAACTGGGGGGTACTGCTGCTGGAATGCTGTGGAATTCCCAGATTCTTGCAGCCCAGGGGTGGAATAAAGCCGTGGCAGTTCTGGGATGTTGGGGATTACGGGGCTATTGGTGTGTTTTGTGGGAATCCGATGCCTTCCATCTGCTCCAAGCCCCATCCARCCTGGCATTGGGCACTTCCAGGGATGGGGCAGCCTCAAAGTCCCGGGATAACCTGTGCCGGGGCCTCACCACCCTCACAGGGAACAATTAATCCCAAATATCCAATATAAATCTCCCGGGTTTTCCATGTGATGGACACTCCAAGCACTCGTTAATTCCTTAATGAGGTCCCAAACTCATCCCTGTCCTCTTCCCACTGCTTCCTCCTCGGGACAGCCTCAGCCGTGGGCACCCGCGGCGGGAATGGGGCACCTCTGGAATTAGGGTGGAATGGCTCAGTGGGAGGTCTGGGAGAGCCAAAATCCCACCGGATCCTCCTTCTCCAATGCCAATTCCACAGGTGGCATCTCCCAATGCCCCCCCACCGGGAGGGTTCTTCAGTATCCCTCGGCATCTTCCCTGGGATCTTCCTTGGGATCCCTCGGCATCTTCCCTGGTGTCTTCCCTGGCATCCCTTGGATCTTTGCTGGGATCCCTCGGCATCTTCTCCAGCATCTTCACCTGCATCCGTCGGATCTTTGCTGGATCCCTTTGGGCATCTTCCTTCACATCCCTCGGCATCTTCTCCAGCCCCTTCCCTGCCATCCCTTGGCATCTTTGCCAGGATTTCTGCATCTTCCTTGACGCCCCTCGACACCTTGACCCACATCCCTTGGCTTTTCCTTGGCTATTCCTGGACATCTTCTCCGGCTTCTTCACCCGCATCCCTCGGCACGTTCCCCGGGATACCTCGGCATGTTCCCCGGGATCCCTCAGGACATTCCTCAGGATCCCTCAGCGCATTCCCTGGGATCCCTCGGCATCCCCTCCGTGCCGTGAACCTGGTGATCCCGAGGATGCTCCGTCGCCGGACCCAACCTCGGGCCGCGTTTTTTTTGGGAATGGGAGGGGCGTGTCCCGGCACCGGCGTCGTCGCAGCCCCGACCCTCCTTTTTGGGAGGGAAACAGTTAAAATTCCAGGGGAGGGAAGGAGCTTCCATGAATGAAGACAAAGTTTGGCGGGGGGCCAGGAGCGGGGGGAGGGGGCGGCCGCGCCAGCGCCGAAATCCCGGGAAAAATTACCCCCCCCCCAAAATCCAGAGCCGATTCCACATCCGGAGGTGCCGAACCGGCCGCGACCGGATTTTTTTTTTTTCCCCTTGGTTATAATTTTTTTTTTTTATTCCCCTTTTTTTTTTTCCCTTCTCTTTTTCCCTGCCCCGCGAGGCATCATGGGAAAAAGTCAGCATCCCCCTTTTCTTTTGTTTAATAAAACAGAACGGCGCATGATTGGCAGGGAAGTGCCCGCTCGGAGCCGCCGCTCCGGCTCCGGCTCCGGCTCCGCAGGGGGATGGAGCGCGGGGCCGCCCTCCCGCCTTCCCGATCCCGGGCTCTTCCTGCCCCTTCCCGCGCCGCTCCCGGCCCCCCCCGCGCCGCTCCCTAATTTTCTTGACAACTCGAGGCGGCGGGAATATTGTACCTGTGAGTATCCGTGAGACCCGTCCCGGGCTTTATCGGGAATTCGCACCGGACAAAAGGGCTCGTTACGGATGAGCGAATCTGCTTTTCCGCTTTTTTGTTTTTGGCAGCCGAACGGGAATGTCTCGAGGGAATATTTTAAGGAGAAAACGAGCGCTGGTGCTCGGATTTGCCATCGGAGTCGATCCGTGATTCCCTTCCCCCTTCCCTCCCCCCTTTCCCCACCTCATCCGCGCTCCCACCGTCGCTATTCCGACGGAACGATCCGATCCCACCCTCCCTGTYGCCGGCTCGAGGGGTGACAAAAATGCCGGGAATAACGAGGCTTTGGATGGGTTTTCCTCCGGTTGGATGTCACCCGCCCTTTCCCAGAGGTGATTTATTGAATTATTGATTGGGTTATCGATCGATGATCGATGGCCCGGCCGGAGCCGGAGCTGGAGCGGCCGCACAAAGGCAGCGCCCGCAGTCGAGGAAATCGGGAAGCGTTATATAAGGAAGCCTGGGAAGTCTGCGTCATCCCGGATGGGGAGGGGGCCGGAGCCGGGCGCTCCCTCCCCCCCCGCTTCCATCCCGTCGTTTTTTACTGGATTTTATTTTCCCGGAGCGTTTTCCAGCTGGTTTTCCCCAAAACGGGCCGTTCCGGCCAAATCCTCTGGAATTTTTATCTATTTTTTAGACTTTGTGCAGTTTTTGGGTCTTTTTCCCCCCTTTTGGGGTATAAAGCAGCTTCTGGAATTCCTGCTCCCCTGCTGCATCCTGAAAATGCTGAGATGGGATGAGGTGTGAGGCCCATGGTGCCGGACACAGCACCAGGATTCCCTGCTCCCGAGAAATTGAGTTGGATGAGAACACAAACTTAGGAGGGAAGAGAAGCACTTTCAGGGAGGGAGGATTTTCCTCCTTTCCCACTTTTCCTGCTTCCCATCATTGGGTTTGTACTTGACCCAGAGCTGCAGAATCCGGGGACATCCCGAGCCGGCAGTGGCGACCCAGAATCCGGGAGATCTGGGATCTGGGAGATGCGGAGTCTGGGGAATCCAGGGTCTGGGAGTTCCGGGATGTGGGACCAGTGTGTCGGAGCAGGGACAGGTGTCCCCACGTTGGGATCCGGGAATGGGAACAGCAGAACTCTTGGTGCAGTTTGCTCCATAGGAATTCCCACATCCCAGCGCCCGCTCCCGTCCCGGCCAACCCCGACCTTTCCGTTTGTCTTCCCAAATCTTTCTTCCTATTCCCTCTCCCTTTCCCTCGTGCATCCACAGGGCTGGGAGCAGCCGTGTCCCCGCGGGTCCCGGGACGGTTCCAGGGCCGTTTTTCAGGGATTTTCCCTTTGTTTGGGGCCGGGTGTTCCTTTAAATCCTGGTGCTCGTCCTGCTCCGGAGAAAATCTCCGCGATCCACCCTCAGCCTCCCTTACCTGCCTCAAAATTCCTCCACGGAGCCGGCCGTTCCTCCGGATTCCTTGACAGCTCCCGGAGCAGCGGGATCGGGAGCAGCACGTTTTTTGTTCGGCGCTGGAGTTTTTTCCCTTCCCTTTCCAGCGGCGTTCTCCGGATCCCGCTCCCGGCCGCCGAGCCGTTAAATCCTAATTACCTTTTTAGGTTATTATCCTTTTCCTGGCGTTCCTTGGGAATGCTCGCCCTGGGAGCCAGCCATTTTGTGTTCCGTGTCGGAACGCGTTTTACGACGCCGACGTCGGGATGTGCCGAGCCCACATGGAATCGGAGCCGCCTCGTGCCGGGCTCCGGGGAGCCCCCGGAGCGGGATCGCGGCCGGACGGCTCCGGATGAGGAGCCGACCCCGCGGATTTCCCGTGGGATCGGCGGGGCTTGACGCGGGATCCTGGGATTTGGGGGGGGTTTGGGCAGCAGGAGTGCGCCCAGGTGAGTTGGAGGAGTTGGATCTCGTTGGTTCCTGATCCCTGATCCCAGAAAACAGGACTTTAAATGGATTTTATTCCTTCAGTGTCATGGGATTTAATATCCAAATGACGTCCTTGAGTGGCTCCTGGGATTGTGGTGGAATCTCTTGGAGCACCTTGGCTCCAGGGATGGATACTCTGGGGGGGGGCGTTAGGGATAACGTTGGGTTTGGATGCTGGGTCTCTCCTGGGATTAATTCTGGAATTCTGGCCCCAAATGGTTCTGAACGGGGAGAACCCATGTTGCCTCCGGGGTTATTCCTGCTGGGAAGTCTGGGCTACAGCTGGGAGCAGCCCTGCACCCTTTGGAAGACTCCCGGGATCCACTGGGATTGTTGGAAGAGCACAACCCCCTCGGCCGGGATCGATTGCTGTTTCTGGGGGTGAGGGATGAATCCTTGGAGCTAAATTCCCGGTGCTCCGCCCTCCCGGACCACGCTTGGAGTATTCCCACGTGTCCCTCCTTCCTGCGCGTGGATCAGGGATCCGGGAGGACAAGCTGGAGCATTGTTGGTGATCCATGTGCAATCCCTGGATTGACTCGGGCTGCGCTTGGGAAAAGCAGGAATTAGCTTTTCTAGGGAATATCCCTCTTCCGAGGGTTTGGGATGCGCCGGGTCCCCTGATGTGGCCACAGGTACCTCTTCCTGGGAATACCGGCGGCTTCCCAAGGAGCGGAGCAGCTGCTGGGCTGGGTTATCCCTGATTTCCCATCCTCTCTGCCTTGGATCCCTGGGATCCACCTCGGCTCTTCCAGGGCTGCCGGCGGAATTCCCTGTGCCCTGGAGCGGGGTTGGGAACTGGCTGGTGCTGGGGAGACCTCGTGTCACTGGGACCGTGCGGATCCCTTGTGGTGGATCTGGGATCGTTCCTGGTGGAGCAGGGATTACAACCCCTCCATGAGCTCCGGAGGGTCCGAGGCCGGGAATAGGGGCTGGAAGACCAACATGGGAGTTGACCCAACGGAAGATGGTCCAAGGAGGCCGGGAGAGACTGGAACCTCCCAAGGCTTCCCTGGATAAACTCCAGCTGGAATTAACTCCTGGTGCTGCCAAGCTTTGGTTCTGGATCCCGTTGGGTAAATCCCAGGATATTTTCCATGCTGGCTGCATCTCTCCGTGGATATTCCCACTTCTCCACTGGAATATTCCTTTTTTTGGCCCAACTCGCTCATTCCTTTCAAATCCTCCTGTTGAATTTTTTTTTGTTGGATTTTTTCCCTGTGGGCGCTGCATCCAATATCCATGGAAAACGGGGTGCTGCTTTGTTTGTCTGGGAACGCCAAACCCGTCCTGCCGGGCCCTCTGGAGCAGGAAAAGTGCCCGGAGCCAGCGGAACGTGCCGAGGAGCGCGTGGTGCCGGAGCCACGGACGGGAGCAGCGTCCCCGCGGAGGATCGGGAATTGCCGTCGGGACGGAGCGAGGTGCCGTCCGGCACACTGGGATTCCTGGAAAGCATTCCAAGGTCAGCCGGGCCGGTCCGGCCGACCCTGCTCATCCCACCCTGGCAGCCTCCAGAATCTTGGCTCTGCCCCGGCTCCAGGTTCCTGTTCCAGGCGCTCGGGGAAGGTGCTCCCGGGAATAATCCCGGTCGGAGGCACCCTGTGGATTTAGCTCCTATTTTCCCTGGGTTTTGCCACCATTTGGGAATTTGGTTCCAACGAGGAGGATTTTTTAGATCAAGCTGAAGGGAGAGGCCGAGGCTGTTCCCTGGGATGTGCCGGATCCCCGGGAGCGCTGTGCCGGAGGGCGGCGGGGCCGGATGATCCGGTTTGGGATGTGCCGAGACCGGAGCGGGGCCAGCACTGAACTTCCCAACTGCCCGACCTCCAGAGCCGCTGGATACCCCGGGATTGGAATAATTCCTGCTCTTTGCCACGGATTTTTGGATGGAATCGAGAGCTCTCCCTTGGCTTTCCAAGTGCTCTGGAAATTCCTGGTGGATCCTTCCCTTCCCCCTCCAGCCGAAGGGCCCCATTCAATACCGAATCCGAAGCTTAATTTAAATTTTATTGGATCTGGCTGAGCCTGGAAAACCTCTGGAGCGGATTAAATAGTGGTGGGCCCCATTCCTGGTAACGGCACTTTGGATTTGTTTGGAATACTGGAGGGGAGGGCATTGGGAGCCCTTGGGAGACCCTCGAGTCGTGTCCGTGCGAGCGGGGCCTCATCCGTGGGCTGCTCCCAAAATCCCGCTGGCTGCTTCCCGTTSGGATGTGTGTGGTGTTCCCGTCAGGATGCATGCAGTGTTCCCATGGTTTTGTTGGCCAAGGCCTTGGTTTTCCTCCTGGTTTTCCCTCTGCATCCCAGGATGGTGTTTCCTTGTCCAGCTCTGCGCAAAGCCGGAATGTCACTGGGATACTGGGATGTTGGGGGATTTGAGGATGCTCGGGACTGCTGGGATGCTGGGGGATGTGCGGATGCTCTGGGATTTGGGAATGCTGGGGATTGGGATCGTTGCATGGCCCTGGCGATGGAGCAGGAATTCTCCACGTTGGTCAGGGACACTCAAACCTCCGTTGGTGTTGGGACTGGGGGTCTCTGGAATTCCCGTGAGATCCTTCCATCCCATGGAGAGGACGAGCAGGAGATTGGTGATCCAGGACATCCTGGATCTCCCGGGCTGGTCCCGGCTGTGCCGGCTCCGTGCTCAGCTCAGGTGTCCGTGAGGAGTTTGTTATTCCCGGCAGGGATTATCCTGTGGGATGATGATCCCGTGGACCTCTCCTTCTCCCTCCTCCTTCTCCTCCTCCTCGTCTCTGATTCCCGGGAGCAGCCATGAGCCCGTTCCTGGCCGTGCTCCCGGGATCCTGGCGCGTTCCCAGCGGCTCCAGCCGCAGCGCTGGGCGCGGCTCCGAGCGCTCCCGGGGTGTCTGGAACATCCCTGCTCCCGATTTCCCCCGGGGTCACTCCTGCGGGACGGGGGCGGGAGCGGCTCCCGCGGCCTGTCCGGGCTTGCTGGGCTAAATTTGGGAGACGTGCGGAGAGACGGGATGAGCAGGTAGGAAGGAGCCCCAGGTGCTCACCTGGAGGCTCCGTCCGGCTTTTTTTCGGGTCGTATTTGGAATTTCCATCGGTTTTCCTGCTGCCYTCCCCCCTCTCCTGGTGTCTCCGGTGAAAGCCGAACTCGTGTGCTGGCCGTAGGGATGTGTCGTTCCAGGGATTTACACCTGAGCCAGAACCTTTTCCTGGCAGAAGTTTGGCTCGGGGAAGCTTTATCCCGGGAATGACTCGGAGCCGGGTTCGGGCGGGTGCGGAGCAGCTCCGGGTGCCTGAGATCCAGACGTTTTGGCTGCTCGGAGCACGGACACTTTGTATTCCCTGCGGAGCAAAAAGGGTTCCCGGTGTTCCCGAGCCAGCCACATGGAATTCCCAGCTATTCCCCAGGTGTTTGTCCCGGTCCCCGGCCCCGCTCCGCAGGGAAGGACCTCGCCCAGCTGGTTTGCAGGTGGAGCTCCCGTGGCTCTTTGTTGTTGGATCTGGTTCCTTATCAGCCTGGGAGCGGGATTGGGATGGGGTTGGGATGGGCTCCAGGCTTGGGATGGGGTTGGGATGGGCTCTGCGGCTCCTGCCTGTTTTCCACAGGGCATTCCTGCACCTGGAGCCAAGCTGGGGGAGCCGCAGACGTGGGAGGGCGGGGATGGACCTGCCCGCGCCTCCATCCTCGGAGCTGCCGAGCATTCCTGCCTGGAAAACCGCGTGGTGGGGGATTTCCTGGCATTCCGAGGGGGTTCATCCTGGCTCCCCTTCCTCGCCACATCGCATCCATGGGGCTTTAATCCCGAAGGAGGGGTTGTGCTGCCRTTCGCAAGGATTTCATGGCCTTTCTGGGGGGAAAAATCCTGACCTGGTTTGGGATCGGGGAGGTTGGAGCTTTGTGAGGAGATCGGAGCTCTCCGAGGGATCGGAGCTCTGTGAGATTGGGGCTCTCCAAGGAGGTTGGAGCTTTCCAAGGGGTTGGAGCTCCGTGAGATCACAACTTTCCAAGGAGATTGGAGCTTTCCAAGGGGTCGGTGCTCTCCAGGGAGGTTGGAGCTTTCCGAGGGGTCAGAGCTCTGCGAGATCGGGGCTTTCCAAGGGATTGGAGCTCTGTGATATTGGAGCTCTCCAAGGAGGTTGGAGCTTTCCAAGGGGTCGRTGCTCTCCAAGAAGGTTGGAGCTTTCCAAGGGGTCAGAGCTCTGTGAGGTTGGAGCTTTCCAAGGGGTCAGAGCTCTSTGAGATCAGGGTATTCCAAGGGGGTAGAGCTCCATGATATCAGAGCTCTCCAAGAACCTCGGAGAGCTTTCCCAGGGGTCGGAGCTCCGTGTGGATGCTGGAGCTCCCCGAGGACGCCGGCGCCGAGCTCGGAGGGGACCCGGAGGAGACTCCCCRCGACCCTCGGCCCCTATCCGCGGCCTTTTCCCGCAGGATGGACCGGATGACGGAGGACGCGCTGCGCCTGAACCTGCTCAAGCGGAGCCTGGAGCCGCCCGAGGAGCGCGAGGACGTCCTGGCCAAGAGGCTCAAGATGGAAGGGCACGAGGCCATGGAGCGGCTGAAGATGCTGGCRCTGCTCAAGCGCAAGGACCTGGCGGGGCTGGAGGTGCCCCACGAGCTCCCGGCCAAGCCGGAYGGGATCAAGGGATACGAGGAGAAGCTCAACGGGAGCCTGCGGCCCCACGGGGACGGGCGGAGCGGGGCCCGGCCCGGCAAGGAGAACATCAACGACGAGCCCGTGGATATGAGCGCCAGGAGGAGGTGGGTGCCGGGAATCGCGGGAGAAGCCGGGGAGGGAATTCGGTGGGATTGGGGGGGAAGGGTCCCGGAGAGCCGCTCGAGGTGGTGCCGAGAGCTGGGGAGGGAGTTGGGAATGGTGGGAGGAGGGGGAACGGCTTCCCAAGGGAGGGCGGCTGGGATGCTGGGAAGGGATCGAGAAGGAATTCTTCCCTGTGAGGGTGGAGAGGTGCTGGCACAAGTTATCCAGGGATTTGTGGATTTCTCAGCCCTGGAAGTGTCCAAGGCCGGGGTGGATGGGGCTTGGAGTGACCTGGGATAGTGGGAGGAGTCCCTGAAGGCCTCCTGCTCCGAGTGTGGGGTCATGGGCTGCATCTTCAGCGGAATTCCTGGGATACTGTGCAAGGTGAGGGAACCCAGCATCAGACACAGACACTTGGATCAGGAAATCAGCCCTGGAAGGAGGTGGGAATATTCCACTCTGAGTTTTGAAATCGTTCGGAAGTGAGACTGGGAACGTCTCATTTTCCTGGATTTTCCTTGGGATGTGCTCCACGTGTCCTCACCTCTGCCTGCCTCCCTCGCCGTGGCTCCTCTTCCAGTGGTTCTGTCGGAATTCTGCTCTTCCTTGGACAGAGGAAATCAGTGATCCAGCCACACTCATTGATTCCTCATGGATGAGTCTCTTTTCCCTGTTGGTTTTGGAATTTGGCTTTGCCTTATTCCCCTGATGGAATGTAAATAATCCAGCCTGGATGTATCCGGATGCTCCTGCAAAATTATCGCCAGGAGCCGTAAGGACATTCTGCGTCCAGGAAAATCCTGCCCAGGATCCGGTGYTGGGTTGTTCCAGATGTGCCAGCCTGCTTTGGAACACCTGGGATGCAGCTTGGTTTGCTTGGATGGGCTCCGCTGGCTCCATCTCCATGGGATGTTCTGGAATGTCTCTGCTGGAGAAGGGGCAGCTCCACGCCCTGAGGCTTCAGAATATCCACAGAAACAGCTGGAATTTTGGGAGATGAAGGCAATTCCCGCTCCGAGCATCCTCTCGCCCTTGGAGCAGCCAAACCCAGGAGCTGGGATTTGACTCCGTGCTCCCTCCTGGGTGTGAAGAGCTAAAGTTTGGGATAAGATATTCCATGATCTCCCCTCACTCCAAGGACCTTCCAGGGAGCCAGAGGTGCCTCTGTGGCTCCGAGCCCGCCGTTCCCACTGCTCCACACTGGATTATCCCACAGTTTTCCAAGGCTCTCCAGCAGCAGGACATGAAATCCAGGATAGCAAAGGCTTTTCCTTGGTGTCTCCTTCCCCAGGATGATCCCACCTGGATCCTGCTGGATTCCACCATTAATTTTTGGTTTATTTCTTTTTCCTGCTGCTCCTTTTGTATCCCGATTCCACTCACAGATCAGTTGGATATTTATTCAGGTTTTCCTTTATGGAATGAGTTTTTCCAGTAGATTTGGGTTGGGATAGGCTTGGAATGATGCCCTTAATGGGGGGATTTGAGTCCTTCTCCACCACAGTGAGGATGAGCAATTCCAGGCTGGAGTATCCCTGCCATTCCCTCACGTCCCAGCACCGGGATACTCTCCTCATTCCCACCTCATTCCCAGGTGGGATTTGCATCCCGTTTGCTCTCCTGGAGAGAGACATGGAGGGAAAAGGGGTTGCTTTTGAGGGAATCCTTCCCTCCCCGTGTCCATGGCGGCCGTGCCACGCTCCGCTCCGGATCCGTGCTGGAATGGGGGGGATCCTGCTCCCGAAATCCACAGTCCTGGCTCAGTGGGGCTCCCGAAATCCCGCATTCCTGGCTCAGTGAGATTCCTTTTCCCCCGCAGTGACCAGGACCGGGGCCGCTTGACCCCATCCCCGGACATCATCGTCCTGTCGGACAACGAGGCCTCCAGCCCCCGCTCCAGCTCCCGCATGGAAGAGCGGCTCAAGGCGGCCAACCTGGAAATGTTCAAGGTGAGGGAATGGGAATTCTGGCCCGGGAATGGGAATTCTGGCCCAGGAAAGCCGCAGCTAGGGGGGAAGTGAAAGATTTGGGGCGTTTCTGAGCAAATTCCAGGTGCAACTCCCCAGTTGTTGCACCCGTGGTCGGAATTCCTGCTTGGATTCGGCTTCCTCCCGCTCCCTTCCTCCCGTTTTGCCCGGTGTCTGGCGTTTTCCAGGGAAAAAGCCTGGAGGAGCGGCAGCAGCTGATCAAGCAGCTCCGGGACGAGCTGCGGCTGGAGGAGGCCCGGCTGGTGCTCCTGAAAAAGCTGCGGCAGAGCCAACTCCAGAAGGAAAACGTGGTCCAGAAGGTGAGGGATGGGGATGGGCGGGATAACGGGAAGGGCTCGGCCTCTCCCAGGAGCGGACATGGAGCTTCCCACTGCTCCATGTCTGGGATTCCCTCAGCAAACCCCCCGAGCTGGTGACCTGAGGCCAGCTGGGAAGACAAATCCATGGCTCTGGCCCTGGATTCCCGCTCCAAGCGCTGATCCCGGCTCTCCTTCCCGTCCCTCCCAGACTCCYGTTGTCCAGAACGCAGCATCCATTGTCCAGCCGTCTCCCGCCCACGTGGGACAGCAGGGCCTGTCCAAGATTCCCTCCCGGCCTGGAGCTCAGGGGGTGGAGCCGCAGAATTTAAGGACATTACAGGTGAGCATTCCCATTTTTCCTGGAGAACACTGACTTTGCTGGATGCACACACAACAGAGGTGCTTTTTTCCAAGAATTCTGGCAGCCTGGGAGGTGGAGTTTGGGGTTGTCCTGTGCGGGGTCAGGAATTAGAGTCAGTGATCCTTGTGGATCTGGATATCCCATGATTCTGTGAATATCCAGTGTCCCAGCTGGGATGGGATGGGATGGGATGAGGATGGTGGGAATTTCCCAATGCCTGTAGCCTTCCTGCTTTTCACTGCACCGGAAGCAATGGCTTTTGCTCCATGGATTCCTGCCCCTTTCCTTGCCTCTGGAGCAATTCCAGCTTCTCCATGGGAAATAGGGGTGTGTCAGCTCGAGCCGACGAATGGGCCACGATCCTTTAAAATCCAGGACAATTTGGGGAAAAGCAAAGGATTTGGGGCATTTTGGAATCTGGATAAGCGGGAATTCCACGGATCAGGGAATTCCAGCTCCAAGTTTGCCTCAGATCCATTGGTTTCATATTGCTGTGTTACGGGGCTCCGGGAGCGTTCGGGACGGTCGGGGTCACGCCGCGCCCGTCCCGGAGCCGCCGCCGCGGTTCCCGGGAGCGCTCCACGACCCCACGCGGATGTTCCGGCAGGGACACAGCGTGATCCGCTCGGCCGCCAGCTCGGCCCTGCCCCACATGTTGATGTCCCAGCGCGTGATCGCCCCCAGCCCCGCCCAGCTGCAGGGCCAGCGCGGGCCCCAGAAAGCCGGCCTGGTGCGCAGCTCCACGCCCGGCATGAGCCCCGCCATCAACTACCAGCCGGTGAGCGCCGGGGAACCGGGGGCACTGGGGGAACTGGGAGCGCTGGGAACACTGGAGGGAACTGGGAGCACTGGGGGGAACTGGGTTGGGCTGGGGAGCACTGAGTTGGATTGATTGGGCGCTGGATTGTATTGGTTTGGTGCTCATTGGGCAATGGTGGGCCATTGGTTTATATTGCTTGGGCACTGGTTTGGGCTGGCTGGGTACCGGTTTGGTGCTCATTTGCACTGGTTTGTGCTGGTTGGCTGCTGGTGGGTCACCGGTTTGCACTGATTTGTACCGGTTTGTACTGGTTTGCACTGGTCTGTCCTGGTTTGTACTGGTTTTGGTCCTGCTTGGGCACTGGTTTGGTGCTGGTTGAGCACTGGTTCATCCCGGACTCCCAACGTACCTCCTCTCCCCAATCCCCAGGGTTCTGTACTGGTTTGCACTGGTCTGTCCTGGTTTGTACTGGTTTTGGTCCTGCTTGGGCACTGGTTTGGTGCTGGTTGAGCACTGGTTCATCCCGGACTCCCAACGTACCTCCTCTCCCCAATCCCCAGGGTTCCCCGCGCCCTGCGTCCCCTCCGCCCAATCCCGGTGCTGCGGGGGCTCCCGGTGCCCAGCTCTCCCCCCTCCCACATCCGCGCCCTCATCCCCATGTCCCTTCCCAGCAATCCGGCTCCTCGGTGCCGTGCCAGCGCTCGTCGTCCTCCGCCATCTACATGAACCTCGCGTCCCACATCCAGCCGGGCTCCGTCACCCGCGTGTCCTCCCCGCTCCCCAGCCCCAGCGCTCTCTCCGACGCCGCCAATTCCCAGGCCGCCGCCAAGCTGGCGCTCCGGAAGCAGCTGGAAAAGACGCTCCTGGAGATTCCGCCGCCGAAGCCGCCGGCGCCGCTGCTGCACTTCCTGCCCAGCGCGGCCAACAGCGAGTTCATCTACATGGTGGGGCTGGAGGAGGTGGTGCAGAGCGTCATCGACAGCCAAGGTCAGCACCCCTTCCCGGGGACGTTCCCAGCGGGAAAACGGAGCTCTGGGAGGAATTGCGGGAGGTTCAGCCCTGATTTCGGGGA
Organism: Amblyornis subalaris; assembly: GCA_018881555.1. Taxonomy (NCBI): domain Eukaryota; kingdom Metazoa; phylum Chordata; class Aves; order Passeriformes; family Ptilonorhynchidae; genus Amblyornis; species Amblyornis subalaris. The sequence goes on from JACAXG010000212.1 coordinate 404,465, forward strand.
TTTCGGGCTGAAATTGTGGGTTTCGGGCCAAACCGGGGGGATTTGAGGGCTCTCGGAAGGGTTTTAGAAGGAGTTGGTGGGTGTTGGGGGAAAATTGTGGAGTTCTGGGGTGGGTTTGAAGGGTTTTAAATGATTTGAAGGGTTTTAGACTGAATTTGCAGGATTTCAGATCAAATTTGCAGGATTTCAGCTGATTTGAAAGATTTCAGACCAGATTTTCATGATTTCAGCCCAATTTTTTGTGATTTCAGTCCAATTTTGAGGCTTTCAGCCCTAAAATTTTCGGATTTCAGCTGATTTGCGTGATTTCAGCCCCAATTTTCACGATTCCAGCTGATTTTCAGGATTTCCACTGATACACAGGATTTCAGCCCCAATTTCCAGTATTTCAGCCCCAATTTTCAGGATTTCAGCTCTATTTCCACACTTCAACCCCCAAATTCCAGCTTTTCATCCCTGGTTTCCGGTCTTCCAGCCCTGTTCTTATCCCCATTCCGCCGCTCCCATCACCATTGCCTTGTTCCGTTCCCGGTGCTTTTCTCCCAACCCACCAGCCTCTTAGTCTGGGAATTCCTGTCCCTGTGGGTTGGATCCCGAGCCCAGCTGTGTTTTGCAGGGAAGAGCGCGCCGGCGGTGCCGCGCGTGGAGCCGTTCGTGTGCGCGCAGTGCCGCACGGATTTCACTCCGCACTGGAAGCAGGAGAAGGGCGGGAGGATCCTGTGCGAGCAGTGCCAGACCTCCAACCAGAAGAAGGCGCTCAAGGCCGAGCACACGAATCGCCTCAAGAACGCCTTCGTCAAGGCCCTGCAGCAGGAGCAGGTCGGGATCCTTCCCGCGTGGAACGCCCCGGCCCGGCCCCGGGGATCCGGGGCAGCCCAGCCAGGCCCGCTCCGATCGGCACAGCCCATCCCAGACCATCCCAGATCACTCGGCTCATCCCAGCATGCTCATCCCATCCCATCCCATCCCATCCCATCCCCAACCACTGATTCCATCCTAAACCACTCATCCCATCTCAAACCATTCATCCCATCCCATCCTATCCCATCCCAAACCACTCTTCTAATCCCATACCCCTTCCTCTATCCCTTCATATCCCATCCCATCCCATCCTGCTAGCTCCATCCCATTGCACTCTCCCCATCCCATCTCATCCCATTCAAGCTGTCCCATCCCACTCGTTCCATCCCGTTTCTGTTTGCATCCCACCCCACCCCATTCACCCCATCCCACATCTCCATCCCCGTTTTCCTTGGCCATGAGCCTGGAGTTTGGCTGCTCCGTGGGGAATCCCAGCTCAGCACCTGGCGCTTCCAACAGCAAAGGGTGTGGAATGTCTGGAGATTCCAGAGCACCCCACTCCCTTTGTGCAGTTCCCCCCTGGATTTCCCTCAGGGCAGGCTGGGCACAGCTTCCCCCCCCTCCTTCCTGGTTTTCCCTCCCTGGAACGCACGGGAAGCTGCTTATCCCTGTTTTTCCCTCGGGAAGCCGCTTATCCACGTGTCGGCCTGTTTGTGGGAGAGGGATTTGCTGCATTCCCGGGATAAATCGGGGCTGGGGGGAAACAATCCGGAATCACCGAGTCTGAGGCGTAAAAACCCCTCGATCCGAGCTGGAATCCGGGTGGTGGGATCGGGATGTGCTGGGAAGGGAGAGGAGTCCCGGGGGTTCTCCGCGGGGAGCGCGTTCCCACGGGAACTGAGCGGGAATTCCCGGCGCAGGAGATCGAGCAGCGGCTGCAGCAGCAGGCGGCCCTGTCCCCCACGGCCGCGCCCGCCGTGCCCAGCGTCGGGAAGCAGGACGGGATCCTCCGGCACCACACGCTCCGGCAGGTGGGAACGGGGGCGCGGGCTGGGATAGAGTGAGCGGGGTGGGACGGGATGAGCGGGATGGGATGGGGAGAACGCGATGGGATGGAACGAGATGGGATGGGTCGAGTGGGATGGGGTCACGGGGATGGGATGGCCACGCTTCCACTTCCCGCCTTCCCGACGCTCCCAATCCCTCCCCCCGTGTCCGTGTCCCGCAGGCCCCGCAGCCCCAGAGCAGCCTCCAGCGCGGAATTCCCACCTCCGCCCGCTCCATGCTCTCCAACTTCGCCCAGGCCCCCCAGCTCTCCGTGGCGGGAGGGCTCCTCGGAATGCCAGGTACGGGAATGCCTGCTCCGGCGGGACGGGGTGGGGTGGGGTGGGATGAGTAGGGTGGGGATGGGATGGGGACAGTGGAATGGGGTGGGGTGGGGTGGGTTGGGATGGGATGAGTGGGACTGGTTGGGGAGAGTGGGATGGGATGGGATAGGATAGGATGGGATGGGATGGGATAGGATAGGATACGATACAATATGATATGATAGGATGAGATAGGATATGATAGCGCCAGTGAGATGGGATGGGATCAGCAGAATGGGATGAGATGGGATGGGATGGAGTGAAGGGGATGGGATAGCATGGGATTAACAGGTTGGGATAGCATGGGGTTAGCAGGATGGGATGGGATGGGATCAGCAGGATGGGCCAGGCCAGGCCGTGCCCCTTGGCTTCCCGGCAAGATTTGGGAATTCCCCCTGGCGCCAGCCCCGTCCCGGCCCTTCCCTCCCCGTGTCGCTCCGGGGGTGTCCGGGGGGTGGGAAGGGCGGGATCCCGGGGCGGTGCCGGAGGATCCGTGCTTTCCCCAGGAGTGAACATCGCCTACCTGAACGCCGGCATCGGGGGCCACAAAGCGTCCAGCCTGGCGGACCGGCAGCGGGAATACCTGCTGGATATGATCCCGCCCCGCTCCATATCCCAGTCCATCAGCGGACAGAAATAGCCCCGGCTGCCCCCGCCCCCGCAGCAGCGCCGCGCCGGGCCGGGCCGGGCCGTACTGGTCCGGACTGGTCCGTACTGGGCCGTGCCGGCGCCTCCGCTCCCGGGGAGAACAGACGACGAGAAACCAAGAAAAACAAACAGAGAAACAAAAAAAAAAACCTGGAAAAACAAACAAACAGACAAAAGAAACATTTCAAACGGCGACCTGTCCTGTTCCCAGCCCGAAATTCCTTTGGTTTTCCAGGCGGGGAGTCGCTCCCTGCGGCCGGAGCAGCTCCGGCCCCGACGCTCGTTTTGTAACGCCGACGCTTTTTCCTTGTGTTGTGGGTTGTTTTTTGCCCCTTTTTTCCTTATTTTTCCCCCCTTCCTTCGCTCCATGGATGGTTAAAGCTTTTTTATCCCTTTTCCAGAGACTTTGGCAGGGGCACCTTCCCGAATTCCCGTGCCCCGTGGGGAGATATTTGGGGCAGCCTGTGCTGATTCCGGGGGGAATCGGGGATGCCCGGGGGGCCAAATCCCCTTCGGATCCGATCCCGGGGATCCACAACCCCCCTGGCTCCGATCCCGGGGTGCCGCCTCCCCTTTGGCTCTGATCCCAGGGGGTCACAGCCCCCTCGGCTCCGCAGGAGGATCCAGGAGACGCCGATCCCGATCCCGGGGCTCCAATCCCGGGGGTCCCTGTGGGTCACCGGAGCCTGGAGCCACCAGACCCCCCCAGGTGGCAGCCCGGGGTGGCCCAGGTGTCCCTGTCCCCGCGGGGGCTCCGGAGCGGACGGCGGAGCCAAGGCGCGGCCTGGGGCGGGTGAGTGTCCCCAGAGTGGCCCCGGAGTGTCCCCAGTCCTGTCCCCAAATCTGTCCCCGATCCCATCCCCAGTCCTGTCCCCACTCCCTGCATGCTCCGGAGCCGCGCTCGCCCCGGCACCTCTGAGACCTGGGGGTGGCACCGCGGTCACCTCTGTCCCCTGTGGGGTCACTGGTGCCACCTCTGTCCCCTGGGGGCGGGGAGGATCCCCGTGTGGCACCGGAGCCTCTGCTGTCCCCCGGGGGTCTCTGGTGTCCCCTCTGTCCCCGGGGGTGGCACTGGGGGGTCTCGGTGTCCCCTGGGGGTGTCGGGGACAACCCAAAGCAAGAAAATGAGCCGAGAAAAACGCTCGATTTGCACTTCAGCCTTCCCCACCTTCCCGCCCTTCCCCTTCCTGCTCTTCCTCCTCCCTTTCTCCCCTTCCCCTTTCTTCCCATTCTTCTCTCTCCTCCTCCTGCTCTTCTTCCTCCTTTTCCTCTTCCTTTCCTCATTCCTTCCCCCATCCCCATTTTTTTATGGTTTCAGTGAATTTTTTAAGTTTTTCCTTTACTGATCCCCGTTTTTCCCTGACTTTGCCCCTTTCCCGACRTTCCCGTTTCTCTCGTGCAATTCCCAAGCGCGCCCTCTCTCCCGAATTGGGGGGGGGGCCCAAATCCCCCCTAAACTGGGGGGAACCAACCCCAAAATCAGAGGGGGGGGACCTCAACCCACCCCTRAATTGGAGGAGGGAGACCCCCACCCCTAAATTGGGACCCTCCACCCTAAAACAAGGGGAAACCCCGACCCCTGAACTGAGGGGGGACCCCACCCACCCGTAAATCCATTGGGGATTCCCCCCCAGCCCCCTCCCCAAATTCAATGAGCACTTACCCGGGGGGGGGGGKTGGACACCCCAAATTCCCCCCCGGGGCCCCAGAGTAACGGTGGGGTTTGTTTTCGTTTGGGGTGGGGGGGCGTTAGTGGGGTTTTCTGTCCAGAAATGGGTCATTGTGGGCTGTTTCTGTTGGGTTTGACCTTTTTCAGCTGCCCCCCCCTTTCCTCCCCCCTTTTCCCCTTTTAACTCCCCCTTTCCCCCCCTAAAATCCCAATCCCAAAATCCCCCCTTCCCCCCTCCCCTAAAATCCCCTTTTCTGACCCCGGGAGCACTTTGACAAATCGGGTTTTTGGGGCTAAAACCTGAATTTTTGGSTTATTTTCGGGGTTTATTTTGCTTTGGGGGGGTCATTCCCCCTCCACCCCCCCCCAAGTGCCACTGTCCCCCCCCCAGGGCTGAGTTTTAATGATGAAATGAATTAAAAACCCCTAGAAAAGGGGGGGGTTACCCATAAAAAATGGAGAAAACCAGGAAAAAATCCCAGACCCAAGTGCAATAGGGGGGGGGCCCGGGGGGCCGAATTCTTGGTGCTATAAATGAAATTCGGGGGGGGGACACCCCTGTCACCCCCTCCTTGGGGGGTCTCAGCCCCGGGGGCTGCGGGCAGTTCCCCCCCCCCCCCCAAAAATGATCCTGGGCAGTTCCGCCCTCCCCAAAATAATCCCAAACCCCTTCCCGGGGTCCTGGGCAGTTCCCCCCTCCCCAAAAAACGATCCTGGGCAGTTCCCCCCTCCCAAATAAAAAGTACTCCAAACCCCTTCGGGGGGTCCTGGGCAGTTCCCACCCCCCAAAATTGACCCCCCCAACCCCAAAAGTGACCCCAAACCCATTCCCGGGGGGAGGGAACAACAATTCCCCCCCAGAATTGACCCCCCCATCCCGAAAACGACCCCAAAGCCCTTCCCGGGCTCCCAGGCAATTCCCTCGCCCCCCCCACAAAATGCCCCCAACCCCATTCCCGGAATCCCGGGGGGGGATTGGATCCATGTCCTCCCCCTCTGCTCCAGCACAGGTTTATCCCTATTTTTATTATTATTGTTATTATTATTATTATTATTTTTGGCTTGCCCCCCCCCCCCCCCCCCCCCCCCCCGCCGCCCCCAGGGCTGTGATATCCCATGAAATTCCCTTTTTTTATTCCCCCCCCCGGCTCCAAACTTAAGGATTTTTCCCGCTTTTTTTCCGGCTAGGGGTAGATCCGCTTGTGAAAATGCTTTTTTGGGGTTTCTTTTTCTGGGGGAGGGGGGGGTTTTTTTGGTTCCTCCAAAGGCATATCCCATTCCCATCCCGAATTCCCGCCCGAATTCCCGATCCCACCCCGTTTGCTTCCGCTCTCGCTGCCGATATAACCAGGACTCATCCGTGTATATAAAACTGAGCTGTTTCTTGACACATTAAAAGGCAAAAAAAGACAAAAAAAGGTTCCAAAAAAAAAAAAACAAAAACCCACAAAAAAAAAAAATAAAAAGAAACCTGTACATTGTGTAGAGAAAAAAACAAACAAAAAAAAACAAAAAAAAAAAAAAAGAAAAAAAAAAAAATCATGGAAAACCGGCGAAACTTCCCGGGAATGGGCCGGGAAGGACGGGCCGGGTGTTGTGGAAGTGTCACGTCCGTGTCGTGTGACCTCGTGTGTGTGACATGAACCGTGCAAGGAGGGGGGGCCGGGGGGGGCGGGGGGGTGCTGGGGAATCCGGGATTGGGAAATCCGGGACGATTCGGGATCCCCCCGGCCCCGGCGCTGCCCCGGCGCCACTTCCCGAAATTCTGTGCCTTTCACACGGGGCGGCACCGGGACCCCCGGGGGGGGAGGGGGGGCCGGGGGGGCCGAATTCCCTGTTCCTGTATTTGCACTGTTTTTATTCTGGATTGGCTTCCCGACAATACACGGCTCCAACAACCCCGGCTGCGCCTCTTCCTCCGTCCCCGGATCCCCGGGAGCGCCGGGATGGGCGGGGGGAAACTCGGGATGGGGCGGCGGGGGGGGAAGGCTGGGAGGGGGTGGCCCGAAATTCCAGRATTTCAGCCCAGTTTGTGGGATTTCAGCCCCAGTTTTTCAGGATCTCAGCTCCAATTTTCAGGATTTTAGACGCAAGTTTTTGATTTTCCACCCGACTGCAGGAATTTTGGTAAAATGTCCAGGATTTTGGCCCAATTTGCTGGGTTTCACAACAAATTTTCAGCACTTTAGACCGAATTTCCAGGATTTCAGCCCAAAATTGGGGGATTTAGGTCCCAATTCTGAGGATTTTAGGCCCAGTTTCCATATTTCAGGCCCAGTGTGGAATTTTGATCCCAATTTGCAGCATTTCAGTCCTCAGGTTCTGGATTCAGGCCAAAATATGAGGATTCCGGTACCAGTTTGTGGGATTTCAGCCCCAATTTGCAGGATTTAGCTCCAATTTCTGGATTCAGGCCAAAATTAGCGATTTTAAATCCCAGATTCCCGGATCTCAGCCCCCTTTGCAGGATTTAAACTCCCATTTCCGGCTTTCAGGCCAAATTTTGGGGATTTTGGCCCCCGATTGGTGGGATTTGGTCCCAATTTGTGGGATTTGGTCCCAGTTTGGATGATTGCAGCCCCAATTTGTGAGATTTTAGACCCAAGTTCTGGCTTGGGGCGGGGGGGAGGGGTGGAAATGGGGCTCTTTGCACAAATTTAAGGGGTTTTCCCCCTTTTCCCCCTCTTCCATCGGGTTGGAGATCAGGGCCGACGGCAAAGGAGGGGGGGCGAGGACCCCTCACTTTTTGGAGAAAGGCTTAAAAATAAAAAGAATTAAAACTTCAGCCCTTTGTAAGAATTATTTAATTAAGAAATGAATCGTTTGTTGGGGGGGTTAAATTGCGGGGGGGACCCTCCCAAAGGCCCCCAGGATTGGGGACAGTGGCTTTGGTGTCCCTGTCCCCAATTTGGGAGTGACCTCCCCCTAAAAAATCCGGAGCTGACAAGGACCAGATTTGCTACAAAAGAGTTTTATTTGCCAAAAAAAAGACCCCAAAATGAGGATTTTTTGTGTACAAAGAACCCCCGGGAGGGGGGAGGCACCGGCGGCCGGAGGGGGGGACAGGGAGGGACGTGGGGAGGCACTTGGGGACATCGGAGGGGGGACATGGGGGGGCGGGATGGACACGGGGACCCCTGGAATGGACATGGGGATCCCTCAGGACACACGTGGGGACCCCCGGGATGGAGACAGGGATGGCAGGAAGGACGTGGGGACCCCGGGATGGATTTGGGGACCCCCGGGATGGACACGGGGTACTCAGGGATGGCAGGATGGACACGGGGACCCCTAGGACACACGTGAGGACCCCCAGGACAGATGTGGGGGATCCAGGGTGGATGGGATGGACACGTGGACCCCCCCAGGACAGGGTGGGGCTCACAGGGGTGTCAGGATGGATTTGGGGACCTCCCAGAATGGACATGGAGCCCCCCAGGATGGACACAGAGGACCCCCAGGACACACAGGGGGACCCCAGGGACGGACACGGGGACCCTCCAGGACGGACATGGAGTACCTGGGGATGGCAGGAAGGACATGGAGTCCCCCGGGATGGACACGGGAGCCCCCAGGTCACGCGTGGGGAGCCTCGGACGGACACGGAGCCCCCGCGGCTGGGACGGACACGGAGCGCCCTGGGACCCCCGGGCTTTGGGGACACCCCCGGGCTTTGGGGACCCCCGGGCAGGGTTAGATGCGGATCCGCCCGTCCCGGAGCCGCTCCCAGCGCTCGGGATCCAGCGGCACGAAGGAGCGCGCGGCCTCGTCCAGCAGGAACAGCGGCTCCCGGACGCTGCCAGGGTCGCAGCCCTCCCGCGCCAGCCGCACCTTCTGCTGCTTGAACGTCTCCGTCATCTCCAGGCGCTCCTGGCGGGCAGGGGAGTGTTGGCGACCCCCGGGGCACCCCCTACCCGCCCCGGGCCCCCCCGGGCCCCCCGTTACCTGCAGGCGGAGGAAGCGCGGCCGCGCGTAGGGCGGGAGGAGCCGCTCCAGGTGCCGGTAGAGCGCGGAGCCGTCCAGGGCGCGGCCGGGCCGCAGCACCAGCGCGGCCATCCCGGCGCGGCCGTCGTGGCCTGGGGGCGAGGGGACGCTTGGGGGCACCGCGGGGCCGGCGGGTGGCCCGGGGGCGGCGCCGGGGGGGGCAGGGGCCGTACCTGGGACGGTGACGCCGTAAACGGTGGCTTCCTGCAGGGACTCGTGGGCAAGCAGCGCTTCGGCCACTTCCGTGGTGGCCACGTTCTCGCCTTTCCACCTGGGGGGGCACAGGGAGGAGCAGGATGGGGATGAGACCTCCCCCAAATGTTTAATGGGGATGAGTCTCCCCTAAACATTTAATGGGGCTGAGACTACCCCAAAATATTTAGTGGCGATGAGCATCCCTAAAATATTTAATGGGGATGAGAACCCCCTGATGTTTAATGGGGATGAGACCCCTGAAAACTTTAATAGGGCTAAGCCCCCCCAAATGTTTAATGGGGTTGGGTCCTCCCCAAAACATTTAATGGGGCTAAGCCCCCCCCGGCCATGCAGGGGTGGGGGTCTGGGGGTCCCGTGCTGTCCCTCTGGGGCAGGCAAGGGGCTGGGGGGTGTCCCCCCTCCCGGGGGGGCTCTGGCACCTGAAGGTGTCCCCGATGCGGTCGCGGAACCGCACGAACTCCTCCTCGTCCTGCTCCACCAGGTCGCCGGTGTTGAAGAACTCGTCCCCCTCGGCGAAGACGTCCCGGAGCAGCTTCTGCTCCGACAGCTCCCGGCTGCCGGCGTAGCCCAGGAAGGGCGTCCGGGGGGTCACCGGGGCGATCAGCAGCCCCGTCTCACCTGCGGGGACGGGGCCGGTGACGGGGACACCCCGGGGACGCCCCGGAGCCGCCCCGAGCCCTCTCCTCACCCGCGCGGGCGCGGATGCAGCGTCCGGCCTCGTCCCGCTCCGGCGCTCCGGCCGCGACGTCGTAACGAACGACCTCGAAGGGCGAGAAGAGCTGGGGAGAGGGGCCGGGCGGGGGTCAGCGCCCAGGGCACGGCGGTTTGGGAGTGTCCGGGGGCGCGGCCCCCCCCACCCCGGCCCCCCGCACCTTGTAGATGGAGCTGCAGCGCCCCACGGCCCCGGGGGTCCCGGTGTAGTTGAAGAGGGTGACGTTGCCCTCGGACATTCCGTAGGTCTCCACRATCCGGATGGGCCCGAAGCGCTGCTGGAAGCTCCTCCAGACGTCGGGGCGGAGGCCGCTGCCCACCGCCAGCCTCAACCCGTGCTGCCGCTCCCCGGGGCGCTGCGGGGCCACCGTCAGCTCCGGGGGTGCCCCCCGCGCCCCCCCGGTCCCAGCCCCCCCGCCCTGACCTGGGGCTGGTTCACCAGGTACCGGCACAGCTCGCCGATGTACTGGAACACGGTGACGCCCTCGGCGCGACAATCGTCCCAGAACTGGCTGGCTGAGAACTTCTCCTTCAGCACGCACGTGGCCCCTGTGGGACGGAGATGGGGATCAGCTCCCTGTAACATTCCCGGCTGGATCCCTGGCCCCGTCCCCGCTTACCGATGCCCAGGCAGCCGAGGACGCCCAGGAGGGACCCGGCCATGTGGTAGAGGGGCAGCGCCAGGTACACGACGTCCCGGCTGGAGGCTCCCACCAGCTCGTAGAAGCTCAGGCACATGACGGACTTGAGGTGGGACACGCGGGCGGCCTTGGGGAGCCCTGCGAGGGGAAAACAGCGTCGAGCCCCCCCGAGCTCGCCCGGAGCCCTCCGTGTTCGCCCAGAGCCCCCCGGCCCCACCGGTGGTGCCCGAGGTGAAGATGTACAGGCAGGTGTCGTTCATGTCCTCGGGCTCCCACACGTCCTCGGGCTCCAGCTCCTCGGAGGCCGCGTCCAGCAGCTCCTGCAGCGCCACGACCCCGGGCGGGTACGGCCCCGCTCCCAGCACCCACACGGCCACGCCGTCCTCCCGCAGGCTGGGCAGGAGCGGCTCCACCGACGCGAACAGGTCTGGGGGGACGGCGCCGTGTGGGGACCACCCTGCCGGCCCCGGCCCCCAGCATCCCACCCCCGTGCCCCGGGTACCGCCCACCGCCGGTCCCCCTCGTCCGCGGTCCCACCCCGCTCCTCGTCATCCCCCGGTCCCACCCCGGCTCCCGGTCTCGCATCCCCCGGCCCCGTATTCCCCGGCATCCCACGGCCCCCGTTGTCCCCCGGTATCCCTCCAGTCCGTGCTCCCTCTCATCCCCCGGTCCCCTCCCGTTTCCCCGCTGCCTTTCCCTCTCCATTCCCCGCTCCCCTCCCGTACCCCCAGCGCCTCCCCCGCCGGTATCCCCGTTATCTCCCGCTCCCCGGATGTTCCCCGCTCCCCTCCCGTCTCCCCCCCCGGTATCCCCGCCATCCCCCAGTCCCCCCCGGCCCTTTTCCCCCCGCACTCCCCGCTCCCCTCCCGTCTCCCCGCCGTCGCCACCGCTGTCCCCCCCGCTGTCCCCTCCCATCCCCCCGCCGCCGTCCCCCCCGCTCTCACCGTCGGCCACCAGCAGCGCCCTGGCCCCGCAGCCGCGCAGGCAGTGCCGGAGCCCCGCGGGGCGCAGCGCCGTGCCCAGGAAGGCCGGGCGGGCCCCGAGCGCCGCCAGCCCGAACCAGCCCCACACGAAGCGGGGCTCGTTGCCCACCAGCAGCCCCACGGCGTCCCCGGGCCGCGGCGGGGCCCGCAGCGCCCGCAGCGCGTTCGCCACCCGCGCCACGCTCCGCGCCGCCCGCGCCAGCGGCTCCGCGCCCGCCCGGGCCCGCAGGAACGGCCGCGCCGGGGCCGCCCGGGCCGCCCGCAGGAACCGCGAGGCCACGCAGCCCCCGGGCCCGGCCCGCGCCCGCCGGCGGCAGCGCAGCGCCCGCAGCGCGAACGCCAGGTCGGCCCAGAGGTGCGGCCGCAGGAGCCGCCGCAGCGCCAGCGCCCCCAGCCCCAGCGCCGCCCCCGCCGCCAGCGCCGCCGCGCCCGGCGCCCCCCCCGGGAGCAAGCCCAGCAGCCCCCCCAGAGCCCCCAGCAGCCCCCCCAGAGCCCCCAGCCCCAGCGCCCCCAGCGCCGCCGCCAGCGCC
>JACAXG010000212.1:423882-446094 GCA_018881555.1 Amblyornis subalaris
ACCTGTACCTGTACCCAGCACACACCTGTGCAGGTACCCAGGACACACCTGTATCTAGCCCAGCAGACCTGTCCCCATCCCAGCTCTGTCTCTCTACCATCCCACACCTGTCCCCATCCCATCCCACACCTGTCCCCATCCCATCCCATCCCATCCCATCCCATCCCATCCCACACCTGTCCCCACGCCGCGGGCGGGCGCGCTGACCTCGCTGTAGATGGAGGGCGTGAGGAAGCAGAGCAGGCGCACGTCGTCCTCCTGGCAGGCCTTCATGTCCATCATGAGGCAGGTGTGCAGCTCCCCGAGCTGCGTGGCCTGCGCGAACGACTCGTACAGCCCCATCCGGCCCAGCGCCGCCTTGCTGCGGGCACAGCGCACCTGGCACCGGGCACCYGGCACGCACCTGGAGCCTGGAGCGCACCTGGCACCTCKGGGGCACACCTGGGGCATGCACCTGGCGCCCCTGGCACACACCKGGCACAGCTGGAATGCCTGGCACACACCTAGGGCACACACCCGGCACCAGGCACACGCCTGGTGCAACCACCTGGCACAGCTGGCACACACCTGGTGAACACACCCCTGGCACAGCTGGCACGCCTGGCACACACCCGGGGCACACACCTGGCACAGCTGGAATGCCCGGCAGACACACCTGGCACAGCTGGAATGCCCGGAACGCGCCTGGTGCACGCACCTGGCGCCTGGCACACACCTGGGGCACGCACCTGGCACCTGGCACAGCTGAAGCAGGTGCAGGGGAGGGGCCCAGGTGAGAGGGAGAGAGCAGCAGAGGGAGGGGCCCAGGTGAGGCAGGTGGAAGGAGAAGTGCCCAGGTGAGATGGAGGTGGAAGGAGAGGGGCCCAGGTGAGAGGGACGTGCCCAGGTGAGGCAGTGCCCAGGTAAGAGGAGGCACCCAGGTGAGATGGAGCTGCCCAGGTGAGGCAGTGCCCAGGTGCTAAGGAGGTGCCCGGGGGCTCACCTGGCCCGCAGGTAGTAGAGGAGGTGGTATCCGATCTTGGGCTGCTTCTGGTAGAGCTCGGAGAGCAGGTCCAGGAGCAGGGAGAAGCCGCTGTTGTCCTCCTGCATCTGGCACAGGTTCCTTGGGAAGAGCGGGAGCGTCACGCGGGATAACGGGGCCGGGGGGGCGCCTCCCGCCTCCCAAAATCCCACAAAGCCCCCCTCCGGTTTTCCCGTGTTTCCCACTAAAAGCACGACGGAGGCAGAAGGAACTCCTTGGATTTTCGGGATCGGCACTGGGGTGTGCAGGATCGAGCAAGCAATCCCGGAATTCCCAAGGATTTGGGAACGACGTACCTAAATATGAGGTACAGGGGCTTCCCCACGGACTCCTCCAGGGACCTRTGGGACAAACGGACACTCTGAGCCCCCCGGGCACCCCTGCTCCGGGTTTTCCCGGGAATGGCGTGGGAAAAGCCCTGGACCCTGCTGGCTGAGGAGGCAGGGATGGTCCTGCAGCAGCTCCCGCCCCAGGCCCTGCTCCAGGAAAAACCCTGGAGAAAGGGCTGGCCTGGGTGAGCCCAGCGGAGGAACTCAGGGAAGCCGCTCCCAAAATCGGGAATACTTCGCTGGGAAAAGCCCAAATCCCGGTGTGGAAGGAGGAGGTGCAAAGATCCCAAATCCTTACTCCTCCGTGATCTCCTCCGGCAGAACCTCCCCTCGGAAGTGAGCCTTGAACAGCTCCTGCAGGCAGGAGGCGAGCACGGAGAGCTGCTCCGAGTCGAAATCCTCCTGGAAAAGGGACAGGGAAAGGGATGAGGGGGGAAAGGAGGAGCTCAACCCTGCCCAGCACAGGGAAGGGACACGGGAACGGATCCCGGGCTGCTCCGGGGGTGTTTTCCAGCACCAGGGATCGCTGCCAGGGATCCCAAGATCTTGAGAACAATCCCAGATCTCTGCCAGTGATCCCAGATCATTCCCAGCAATCCCAGATCTCTGCCACTGATCCCAGACCACTCCCAACAATTCCAAATCCCTCCCAACAATCTGAAATCACTCCAAGCAATCCCAGATCTCTGCCAGAAATCCCGGATCATTCCCAGCTATCCCACATCTCTGCCAGTGATTCCAGACCACTCCCAGCAATCTCAAATCATTCCCAGCAATCCCAGATCTCTTCCAGTGATCCCAGACAATTCCCAGCAATCCCAGAACTTTGCCACTTATCCCAGACCACTCCCAACAATCCCAAATCACTCCCAACAATCCCGGATCTCTGCCAGTGATCCCAAATCATTACCAGCAATCCCAGATCACTTTAGCAATCCCAGATCATTCCCAGCTATCCCAAATCATTCCCAACTATCCCAGATCTCTGCCAGCAATCCCAGATCTCTGCCAGCAATCCCAGATCACTCCCAGCAGCTGCTGGGACATTCAGGCACCAGGAACCGGGACATGGAGCCCGGATGGATCCATGGACGGAGCCGCCCAGGCACCGGGAATGGCTCCCAAACGGCTCCGAGCATCCCTAGGCTCCCGTGTCCCGGCTCCAGGGGYGGAGGAGATCCCGGATCCCGCCCGGGGCTCCATCCCCGCCCGCTCCGGCTGCTCCCGGCTCCGGTACCTCCAGCACCTGATCCACGATTTCCTGCATGACCTCGCACTGCGCCTCCGTGTCGCTGCGGGAAACCGGGAGAGGAAACGCCGGTTACTCGGGAATGCTGGGAGAGCAGGGATCGCTCGGGACAGGGGGCATTCCCGGCTCGGGGCGGGCACAGCTGGGAGAATCCGTGCGGATCCAGCAGCGCCCGGAGCGAGGCCAATGCCATGATTAACAGCAGGAGATCCAGTGCACTCAGAGCTCGGAATTCCATGGAATTGGCTGAGCCGAGGGTGGGAGCTCTGTGTAACCTCCCTTGGATGGAGGGAATTCCAAGGGCGCTGGCAATCGGGGCTGGAGGTGAGGACAGAGAACACACGGACACAGATCCCTGTTCCCTCCTCGATCCCACACTGGACAGGGAAAACTCGGAGCCTCTTCCCACCCTGTCCCCACTCCTGGCAGCTCCCGGGAATTCCTGCTCCAAGGCTCTTCACCGGCCCCTTCCCAAGCCCTCTTCCTGCAGGAATTCCCTCTCCGTGCTCAGTGGGGATAAACCACGGGGCTGTGGGAGCTCTGGGAGTCGTCGCCCTGGACAGATCCATGGGAATGGGAACGGGAATGTGCCCAACCTGCCCTTCTGCAGCTGCAGCACTTTGTCCTTCAGGGACTCATCCAGCTGGTCCAGGAATGGGGTGATATCCACAGGCTCCTCCACGATGGATTCCTTGATGGGATGGAACCTGAACTCCCTCTTCTTCCCTAAAACCAGGAGAGCCATGGCGGAATTATGGATCCTCCTCCTGGGGAATCCCTTCCCTGGATCGCCCTTGGAGCCGTGTCCAGGTCACCGGGATAAAGGTGGGAAGGGACGCAAACGCTGGGAGTGTCCGGGATTGTGTCCCTGCTCAGTCCCATTCCCAAACCTGATCCTTCAGCATTCCCAAGGGGACTCCAAGGAGGCACAAGCACCTGRGATTGGGATTCTGGGGCTGCTGTGTCACATCCTTTGCCTCATCCCAGGCCTGTGGCCCCTTCCCACTTTTCCCACTGCTGGGAAAACCGCCTGGCACAGCAGGAATCCCACAAGGATCTGACCCCTGAGACTGGGAACAGCTCCAGAGGGGGAGCAGAGGTGATTGGGATGAGACCAGCTGGCATATGGACAGGACACGAGCCTGGAAAAAGCACTCTGAACTCCTGGGAACGCCCAGGAATGAACCCCAACATCCCTTTGGGCATGGATCCGGATCCAACCACTGGATCTGGGAATCAGCACCTCCTGCAGGATGAACCCTGGGATCCCCCAACGGGATCAACTCCCGGGCAAGGGGGTTTTGAGGGGGAACTGTGTTGACAGCTGGGAATCCTCCACTGTGGCGGGAATTCGGTGGGAATTGGTGGGAATTCGGTGGGAATTCGGTGGGAATTTCTGGGAATTCAGTGGAAATTTCTGGGAATTCCGGGCTGGGAGCCGGCAGCTCCCTCACCTTTGCTGCTGAGCTCCTCCTCGTCGTCGCTGAACGCGGCCTCGGCGTTGTCGTAGCAACCATCGTCCTTCTCCAGGTGATTGTCCATCTCCATGGGAACAGGCTCCTCGATTTTCACTGCGGCACCAGCCAGGTCAGGCCTCTCCCAGGGCCTCTCCCGGAAAAAACAGCTCCGGGAAAGGGGGGGAAGGAGCTCCGGGAAAGGTCTGGGCAGGTGAGGGGTCCCGGGAAGGCTCCGTGGAGCAGAGGGAGCGAGCACAATTCCCCAAATCCTGGCATTCCCAACCCTCCTCTCCTTGGAGTCTTGTCTGACCCATTCATCCACTGCTGCTGGAGGAATTCCAGGGAAAATTCCAGCAGAGGACCTGCCAGGGCCCCCCCCATTCCCTACCTTCGATGGGGGGCGAGGGAGAACTGCAGAATTCCGGGAATTTCTCCCTCAGCATGGCCCGGAGCTCCTTGTCCAGCTTGGGGTTGTCGAAGAGCGGGGCCAGGTGCCTGGGAAAGGGACAGGGATGAGCAGGAGCCGGGATGCAGACGGAGGCTTGGGAATGTTGGGGGCCTCTCCCTGTGCCAGGGTTTCTCCTGGACCACCGGCTCCCTTGGGATCCCCTCACCTGCRCCRCCAGGACATGGGAATGGGAGGAGARSCCGGAGCTCCTGGGAGGGGAYCTGGAGCACCCTGATCTCGGCTCATCCCGGGGGAATTCCCATTCCTGTACCCTCCCCAGCCCTTTCCTTCGAGGAACAACCCCCAGCGCCATGAAGACACAACTCCGGCTGCTCCCAGACACAACTCCGGCGTCTCCCAAGGTTTCATGGATAACACAAGCGCCCTCGGAGCTCCGGGAGGTCCCCGGCTCCGGGAGGGGCCCAGGGGAGCRGAGGCAGCCGTGTCCATGTTGGAAAATTCCACGGAAAGCGGGACAATTCGGGGCCCTTACGCCAGGACTCGCTTCTCCACGATGTGGGTGAGGGAGTTGAACACTCCCTGCCGGACGTGCGCTTCCAGAGGGGGATAGAAATTGGGAATGATCTGGAAGAGACAGGGAGAGCGAGCGGGGTTAGGGATGGGGAAGCGGCGGTGGCAGGGAATTCCCTGGATCGGAGGCTGCGGGAGAAGGGGGCCCCAAACTCGGCTCTGCCCAGGCCTYGGCTCCAGGTGGGAGGGACAGGATTCCTGCCYGGAGCCTGGGACATCCCGGGAACCTTCCACCCCGTTCCTCTGCCAGGAGCGGCCGCTTGGGACYGGGAGGGATGGGAGGGATGCAGCTCCCGGCCCTTCCAGGGGCATGGAGCTCCCGCTTCCAAGAAACACTCCCAGCCCTCCCCGGGACCCARTTCCTGGAAGCAGCAGCTCCTGGCACTGCTTCCCTGCCCGAGGATGGGACACGGAGCCTCGGGATCGTTCCCRGCTGCCGTGACCCTCTGATCCCCCYGGGGATGAGCCTGGGCCAGGAATTCCACGAGGAACTCGAGGGAACCATCCAGAGGCCTTTTCCTACATCATCCTGGAAGCGTTCCCTGGCAGCGCTGCCTTCCCACAGCGGCTTCCCGTCATTCACGAGGGACACACGGATCCAGGGCTCCGCTCCGAGCCCCGGGAGCGGCTCTGGATCCATCCCCGGGGTCCCGCCAAGGGCTGGGGGTCGGCAGCACKGGGAAAATCCCTGCTCCGCTTGGGATAAGGACGGGAGGGGCAGGCGACTCCGGGAGAGCAATCCCAGGGAGCAGCCTTCGGGTCGGGATCGGCGGAGCCCAGGGGTTGCTCTCCCAGCCCCCGCCCCCCGGGAATTCCCTGGAAAAGGAGGGGCGCTCACCCGGCACATGAAGTCCAGCAGCGTGGCCGTGATGGCCGGATGGGGCTTCATGGAGTGGTGCATGACCAGGATGGCAGGTTCTGGGAGCAGGGAATGGGATCAGACCCCCCCGAGCCCCAAACCCCGGCTCCTGGGGCCCTGCCCAGGCAGTGGGACAGGCTGGATCCATGGGATGGGATCCAAGGGGTGAGGGTCAACAGGGCCACGGGGTGGGTCCTGCTCTTGGGTCACATGGGGCCCATGGATACCATCCCAAGGAAGACCCCAGTGGATCTCATCCCCAGGAAGACCCAATGGCTCCCATCCCGAGGACGATCCCAAAGGATCCCAGGCCACGTAGACCCCATGGATCACATCCCAAGGAYGATCCCAAGGATCCCAGCCCAGGAAGACCCCATGGAGCCCATCCCCAGGAAGACCCAATGGCTCCCATCCCGAGGACGATCCCAAAGGATCCCAGCCCAGGAAGACCCCATGGAGCCCATCCCCAGTAAGACCCCACGGATCCCATCCCCAGGACAATCCCAATGGATCCCATCCCCAGGAAGACCCCATGGATCCTGTCCCCAGGAAGATGCCCTGGAGCCCATCCCAAGGACAATCCCAAAAGGTCCTGTCCACAGGCAGACCCCACAGATCCCATCCTGAGGACAATCTCAATGGCTCCCATCCCGAGGACGATCCCACAGGATCCCATCCCGAGGACGATCCCACGGCTCCCATTCCCGCAGCCCCCGCACCGATGTTCATGATGCTGTCCTTCTCGGGGTTGAAGAAGAGCCAATCGTAGAACAGCGCCAGTTTGGCGTTGGAAGCAGCCACGTTGGACTGCGGCAGMCAGGAAGAATTCCCAAATTATTCCACGGACACGACGCTGAGGTGCCTCCAAGATCTCTCCGAGATCATTCCAAGATCCCAGCAAGACCCCTCCCAGACCCCAGAAGGCCCTTCCAAGACCCCAGAAGACCCCTCCAAGACCCCTCARGACCCTTCCAAACCCCTCAAGACCCACGCCCCATCCCTGGGCCGTTCCCGGGAAATCCTGGGCCCTGTTCCCAGGCCGTTCCCGGGCGATCCCGTGCCCTGTTCCAGGGCGATCCCAGGCTCCATTCCCTGGTGGTCCCGTGCCCCATTCCTGGGCTGTTCCCAGGTGATCCTGTGCCCCATTCCCGGGCCCCATTTCTGGATGATCCCGGGCCCCACTCCCAAGCTGTTCC
This sequence comes from Amblyornis subalaris, assembly GCA_018881555.1. Taxonomy (NCBI): domain Eukaryota; kingdom Metazoa; phylum Chordata; class Aves; order Passeriformes; family Ptilonorhynchidae; genus Amblyornis; species Amblyornis subalaris. Next base: position 430,973 of record JACAXG010000212.1, read on the forward strand.
CGGGCGATCCYGKGCCCCATTCCCAGGCCATTCCYGTGCCCTGTTCCCGGGCTGTTCCTGGGCAATTCCATGCTCCATTGCCGGGCCGTTCCCAGGTGATTCCCGTGCCCCATTCCCGGGTGATCCCATGCCCCATTCCCAGGCCATTCCCGGGTGATCTCAGGCCCCGTTCCCCGGCCACTCCACGCCCCATTCCCGAGCCGTTCCCGAGCGATCCCGTGCCCCATTCCCAGGCCATTCTCGGGTGATCCCAGGCCCCGTTCCCCGGCGACTTCACACCCCATTCCCACGCCGTTCCCGGGCGATCCCGTGCCCCATTCCCAGGCCATTCCCGTGTCCCATTCCCGAGCCATTCCCGAGTTATCCCGTGCCCCGTTCCCAGGCCATTCCCGTGTCCCATTGTCAGGCCATTCCCGTGCCCTGTTCCCGTGCCCCATTCCCGAGCCGTTCCCAGGCGATCCCGTGCCCCGTTCCTGTGCCCTGTTCCCGTGCCCCATTCCCGAGCCGTTCCCAGGCGATCCCGTGCCCCGTTCCCAGGCCGTTCCCATGCCCCATTCCCGAGTGATCCCGTGCCCCGTTCCCAGGCCATTCCTGTGCCCCATTCCCAAGCCGTTCCTGGGCGATCCCGTGCCCCGTTCCCAGGCCATTCCCGTGTCCCATTGCCAGGCCATTCCCATGCCCCGTTCCCGTGCCATCCCGTGCCCCGTTCCCAGGCCATTCCCGTGTCCCATTGCCAGGCCATTCCCATGCCCCGTTCCCGTGCCCCATTCCCGAGCCGTTCCCAGGCAATCCCGTGCCCCGTTCCCAGGCCATTCCCGCGCCCCATTCCCGCGCCGTTCCCGGGCGATCCCGTGCCCCGTTCCCAGGCCATTCCCGTGCCCCGTTCCCGGCGCTGCCGCGGGCTCACGGTGCAGGTGGTGAGCAGCCAGCCGATGATGGCCCAGCGCGGGAGGATGTCGGAGCTGAGCACCTCGTTGGAAGGGTGCACCACGCCGCAGATGTAGCGGATGAGGTCGCAGCGCAGGGATTGGCTGTCGGGCGTGGCCAGGTACTGCCGCTGGAACCAGTCCTGGTAGCGCTTCTGCTGCCCGAAGCGCACCTGGAGCGGCGGGAACGGCGTCGGGAACAGCGTCGGGAACGCCGGGAGAGGCCGCGGGAACGGGGGCGGCGCGAGAGGGGGAGACGGCGGGGAGCGGGCAGGGGATTCGGCAGGAAGGTCCTACACGGGAGCCTGGATCAGCTGAGATGGAGGGGATTGGGGAGGGAATTTGGGAAGGAATTTGGGAAGGAATTCAGCAGGAAGGGCTGGGCATGGGTCCTACACAGGAGCCTGGATCAGCTGGGCTGGAGGGGATTTGGGAGGGAATTCAGCAGGAAGAGCTGGGCATGGGTCCTACAGAGCACCCTGGATCAGCTGAGCAGGAGGGAATTTGGGAGGCAATTTAGAGGGAATTCTGCAGGGAATTCAGCAGGAAGGGTTGGACACAAGTTCCACGCAGGACCCTGAACCAGGAGGGCATTTAGAGGGAATTTAGAGGGAATTCTGGAGGGAATTCAGCAGGAAGGGTTGCGCATGGGTCCTACACACGAGCCTGGATCAGCTGAGATGGAGGGGATTGGGGAAGGAATTTGCGAGGGAATTTGGGAGGGAATTTAGAGGGAATTTTGGAGGGAATTCAGCAAGACGGGTTGGACACAAGTTCCATGCAGGACCCTGAATCAGGAGGGAATTTAGAGGGAATTTGGGAAGGAATTAGGGAAGGAATTCAGCAGGAAGGGTTGGACACAGGTCCTACACAGGAGCCTGGATCAACTGGGCTGGAGGGGATTTGGGAGGGAATTTGGGAGGGAATTCAGCAGAAAGTCCCATGCAGGACTCTGGATCAGCTGAGCTGGGCAGAATCTGGGAGGGAATTTGGGAGGGAACTTGGAAAGGAATTTGGAAAGGAATTTGGAAAGGAATTCAGCAGGAAGGGTTGGGCATGAGCCCCACACAGGACCCTGAACCAGGACGGAATTTAGAGGGAATTTAGAGGGAATCTGGGAGGGAATTAGGGAGGGAATTCAGCAGGAAGGGTTGGACATGAGCCCCATGCAGAACCCTGAACCAGGAGGGAATCTGGGGGGGAATTCAGGAGGGAATTCAGCAGGAAGGGTTGGACACGAGCCCCACGCAGGAGCCTGGATCAGCTGAGCTGGAGGGGATTTGGGAAGGAATTCGGGGGGAATTTGGCAGGGAATTCGGGAGGAATCACCCGCGAGGTCATGAAGAGCAGCTTGGTCTCCATGTCGGGAGTGAGGCGGCACGCCAGGAATTTGCGGGAAGTTCTGGATTGCAGGAGCTGCAGGACACCTGGGGAGAGACAGGGAATAAGACTTTGGTTGGAAAAGGGCTAGAACAGGTCTGGAGGAAGATTTTGGGGATCACCAACGAGGAGTTTCCCTGAGCATCATCCCGGATGTTTGAGGGGGATTTCAGGCGGTGCTGGAGGGGTGGGAACGCTCCAAAGTCCCATTTCCAGACCCTCTGGAATTGCTGCATCCAGAGCCTGCTGTGGAGCCCCCAGGGAAGGGAATAATTTATAGGAATATTATCAATATAAATAAAACTGGTGAATCCATCACTCCTCCCATGGCTCGAGGACACTGGGAGGAATTAAATCCCACTAAAGTGCCCTTTGCTGCAGCTCCTGGAATTCCTGCTTTTTATGGAGCTTCTCCAGGCTCTGCTCCGTCACTTCATAGTTTGGGCTTCTGAACCAGTTCATTAAGGAAAGGAGCTCTAATTATCCTGGAATTCCAGGCTGGTTTGGGTTGGAATGACCCCGAGGATCACCCAGTCCACGGACAGGGACACCTCCCACTGGATCAGGGTGTTCCCAACTGGCTTGGAACGATTCCAARAGAGGAGAAACTATGGAAGTGTCAAATCCAGGACAAGCAACACAATTTAAGGATCCCACGAGGTTTTCCAGGACGGGTCAAGCCCGGATGCCTCCGAGGCCTCTGCAGCATGGAAAAATCCATGGAAAACGGTGCCAGGTGAGCGCAGGGAACGGCCCCGCCCCGGTACCTGTGAACTGGGAGCTGAGGACCTGCGGATTGTGCAGGATGTCCTTCCAGAGCTGCTCGAACTCCGGGATCCGCGCCACGTTCTGGAGCAGCCGCACCAGGTCCCGGCCGATCATGAAACAATCCATGAACTGGGAAAAGGGCAGGGAAAGTCCCGGTCAGCCGCCGGAGCCGGGGGGATGGGAGAAGGCTCCAAGGGAAGGGAGGAACGGTCGGTCCTCCCGCCCTCCCGGCGGCTCCGGGAGCCGCTCCGGGCGCGTCCCGCGGCGTTCCCTGGCATCCCGCCCCGCGGGAAGGCGGCGGGTTGGGATCAGGGTGACAGGCGGGGAAGGTCGGGAGCTATTTTGGAATGTTCTCCCTCCCAGAGCAAACAATCGGCCCATAAATCTGCCGCTTTTCCCCCAGGATTGCGGCCAGGAGCCGCGGCCGGATTCCGGGAGGGAGGAAGGGGCGAGCGGGCGGCGCTGGGGGCCGGGGGAGGATCGGGAATGTGAGGATTTGGGATAAATCCCAGCTCTGGGGGGTTCTCCTGCTCCACCCAGAGCCAAATGTGGCCCCCACCCCAAACTGCCCTTCCCAGGGTTGGATCCCTGGGGAAGCAGAGTCTCCATCCCAATTCAGTCACCCATTCCCTGAGCAGGGAGATGCAGGATCCCATCCCAATCCACTCACCCATTCCCAGATCAGGGAAATGCAGGATCCTATCCCAAATCAGGGAAATGCAGGATCCCATCCTGGGGCACTCACCCATTCCCAGAGCAGGGAGATGCAGGATCCCATCCCAACCCACTCACCTGTTCCCTTGAGCAGGGAGATGCAGAATTCCACCCAAGGCACTGAGCCATTCCCGGAGCAGGGAAATGCAGGATCCCATCCCATCCCATCCCAATCCACTCAGTGATTGCCAGAGCAGTGAGATGTAGGATCCCATTCCCAGATCAGGGAAATGCAGGATCCCATCCTGGGGCACTGAGCCATTCCCAGATCAGGGAAATGCAGGATTCCATCCCATCCCATCCCATCCTGGGGCACTCATCCGCTCCCAGAGCAGGGAGATGCAGGATCCCATCCCATCCCAGTCCAGTCACCCATTCCCGGAGCAGGGAGACGCAGAACTCCACCCAAGGCACTGAGCCATTCCCAGATCAGGGAAATGCAGGATCCCATCCCATGCCATGCCATGCCATGCCACCCCATCCCGGGCACTCACCCTCTCCCGGAGCAGGGAGACGCAGAACTCCACCTCCTTCTGGCGCAGCGCCTGCAGCGCGGCCGTGCCGTGGTGATCCACGATGAGCCGCAGGTAGGTGTACACGGCCATGGCCACCAGCAGGCTGCTCTTCAGCACCCATTCCCTGCAAAATCCCGCACAAATCCAGCCCAGTCCAGCCCAAATCCCGCCCGAACCCGGGATCCGGAAGCGCGGGGAATTTGTGGGATCGCGGGATGGGGCGGGAAGGGCCTTTGGAGCCAGCACTGGGAATGTTCCGGGTGGTGTCGCCCAGAGTCCATCGCCCAGGGCATCAATAAATGCCTTCATTAATTAATGCATTAATTAATATCAAAATATATGGATATTAATTGGTAATTGTATTAATAAAAATATCGAATTATGCCGAATTAATTGGCAATTGTATAATACAACAATTATAACAATAATCAAACAACGATAATCAAATTATATATTGATTAATAAATGTATTAATAAAATGTTAAATAATATAGATATTAATTGATAAGTGTATTAATTAATAAAACGTCAAATTATATAGATATTGGTTAATAATTGTATTAATAAAATGTTAAATTAGATACATATTAATTAATAAATGTACTAACAGAATGTTAAATTATATATTAATAATTGTATTAAGAAAACGTCAAATTATATATAATTAACAAATATATTAATGATAAATATATAATTTACCAATACATTGACAGATATATTCTACATAAATATATTAATAGTTAAAGATATTGCTTAATATATAATTAATAAAGATAATTAATAGAGATCTAATTAATAAAGACACCATTGATAAAGATACCAATAACTGTATCGTTTATAAAGATATCATTGATATCTTGGGCTCCAAATTTATCTCAGCTTCTAAATCAGTTAATTAAACAATAGCAATTATCATGATAATTATCATTATTAGTACAATTATCTTTATAAAGATATTCCTGATAAAGGCATTATTGATAAAGGCATTATTGATAAAGGCATTATTGATAAAGGCATTATTGATAAAGGCATTACTGACATCCTGGGCTCTGGCTTCACCTCACCTCATAAATCAGTTAATTAAGGAATTCACTCTAACTATCCCAGAATTCCAGGCTGCTTTGGGTTGGAATGACCCCGAGGATCACCCAGTCCATGGACAGGGACACTTCCCACTGGATCAGGGTGTTCCAACCTGGCTTGGAACAATTCCAGGCAGGAGAAACTATGGAAGTGTCAAATCCAGGACAAGCAACACAATTTAAGGATCCCACGAGGTTTTCCGGGGTGGGCCAAGCCCGGATGCCTCCGAGGCCTCTGCAGCATGGAAAAATCCATGGAAAAAGGGGCCAGGTGAGCACAGGACAGGACATCCATCAGGGTATTATTGATCARGGAATCATTGATCAGGGAATTACTGATATCCCGATCTCCGGCCCCGCTTCCAGGCGTGCCCCATTCCCGGCCTCCCTTATCTCCCAGCAGCCAGAAATATCCATGGAAAGCTCCAGAAAAGGGCTCAGCCATTCCTGCTGGATGCCAGGACTGGGCCGGGCGGAGCCGCCGCAGTGATGGATTTATCCCGGCTCCGGAATTCCTTGGGGAAGTGCCAGCTCCCACCACCGGCAGGAGTCACTGAATCCCAAGGATTTGCTTTCCCAGACTCCTCCGGGATGCTGGAGCAGGTTAACTAGAGGTTCCAGGCGGGATTCAGGGTGGGATCCGGGGGTGGAAGAGCAGCAATTCCCCTTTTCCCAGTGACAAAACCCACCTGCAGCCACAGGATCCAGGGATCCACGGGCAGGGAAGGTGGAAACTTCCCAAAATCTGGCTGTTGGGAAAGGCAAGGGCTGGCAAGTCCTCGGGAAGAGGAGGAGAATTCCAAGATTGAGGGAGACAAGGAGAACTTCCAAGATTGAGGAGGAGAATTCTAAAACTGGGGAGATGGGGAGGATTCCAAGATTGGGGAGAGGAGGAGAATTCCAAGACTGGGAAACTGAGAAGCCCTTCCAAGACTGGAGAAACGAAGAGAATTCCAAGACTGGGAAGACGAGGAGAATTTCCAGGACTGGGGGGATGAGGAGCATGTCCCAGACTGGGGAGGTGAGGAAAATTCCAGGACTGGGGAGGTGAGGAAAATTCCAAGACTGGGGAGATGGGAACACTTCCAAGACGCTCCAAGGTGCCGGGTGGCTCCAGCGCTCGGAAAAGCGACATCAGGAGCTTAACGAGGACAAAGACAGTGGGAAAATCCATCAGGAATGGGCCAGCCCAGCCCAGAAGCTCTGGAGTGTCCAGAGGGGCACTAGGTGGCACTCGGAGCAGCGCGGGATTCCGGGAATAACAATCCCAGGAGCCAAATAAATGCTGGAACAGCTCCAGTGGACATGGGGCAATAATGGATTTTAGGGAATTCGCTGCTGTTCCAGCCTGGAGAAAAGCAATCTCCAAGCCCTGCCTCGGGAATTCTGCTGCCGGGAATTCTGCGGATCCTCGTTTGCCAAGAGAGGACAATGCCGAGCCCGGGATGAGCTTCCCAGATGGAGCAGGAGCTGCTCAAACACAGGAAACTTTTCGGGCAATTAACTCAGTCCTGCTGCTCCCAAAGGAAAACCTCCCCCACGGCTCGGGAAGCTCGGGAAGGAAACATTCCCGGGATGCTGGTCCCGAGCCACGCGTGCTCCTCAGCCCTGCTCCCAACCCCGCGGAGGGACTGGGGGATTTGGGGATGTTCCTCCCCACACGACCTGCGGGAAACGCTGGGAATTCCCGGTTTGGGAATGGGGTGAGGGCAGGAATCTCCCCCTCTCCGTCGGGTGTCCGTGATTCCCGGCCGTACCTTTGCTCCGTCAGGATCTCCAGGACGTTCTCTGCCAGCCAGATGTTCTTGGCAGTCACATCCCCTCCTGGAAAATCCACAGGGGAAAAGCCATTGGATGGAGCAGTGGGATTCTGCCAGCGCTCGCTCCGATCCCTGCRTTCCCAGGGAGGCTCATTATGGAATTTGGAGCCCACATTCCCGCCTGGTCCCACCCCCAGACCCAGCACATTTCCAGGGATAAGTGTCAGGGATCGAGGGCTCTGTGCTGCAACAGCACTTGGAAAACTGAAACGATCCTGCCGGGAAGCAACGGAGAAGCCGGGAAGGGATGGGAATCAGCAGCTGGAATGGGGAATATTGGAGCTGCTGCGGCTCCAGAGGGGAAGGAACACCTGCGAAAATGCCCAAACTCGGGAACGAGGGCCAGGAGCCCCCTCCGAGCCTCCGGTGACGCCGCGGGAGCGCGGCCGGAGCACGGAGAACATGGAAAACCATGGAAAAGCGGCAGGTCCAAACAATRGGATCGCAATTACGGGCACGGAGCGGGAGCCAGAGGGGCCCCGCAGGGGAGCACGCGGGATGCCTTTCCCAGGGCTTTTCCAAGCGTTCCGGAGCGCTCCGGAGCGTCCCTCCCGCCCGGAGCCGAGCCGGCCCTTCCCATTCCATGTCCCCATGGCACCAGCACAATGCCAGGGCCGCGGCCGGGACAGAATTCCTGCTCCGAGGACGTCAGCCCCGGCCCCAGGAACACGGAAGAGGCACCGTTCCTGCGGCTCCGGAAAGGCGTGAGCACGGCTCGCTCCGGGGGCTTCCCATGGGATGAGCGGCTTCCCGCGGGATGAGCGGCTTCCCGCGTCTCCCGGGAGCTGCCGGCCCAGAGGTCTGGGCATGATCCCGGGGAAAAGCAGGAATCGAAGCGCTTCCCGGCTCTTCCAGCCTTTGCCAGGAGCCTCCCAGCGGGTTCAGCTCTCGGAGGGAACAAGGAGCTCCTGGAGGATCATCTCTGGAGAGATTCCCTCCCTGGATGTGCTCCTGGGGGATCCTGCCTGGATCCAGCTCCGCAGGCTTYGAGCTGGGAAGAGATCCTGGGGGATCCTGKKGGATCCAGCTCCATGGGCTCCAAACTGGGAACAGATCTTTGGGCTCTAAGAGCAGGACAGATCCTGTGGGATCCTGGGGACAGACCCTGGGGGATCCTGTCTGGATCCAGCTCCAGGGGCTCTGAGCTGGGGACAGACCCTGTGGAATCCTGTCTGGATCCAGCTCCAGGGGCTCTGAGCTGGGGACAGACCCTGTGGAATCCTGCCTGGGTCTGTGGTTTCCAAACTGGGGACAAATCCCGGTGGGATCCCAGGGGGATCTTGTCTGGATCCAGCTCTGTGGACTCTGAGCTGGGAACAGACCCTGTGGGATCCCATCTGGATCTGGCTCTGGATCCAACTCCGGATCCCAGCTCCAAGCTGGGAACACGCCCTGGGGGATGCCTGGAGAGACCCCAGTGGGATCCTGTCTGGATCCAGCTCTGGATCCACGGGCTGCGACAGACCCTGGTGGGCCCTGCCTGGCTCTGGCTCTGCTCCAGTTGTGCTCTAGAGGATTCCCGGCTCGGATCCAGGAGTGTTCCCAAGGATTCCCGGCCCGGCTCCGGCCGTGTTCCAGAGGATTCCCGGCTCGGATCCRGGAGTGCTCCGGAGGATTCCCGGCTCCCGGCTGGGCTCACCCGCGATCTGCTTCATGAAGGTCATGCAGACTCCGTCGGCTCCCAGCACTCCGCTCTTCACCAGCTCCCGGAGCAGCCACACCAGCTGGACACGGAGATTTCGGGATCAGACCCCTCCGCGACCCCCACATTCCCATTCCCAAGGCAACTCGGTGCCCCCAAACCCTCCCCGGCTCCCCCTGCTCCGGCGGGAGAGGAGATTCCCGGGAATTTCCCCCACCTGGGTGCGGCAGGTGTCCTGCAGCTTCAGGTACTTTTCCATGAGGATGTGGTTGATCTTGTTGAGGACGATGTTCATCCCATCCCGGCTCACCAGCGCCAGGTCCCGGTAGCACTGCGGGAAAAAGGGAAAACCAGCGTGGAAAACACATCCGGGAACGGCAAATCCATGAACCCCGGGGAAAGAACATCCCGGAAAGCAGAGCCCTGTGGGCTCGTTCCCGACTGATCCTCGGGAGAAGGGCTGGATCAGGGACGCTCCACGGGACTTCCTCCTGGTTGAGCACTCAAATCCCAGTGGAAGGACTCCACAATCCCATTCCCAGGGGAAGTCTGGCGGCTTTTCCCCTTGCACATCCCCCAAATCCATAGGGAAACACTGGAAAATTGGGAATAAACCCCACGTGCACCCGGCCAGATAGGAGAACCCATCCCAGGCCATCCAACCACAGATRGGACAGGGAAAATCCCCTGGGAGTGGGGGGGGGAGAACCTGAATTCCTCGATTTTTGCCAAGCTGACACAATCCAGGGGCTCCTCCCGGCTCCGRGTGGTTCATTAACGAGTGATTAATGGAGGCTTTAATTGAGGGGACARGGAGGGAAAACAGCGCCGGGGAGGGGCAGGGAAAGCCTCGGATCATCCGTGGGCTCCGCGCCCTCCGATCCCGAGTAATTAAAGGAGGAGGAGGAGGAGGAGCCGAGGGGCAGCTGCTGCCKGCTGGGCCCGGCTCGGGACACCCGGGGGGGCCTGGGCAGGTCTGGGGGTCCCTGGGCAGGTTTTGGGGTCCCTGTGGGGTCCAAGGGGTCCCAGGAGAGAATTTGGGGGTCCTGGGGAGATCCCTGGGCAGGTTTGGGGGTCCCTGTGCCAGGTTTTGGGATCCCTGTGTGAGATTTTAGGGGTCTGGGGGGGTCCCTGTGCCAGGCTTTGGGGTCCCTGTGCCAGGCTTTGGGGTCCCTGTGCCAGGTTTTGGGGTCCCTGTGCCAGGTTTTGGGGTCCCTGTGCCCCCCCAACCTGCCTCAGAGCCCCCTGGGCCAGGCACAACATCCACGTTTTCCCTGGCAAAGCAGATCCCAGGAATCCAGCGAGGCCTCCCGGAGGCTTTGGGAGCTCCTCAGCCAGGGAGGGGTTAAGCCCTGTCCGCAGGGACAATCCAGCCCAAATCCTGGCAGGAATCCCTGCCCGGCTCCCCGGCTCCAGCCCCGGCCGACACTGGAGCCTGGCAGATCCAATTATTCCTTGGAAAAGCGCCGTGTTCCGGGAGCAGACGCGGCCGGAGCCGGACCAGCTGCCCCCAGGCCCCAGCAGGCCCCCGGGCTGCGGCTGCCGTCGGAACGCTCCCTTCTCCAGAGGAAAATTCCACAGGAATCTGCGGAAGGGAAGGGGCCGGGCAGGTTTTCCAGTGGGATGGGACTCTCCCAACCTTTGCTTCCAGGTGTGGGAGCCCCGGGAGATTCCCAGACGGAATGTCCATTCCATGGGGAGTGGGCTCTCCCTTTGGAAAAACATCTCTGGCTCCCGCCAGGAAAATCAGGAAGGGCCTTCCTTGTCTTGGGAACAAGGATGAGCTGGGAGGTGTCTGGATCCTGGAGGGATTCAGTCTCCCTCTGCTCAGAGCATGGAGCAGGATCCGTGGGAAGGGYTTGGGAATGCTCAGGTCAACCAGGAGCTGGAGGAAAGCTCTTTATCCAAGGAAAAACCTGATTCCCACCAGCACCAGGACCAGCCAGGCCTAAAGATTCCCAGGAGAAGCCTCGAGGTGATTCCTGGGGCCTGGATTTGGAAGCAAATCCAGGATTCTGACTCCCAAATCTGATCCAGGACATGGAATTGATGGAGCTGGACTGCTGGGAATCAATTTTCCCTGGGAATTGAACATATTCCTTCTCCAGAGGAGGAATTCTGGAGGCATCCACACRGGGCTTCCATGAGAAAAGTCCATCCCAGGTCTCCCAAGGCAAGGAATAAACTGGGAAAGGCCTGACAGATCCTTGAAAAAAATCAGGATTTGCCTCCCACGGCAAAATCTGATGAATTCCTGGGATGTGAGGAGCCAGAGCTCCCTTTTCCCTGCACCACACGGACACGACTGGACCTGGAATGTTCTGAGCCGTGACTTGGCACTGAGGGAATTCCAGGCAGGAAAATTCCCCCCCCTTTTCCAGGTTTTCCTCACCTTCTGCGCCTGGGCCGGATCTGTGAGGACGAGGGTGAAGAGCCCCAGGCAAATCTCCTCGTGCTGGGGAGTCCCTTTGCAGATCTGGGAGGGAAAAAATCCAAGCTCCAGGTGAATTCCAGGCGGGATTGGAGCGGAGGGAAGGGAAGGGAAGTGGAACAGCAGGAGGAAAACCCTACAATCCCCCGGAGCATCCGTGAGGATCAAAGCAGGATCATGAGGGAATCTGAGACTTCCAGGGGGTCCCTGATGTTTATTTTAGGTGGAAAAATGGAACCAGGAGCCATCCAGGAGCTCCTTTTCCAGGTGGTTCATCCCTGAGGGGACAAGAACCCCCAAAAAACCGGGAGCAGATCCCTGTGCCGGGTCCTGTTCCTGCCCTTCCAAGGGGAGAACATTCCCTGAGCTCCAGAGCCCTGGATCTCAGCCTTTCCCAGGAAGGGAAGGACTCTGCATCCCAGGCTCCCACATCCCGAGGGGCTCCGGGGAGGGAAAAAATCCACCTGGAGCCCCTGGATGTGTCCCACGCGATTCCCTCATGTGGAATTTGGGCTGGGATTGGGAATGAACACTCCAGGCCTGGAGGCTGAACCTTTCCAGAGGCCTGGAATCCAGGGAAAAGCCGGGATGAGGGAAACACGGGAGGAAGAGACACCAGTGAGGGAGCACTCAGATTCCAGCTGGGAATTCCAGCTCAGCTTCCAGACAGGACCCGGATTAAGGGGAATGTTGTTCCCTTTTAATTGGGAATTAATGAACTGGGAATTAACGAACTGGAATTTTTTGTGGAACAATGAGCTGGAATTTGGCTCTGGGAATCCTCGGGCTGAGGGTGAGAGCCCCGGCTCTGCTCCCTGTTCCCAATTCCCCGTTCCCAATTCCCTGTTCCCAACTCCCCGTTCCCAACTCTCCGCTCCCCCAGAGCCCCTCCAGGAACAGCATCCCGGGATTCCCGGGATCCAGGAGGGGATTCCCGGGACTCACGTGGGCGTTGAGGGCGTCGTTGGCCTCGCGCTCCGAGAGGCCATTGGTCAGCGAGGTCACGATCCCCACGCAGCGCTCCAGCCTCTGGAAAACAGGGAAAGAGAGGGAAAAACTGGGAAAAACGCCCGATCCTGGATCTCCCGGGCAAGGCAGGGGCTGCTCCCACCCGCCCAGACCCCTGGAATCTTCTGGGAAAACCACCTGGAGCTTCCCGAGGCAGCATCCGGAGGTGGGAAACCTCAAAATACCTGGAATCTTATGGAAAAGCCACCCAGAATCTTACGGAAAAGCCACCTGGAGCCTTTTGAGGTGACCACCTGGAATCTTATGGAAAATCCACCCACAGCCTTCTGGGGAAGTCCCTTGGAATCGCCTCTTCCTTCCCAAAATCCAAGAGCTCAAGCTCCCAAAACGGCCCCAAAGGGAGCTCTTTTCCCTAAAAATGTCCCTGTTGGCCGGGACATTCCCAGGTATCCCGGGGACATCCCAAACCTGTGCAGGTGGAAAAGCTCAGTGGGAATTTGCGGCCTGGAAAACATGGATCAGGAGGATTCCCAGATCCCAGGAAGGTCCCTGAGCCTGTTCCACGCCTGGAACAGCTCCCAGGTATCCCAGGTAGATCCCAACTCTGTGCAGGTGGAAAAGCTCAGTGGGAATTTAGGGCCTGGAGAATATGGATCAGGAGAATTCCCAGATCCCAGGAAGTCTTTTCCACACCTGGAACAGATCCCAGGTGTCCCAGGGAGATCCCAAACTTGTACAGGTGGAAAAGCTCTGCGGGAATTTGGGGGATTCGGAGAACACGGACCAGCAGCATTCCCACATCCCGGGAATCCCTGATCCGGCGTGGATCCACCCCGCTCCCACACCTGTCCCGAGTGTACCGGGGGTACCGAGACYCCCCCAGACCCCCCCCCAGATCCCACTCACCTCCTCCAGCTCATCCTTGGAATCCAGCAGGGAGGACACCAGGAGCTTCCCGGCTCCGGCCCCGGCCGCTCCCGCCTTTCCCTTGGGAAGCTCCATGGCTCGGGAGGGGGGGGCCCCTCCCCGGGGGGTCTGGCCGGAGACCCCCCCCTTGTCGGGGGCCGAGCGCCCCCTCCCAGCTCTGCCTGGCGGGATTTGGGGCGCTTCTGTGGGAATTCCGCACCTTCGGGGGGAACTGGGGGGGGTCAGGGGGGGCTTATGGGAGAGCCGAGTTATGGGGGAGGTTTGGGGGGGTTTTGGGGGTTTCAGCAATGGGGGGACCCCCGGGAGGGGGACGGGGGCTGCCGGATGGGGGACGGACCCCGGGGATGGCGGGGACGGGGGGTCCCGGGGCGGGGGATCCCCGCGGGCCCCTCCTTGAGGGGTCGCGGGTGGGGGAGGGACCGAGGCGAGGCGGCCCCGGGGGGACCGGGGGGGCCCGGGCCGGTGCCGGGGGCTCGCTCCGGGCGGGGCGTTCCGGGGCGGGGCTCGGTGCCGGTGCCGGAGCTCCCGGGCCGGGCCGGTCCCGGCGGGTCCGGGCCGGGGGGAGGCGGCGGCGGCGGCCGGAAGTTACCGGAGAGCGACGGCGGCGCCCGGCCGGAAGCGGAAGCGCGGCGCGGGAGGAAGGCCCCGCCCCTCCCCCCGCGGGCCAATGGGAGCGGCGGGAGGGCTGTGAGTGACAGCTCGTGGGGCGGGACCCGGGGGGAGGGGTCTCGGGGCGCTGCTGGGCCAATGGGGAGGAGGGAGCGGGACCCGGGCCGGGTGGAGGCTCCGCCCACCCGCGCGCGGGGGAGGCACGTGCGGGGGAACCCCCGGGACCCCCGAACCCCCCCCGGACCCACCGGGACGCACTGGGAATCCCCGAATCCGCCCGGGACCCCCCGAACCCTGCGGGACCCCCCGCGACCCCCTGAACCCTCCCGGACCTATCGGGACTCACCGGGACCCCCCGAACCCTTCCGGATCCACCGTGAAGCCCCCGGACCCACCGGGATTTACCGGGGACCCTCACGGACCCACCGGGACCCCCAGGATGCGCCCGAACATCTGGGGAAACCCGGGACCCATCGAATCCCCGGGACCCCCAGAACTGGGACCCCCCCGGGATCCCCCCGGGCCGTGCACGAGCGGGACCCCCGGGAACCCCCGAGACCCTCGGGAACCCCTGGACGGGCACGAACAGGACCCCCTAAGACCCCCCCCAAACCTCCCCAAGGGCAGCCCCCCAGACCACCCCCCCCGCTCCCGCAGCCCCTCGGGATCCCGGGCGGACCCCACAGAGACCCCCGAGTGCGTCCACAGCAGCTTTATTACAAACATTAGAGCTCTTGTGACCCCCCCGGGGTCGGGGGGAGCCCCCGTGGCCCCCCCGGACCCCCCCGTGTCCCCTCCGGGGCCGCTGGGGGTCCCTCCGGAGCCGGTCTGGGGGGGCGCAGCGATTTGGGGGAGCCCCCAGCCCCCGGGCTGGGGGGGGCCCGCGGTTGTGGTGCCCCGGTGGGCTCCGGGTGCTGATTTTGGGGTGCGGGGGGGTCACCCCCGGGTGCTGCTCCCACGCTCCCCCAGGAGCCAGTAGGTCCTGAGCTTCCCCTTGCCCTGCGGGGGTGAGGGGGGGCTGGGGCACCCCGAGGTTTGGGGTGCGGGGGGGAAACTGGGGGTACCCCAAGGTTTGGGGTGTGGGGAGTGGGGCATTGCCCCAGGGATTGGGGTGGGAGGGGTTCCCCATTGGGGCGGCCACTGGGGGAGAGTCAGGGCTGTTTAGAGGGTACTGGGGCTATTTGGGGGCTTGGGGCTGTTTGGGGGGGTCAGGGCTGAGTTGGGGGGGTCGGGCAGTTCTGGGAGGGTCGAGGCAGTTTGGGGGGGGTCGGGGCTCACCTTCATCTCCACGTCCCCGCGCAGCTCCAGCTCGAAGCACCCGAATTCCTCCAGCACGGCC